>CAKNYM010052974.1:472382-543315 GCA_932195095.1 Andricus curvator
AAGAATTTCAAGAGATTTCAAAAATTTCAAGGACTGTCAAAAAAGTTGTAGCACAAGATGTAAGGGACTTAATAGGACCTTCAATTACATCGAAGAATTTAGCAAATTCAATTTACGGAATTTTAACAGATTTGGGAGAATTTCAAGGGATTTTGAGGTATTTTAAGAAATTTTACAAGATTCAAAGGATCTTATTGAATCTCTGAGGATTTCAAAGTTTTCTAAGGATTTAAACTTTTTTTTAAAGAACCTCTAACTTATTTGAATGGATCTGTACGATTTTCAAAGATTGCAATGAATTTTAAGGGATTTCGACGAATTTCTAGAGAAGTTTAAGGAATAAAACAAGGAAGTGGCTACCAATACGGAATTTTTCGTAAGATCATCCCCTTTTCCAGCTCGTTTTGGGTTAATTTGAAGAAATTTCAAAAATTACATGGGATGTAAAAGAATTGTGTAGGGTTTCTAAGAATTTAAAGGAATGTAAACAAATTTCACAAGATTTAAGGAATTTGATTGGACCTTCAAGTTTTTTGAAGATTTTAGGGGATTTTACAAATTTAAAGGGGGTACCCATGAACTTCAGGAAATAAATTCAATTTACCTCATTTCCAAGAGATTCTAAACGGTTTCTACAGATTTCTAATTATTTCAAAGTTTTAAAAGGAATTCAAAAAGCGTTAAAAGATTTTAAAGGTTTTTTTTACGAATTTTCAGAGATTTCGAAAATTTTAATAGATTAAAAAAAATTCCCGAAGGTATCAACGGATTTCAATGAAATTTCAAGCGATTTTTTGTGCATAATCGCTATTTTTTTTGTATTTCCATATAGGATTATTAGCCTTGCTATGTCTAGTCGTAAAGCACTCGACTTAGAGTTTGGCGATTAGGGTTCGATTCTCCGTGCCTGCAAATTAAAATTTTTTGTTTTAACTTTCATCTGCAACATGGCATTACACGTGTGACAATATTTTAATACATGTATGGCAAAATAACATCACCAGGATTTGAAAACGGCGAAAACATGAAATAAACTTCCAATACATTTAATGGAATGTTCCAACAGACATTTTTTTACAGTGCTGATAAGTCTGGCAAACACTAACGATGTCTGGAGCTTTTTCCATCCACCGCTGCTCTCCAAAAGCATGGGGTGATACCACTCCTTCCTATTCGTTGCACATATTATCCCTTCAATGTACCGAAAAACAAATTTAGGAAATACAAACATCCGGAAAAAGCGATTCAAACCGTCGACATAAATGTATAATTGCGTGTCATGATTCAAACGGAATGTGATAGTATTAGTCTCTTGCCTGAGCCTTATATAAACTTCAAAATCTTGTAGAAAATTCGTTATAGTGAAAATTTGTGGTGAAACTCTTGAAATTCTACATACGGAAGTTTTCCCTATTTGAAGAAAATGCTAATCCCTCTTGGGGCACTGCTCTTCCTCATAGCAGTTTTGTTCACGTTCATTGGTAAATATAATAATATATCTTTTTTATTGCATTTTTATAAATGCTTGGCTATTTCAATTCCCAATTTCTCAACAAAACCACACCGAGTTTAAAAAAATCGAAAAATAGGAAGTGAGTCCTGGTACAGTTTAGGACTCAGTCAAAAACTATTCACAATTGGTTACGAAATCCGCATTCTTCTCTGTGTGATATTTTGAAACTATACTCATAACTAATTCCATGCGCGTTAGATCATCATACAATATATGAGCGCCATCTGCGAGGGGCTATTCACTTCGGAAATCTTGTTTAAAGTCATTAAAGCAAAACGTGAAAAATTAAATATCCGTTTCAGTTTTGAAATAGCTCAGAAATCATGAATATCACTTGTGCGATTTCGGAGATCCCAACATCATTTGAACTAAATTTCTAAAAAAGCGAAATGCGCTTTCACTTTCAAAAAGGCCTTTTTTGGACCATCCTAATAACGAGCCGCAACCAATGTTCTAAATTCGAATACAAAAATATTCAATCTTGAAATTGTCCTACATTTTCGAAATTTTAATCTGAAATTATTCAATTATGAGATTCTTCAATTCAAAATAAAATTGTTCTATTCTGAACGTTTTGAATTAGAAGTGATACATTTTCAATCTCATTCTAATGAAATTGTCCCATTTTTAAAATTTTGGTTTGAATTTTTCAATCTTGAGAGCTTCTTATTTAATAGTTTTCAATTTTCGAAAACTGACTCATACTGGATTTAGGCTAGTTCTAGAAGATATTTCAGTTCACACATACAAATATACTTTTACATGAGTCATTCTAAATCGCGTTACACGCATTATTTTTCAAAATATTTGTATTTGCTGAATCTGTTTGTTCCTGCTTTGAAGGCTTCATTAGGAAAGTGGGTCAGAGTGGAGAAGAGGGAAATTATTTTGTGACTGCAAAGAGGGAAAAGAGTTTTGAGTTGAGAAATAAGTAGAGAACGGGTGGGAGGCGATAGGAAACGTGAGGAGAAGAGGTGATTTTTTAACCGGGGGCGTCCATATATCACGTTATTTGATCTTAGATACATATTTCAAGTTAAGTAAATTAATGTACAGAAATGCTATAATTGATAATCAGGGTGGCGATTCGGCGGACGATTTCAAATTCTCGGTTTTTCTCGGTCAAGTTTTTCAATTTTCCCGGTCAACTAAAAGCAACATATTCATATTTGCTGCAAAACGAAAACATTTATTTTAATCCGGTAAGTTCATTCTAGATTAATTTTCTACCAAAAAATACATTTTTTCAACAGAATACATGAATTTTTCACAAAAATAGTTGTATTTTCAACCAAAAAAATTAATTTTTACTAAAAGAGATCAATCGTCAAACAAAACTTAGATAATTAGGTTTCAAGTTAAAAAAATCAAGGTTCAACCAAAAAAGACAAATTTTTAACTAAAAAAAGATCATTTTAAAGTTCAACCAAAGAGCGATGAATTTTTAACTAAAATTATGGATTATTCAACTGGAATGATAGTGACATTTTCAGTTTAGAGAAAAAAAAAATTTTCAACCAAAAAAGAAACCAATTTTCAAGGAAATAGTTCAATTTTCGGCAGAAAAATTTCTTCACACCCAAATAAATATTCAACTGGAATACCTAAATTTTTTGCCAAGCCCGTGGAGAAATTGCCCAATTTGATCCTCATTCCCGACGTGGCCCCGATCGGGTTAGCCCAATGCGGCCCTGATCATGGCTACTGTTGTGGTCCTGGTCGGGGCCACATCGGGCTACTCTCTGTTATTTCATATATATACCATTAAACCATTTCCCTTTCAGGGTAGGCGTGACACTACCCGATTCGGGTAGTGTTTCTAGGTTTTTCTTGTAGTTATAAATAACTACAAGTGTGGGCTCACCACACCCACGATGTGCCAACAAGCACTCATGTCAGTATTCTTGAATGCTCACCCATCCAAGTACTAACCGCGTCCAACGCTGCTTAACTTCAGTGATCTGACGAGAACTGGGTTTTTCAGCGTGGTATGGCCGTTGGCATAGTTAGTTTAAAAAGTAGAATTAATTAAATTTAAAATTACTCCCTGTCTTAATTAGTGAATATTCAACTAATTTTAATTTCAGTGACTAACCTAAAGTTAAGTAGTTAAAATTAACTTCTCATATGCAAAGAATATAAGAAACGAGAAAAAACTAAAAAATGCTTAAATTCATTTGAACAAAATGTCTAAAAATGTATGTTTACGGACGCATTAAATTAGTTGATAAATATACAATTATCAAGTTAGTATTAATTATTGTAGGTATTTTTTTAATCTGTTTATAATTCATACTTATTTAGATTTGAATTTGCCGCGCTGATCTCGAATGCATTCGATTAGTCTTCCGTTCGATTATTTGGCAACGAACGGACGAAAGGAAGACAACTTTGTAAAAGTGACGAACAGTAAACAGATAAACCTGCAAAGTCATGTGGATAAATCGCTTTAAATAATTATCAATTCACCTCGTTAATCATTTCCGCAAAGTTTTTAGACCGGGTTGAGGTGTTCATATCAAACTAGAATTATCCAGCTCTCTAAGATTTCCGACCGTGAACTTTGAGAAAAAGTCGACAACTTTTTGACATTATAACCTCACTTTTTCATACTTTGCTCAACGTGCCAAAAAACTTTTCAATCAAATTGTCGAATTTTCAAACAAAAAAGATTGAAGTTCAATCAAATATTAGAATTTTCAAGAAGAAGAACAAATTTTTTAGAAAGCAGTTGGTTCTTGATCAAACAAGTTTATTTACATCTAAAAAAGCTAACTTTTCTACAATGAAAGCTGATTTTTGAACATTAGAGTGAAGTTTCTAAGCTGAGAAGTCTAATACTATAGAAAACAGTGACTTTAAAATAAATAAATCTTTACCAGTAAAGATCATTTTCAATGAAATAGATAAATTTTTAACCATTTCTTTTTTGTATCATCAACCGAAAAGTTGAACTTTCAACAAACAAGAATAATTTTATACCCACAAGGATATGACTTTTCAAAAAAATTGTTGAATTTTCAACAAGATAGTTGAATTATCAACCAAAAAGTTGAATTTTCAACAAACAAGAATACTTTTCTACCCAGAAAGACGACTCTTTAACAAAAAATATTAATCTTCTACCAAGTCGTTGAATTTTCAACCAATAAGTTAAATTTTCAAAAAACAAGACAAGATTAATTTTCCACCCAAAAAGACGACTTTTCAACCAAATTCTTAAACTTCCTACCAAATGGTCGAATTTTCATCTCATAAACTGAAAATGGAATAATTAAATTTACAGATAAAAACTCTGATGAAAAATTAACTTTGAGCATAAGTACCAATTTTCAACAAAATTCTTATATTTTCAACCAAAAAGGATAATTTTTCGACCAAGAAGATTAATGTTCTATCAAAAAAGATGAATTTTCAACATAATACATGAATCTAACGACAAGTTTCGGAATATTTTTCAAAATATTTATATAATATTTAATATTCTTAATTAATTGTTCAATTCTTCATTAAATAAATTATATTTTATTAATATTCTTGTAAATAAAAATTAGAATGGGCCTGTTCAGGGCCAGATCGGGCCTTCCTTATAGATACCCCAGTCAGGCCCTGATCGGATTAGGCGTTGTATTTCGAGTCTGGCCCTAACTGGGATACCCGATTGGGGCCAGATTTTGCCAGATCTGGCCCCGATCAGGGCCACTCTGAAATTTCTGCATAGGAAAAGGAGAATTTTTAAGCAAGGAGATTAACTTAGAAAGAAAAAGATCATTTTCTAACAAAAAAATCGATTTTTCAAAAAAATACGTGAATTTTCAACAAAATAGTTGAATTTTTAATTAAAAAATACGAGTTTTTCAAGAAATAGTTAAAGATTTAACCAAATAGTACAATTTTCAAGTCAAAAAGACGAATTTCATCAAATACAGTTGATTTTTTAACAAAAAAATTGTTTTTCAACCAAGCAAGATAAATTTTTAACCAAGAAGGATGATTTTTCTACCATAAAAGATGAATTTTCAAAAAAAAAAATAATTTTTTAAAAAATAGTTTAATTTTTGACCAAAAATGATGACTTTAACAAAATAGTTAAGTTTTCCGAAACAAGAAAGGTGACTTTTCTATCATGAAAGATGAATTTTCAACAAAAGACTATAGTTTTTAACCTATAAAGTTGACCAAAAAGTTTAACTTCCAAAAAACAGGAATAATTTTGTATCTAAAGGGAAGACTTTTTAAAAAAATTATGAATTTTCTTCCAAATAGTTAAATTTTTAACTTAAACAATATAACCGATAAAATTTCAACCAAAAAAGGAATAATAAATTTTCATATGAAAACTCTAATAAAAAAATAACTTTGAACAAAGAAATAAAACGAATTTTCAACAAAAAAGATGAATTTTCGTCCAAGAAGATTAATGTTCTACCAAAGAAAAAACTAATTTTGAACAAACCACATAAATTTTCAACAAAATTATGTAATTTCAAAGCCAAAAAGACGAATTGTCTACAAAAAAGTCGAATTTTCAACCCAAAAATATGATTTTTCATCCAAAAAGTTTAATTTTCTACAGCAAACTGTTCAATTTTCAAGCCAAAAAGATTAGTTTTCTGCAAAACAGTAGCATTTTAAAAATAAAAGTTCATTTCAAAGCAAAGCGTTGAATTTTTAATTATAATTATGAATCCTTAACAAAAATTAAGTGTTTTATATTCTCATTCTAATGAGAAGGTATTGGTTTTATGTAAAATTTGACATAGTCGGTTTTCATCAAATCTCCACGTTTTGAGACCTCCTGAGTCAGAAAAAACGATTTTTACCAAGGTGTCTGTCTGTAGTCTGTCTGTCTGTCTGTAGCCACGATAACTTTCGAAAAAATGATTAGATTTCATTAAGCTTTGGCACAATTTTTTATGGCCTAAAAAGAAAGAACGAGTTCGTTAACCAGCTATTTTGGATAAAAATTAAAAAAGTGAGCACATTTTGAAAATTTTTGAGACCACTTTTTTTGAAGATTTGGAAATTATATGTACGGTTATTAGTAGTACGCAAAATGGCGAACAAAATATCCTAATGACTTTTCGTGATAAAAAGAAAATTACTGGAGTTATAGCATTTTCAAAATTCCAAAAAACAAACGAAAATGAACATTTTAGGCCGAAAAACGTACGATATGAAAAAAAGTCAGGAACAGAAAAGCGTTGCAAGATACGAGAAAAGATCATTACACCAAAATTGTGCACCTAAAAAAGATCTACAAATTTCTAATGACTCACTTTTTGATATGACGCGTAGTTTTTGTTTTATTCGTGAAAATAACATTGACAGTAAAAAAAATCAAATTTTTGAAAAAACAATGCAAGGTACGAAAACAGATAAATGAACAAAAATTGTGCATTAAAAAAAGGTTTACAAACTTGTAATCAATTTTTGTTGTAAGAATATATTCAAAATGAAAAAAATTAACTTTTTTGAAAAACGGCACAAGCTAAAGTAAATTTTTAACTAATACAATTTGTCGCTTAAATCATATAATTATTTTTTATTTGAAATCATATACAAATCTAGTAATTTGTATATGAAGAACATATAACACGAAGCACAAAGTGCGCGCTCAGTGTATTTACCAAATCGCGCGTCGTAAGTGCGCTCAAACTTTTTTGTTTCTATCATACGGTGCACAGAACCGAGCGTGGAACGCAAGGTTTAAATGATTTTCAAATCAAATATCGAGCGCGAAGCGCGAGTGTCTGGATGAGAATGTGTTCCTTAAGGTCGATAGAACCTTGAGTAAATAAAGTTCCTTTTCAGTCTAAAATAAAAACAAATTTAACAATCACTTAATATGTAGAGGTTTTGATAATTTCATAATATTTGCAAACAAACATTTTTTTTTCATCGAAGTCGAATACGAAGTTCAGAAATCTAGAGGAGCCGAGCGTAAAGCGCGATATAAATACGCCCGAGCGCGAGGTGAATATATAATCGAGCGCGAAGCGCGAGATCCAACAGTCGCGCGCCCTAGGCGCGCTTAAACTTGCTGTTCAACTTCATTTCAAATAAGATGTTTCAAACAGAAAAGATGAATGCTCAACGAAGCATGTAACAGTCGAACGTTCAACCAAAAATTGCATTTTTCACAACAAAAAAAAAAAATTTCAACCAATAAGATCAGATTACTACCAAGAAAGACGAATTTTCAACAAGATATATGAATTTTGAACCAGAAAGTTGAACTTTCAACTAAAAAAGATCAACTTTTAACCAAATAGTTAAATTTGTAACTGGAAAAGATAAATTTTCAACCAAACATGAAACGGATTTTCATCAAAATAGTTCAATTTTCAACCAAATAGATGAAACTTCAACTAAAAAAATGTATGTTTAACAAAGTAGTGTAATTTTTTATAAAAAAGATGACTTTTTAAAAATATAGTTGCATTTTCAACAAAATAATTAAATTTTAAACCAACCCGTGCAGAAATTTCAGAGTGGCCCTGGTCGGGGCCAGATCTGGCCCCAATCGGATATCCCAGTGAGGGACAGACTCTAAATGAAACGCCTAATCCGATCAGGGCCTGACTGGAGTATCCATAAGGAAGGCCCGATCTGGCCCCTTCTGATTTTTATTTATAAAAATATTATTGAAATATAATTTATTTAATAAAAAAGTAAACAATTAATTAAGAATATTAAACATTATATAAATATTTTGAAAAATATTCTGAATCTTGTGGTTAGATTCATGTATTTTGTTGAAAATTCATCTTTTTTGATAGAACATTAATATTTTTGGTTAAAAAGTCGTCTTTCTGGGTAGAAAATGATTCTGGTTTATTGTAAGTTCAACTTTTTTGTTGATAATTCAACTATATTGTTAAAAATTCATATATATTATTAAAAAGTCGTATTTCTGGGTAGAAAATTATCCTTGTTTGTTGACAGTTGAAGTTCTTGGTTGATTATTCAACTAGCTTGTTAAAAGTTTATCTTTTTTAATGAAAATGATCTTTTTTGTTAAAATTTTTTTTTTTTAAGTCACTGTTTTCTAAAATATTAGACTTTTTAGCTTAAAAATTTTACTCTTTTAAATTTAGCTTTCATGGTAGAAGAGTTAGCTATTTTGATTGTAAATGAACTTTTTGATGAAAAATCAACTGCTTTCTATACAAATTTTTTTTCTTCTTGAAAATTCTAATATTTGATTGAACTTTAATCTTTTTTGTTTGAAAATTCGAACAATTGATTGAAAAGTTTGCTGACACTTGGAGCAAAGAATAAAAAAGTGAGGTTATAATGACAAAAAGTTACAGCATTAAGTCTCTACCTTTATAGCATACTAAAAAGGAGAGTGGGATCTTTTTGTACAATTGGTCCCAATTCTGGATCCCAATTCTATATCTATTCAACATTTTCACGCCAAGACGAACAATAAATTATCTTCAAACTGTCGACGCTTTCTCGAAGTTCACTGTCTAAAAACTTTGCGTAAATGATTAAACGAGGTGAATTGAGAATTCTTTAAAGCGATTTATCCACATGACTTTACCGGTTTATCTGTTTACTGTTGGTCACTTTTACAAAGTTGTCTTCCTTCCGTTCGTTGCCAAATAATCGAACGGGAGACTAATCGAATACATTCGAGATTAGCGCTGCAAATTCAAATCTAAATAAGTATAAACTCTGAACAGATTAAAAAAATACCTACAATAATTATTAATAACTTGATAATTGCATATTTATTAACTAATTTAATGCGTCCGTGAACATACATTTTTAGACATTTTGTTCGAATGAATTTAAGCTTTTTTTCGTTTTTTTCTCATTTCTTATATTCTTTGCATATGAGAAGTTAAATTTAACTAGTTAACATTAGATTAGTCACTGAACTGAAGATTAGTTGAATATTCACTAATTAAGACAGGGAGTAATTTTAAATGTAATTAATTGAAAATTTTTAAACTAACTCTGATTTACAGAGGGTAGCCCGATGTGGCCCCAACCAGGACCACAGCAATAGCCATACTCAGGGCCGCATTGAGCTAACCCGTTCGGGGCCACGTTGGGAATCAGGATCAAATTGGGAAATTTCTCCACGGGAAATGATATATTTTTTAACCAATCGAGATGAATTCCGAACCAAAAATATAATATTAGCTTTTTCAATAAAAAATTAACTTTTACCCAAAGATATAGCTGGACTTTCTTACCAACCTTAGTTTTTAGCCCCCCCCCCCCCCTAAACCTTCAAACTGGTAACGTAAATTATGGAAAGTACCACCAGGCCACTTTTTCTTTTAGGATTGCAGCACTGTCTGTCAAGGATAATAAATTAGAATTTTTTTATTTTAATTTGAAATTGTTTCATTCTGTGTGTGGAAGATATATTGTATGTTAGAAATGTTACAAGACTAACATCCTAGTATTTGAATGTTAACAGTCAGGAAAAATAAAAAGTTAGTCAGAGTAAAGTTAGGACATTTTTAAAATGAAAAATGAAATCAAAATAAAGAAACATTTTTTTCTTGCAGATTTATAATTTTAGTTGAAGATTCATCTTTTGGGTTTTAAGTTTGTTTCTTTCGCCAAAAAATAATTTTTTTTAATTGAAAATTTAACTATTCATATT
Source organism: Andricus curvator (assembly GCA_932195095.1). Classification (NCBI taxonomy): domain Eukaryota; kingdom Metazoa; phylum Arthropoda; class Insecta; order Hymenoptera; family Cynipidae; genus Andricus; species Andricus curvator. The sequence goes on from CAKNYM010052974.1 coordinate 482,528, forward strand.
AAATAAGATTTGTCATTTTGTTAAAAATCGATCTTGTTCAATTGAAATACTTTGTTAAAAACTTATTTTTTTGCTCAAGGGTTCATCTCCAGATAAAAATTGCGTTATCATAGTCACGTGAAAAATATTTACATTTTTGGTTCAGAATTAATTTTTTTGTGAATTCAACTGCTTTGTTGAAAGTCGAACTACTTTGTTTCAAGATAATTTCATTGGTATAAGATTGAATTACTATTAAAAAAAATTTTTTTTTAATAAATCCGAGAATAAATCAAAACTGTACTACTATGTTAAATATGGTGAAGAAAAAAGTTACACACACACACACACACACACACACACACACGCGGACATTTGTCGCAAATTTTATTTTCGAGCTCCTGGGATCAATTTATATCGAAATATCTCAAAAAAGTAGACTTGAAAATTTAGGTCATTACAAACCTTTCTCTATGAGGAGGCAATCGGGGGGGGGGGGGGGGCCATAACAACCGAAAAAAAAAATATATATATTTTGTTGGGAGCCACTAATCTCCAATTAAATCAGCATGCCACATCTCGCGACCTCTCCCTGTCAGTGTCAGTATTAAGAATCAAACATTGATCCATTGCTAATTGTTCTTCAAGAATTAAGCTCGCAAGGAAATTGCTGCAGCGGGGGAGATTCCAGCAGCAGCAGCTCACCTACAGACAGAACCATCCATTTGCCCGAAGAAATGTCATATGTGCACGGATCAATCTCATCTACGCTTGGGCCATCCTCATATATGCACGGAACCTCCTATGATACGTACGCACACTTATCAGTACAGCCCAGAGTGTCCTTCTCGACTCCGACCAGTCCCTCCTTCTTATTCGATGCGCCCAGAAAGTCCGTCTCAACTCCGGCCAGTCCCATCTCATCTCATCCTGGGTATGTGGACAAACGTAGGAAACGTAGAACTGGACGTTCGAGCAAAACTACGGAACGTAAGTTATTAGTTTAAAGCATATTTCCTTACAGTGTAAATTATGATGCTTTACTTGTGAAATAAATTCATATAACAAAATTGATATTCACATTTATATTTTCCATATGTGATGTCACATTCTACATTAACCCCTCCCACCCTACGTCACAAATCATTACAAAACTTGTTTACGGGGGGGGGGGCCCCCGGGGGGGGGGAAGTAGTTTTTGAATGGTCCCTAAGCCCCTAATTTCAAGTATTAATGAAATAACATTTTTTGTATTTCTTTTCACAGTATCCTCGACAGTATCAAATTCGAAAACACAATGGGAGAAACTAGCAGAACTATTGGCGAAGCTCGAATCGTCAACTGAAACTTGTGGTAAAGGTATTCGCTATTACCAAGCAGAAAGAATCGGAGCCAAGATGGATTTAACCAACCAGTATTTCTCACAAAGTGCGGCAGTAATAATGAATTTTAGAGTTGGATACTTATTGCTAGAGTTAGCTGGAGCCGAATTTCAATCGAAACTTTGTCAAGTATTTGACAAGAATCAAAGGAAAGTTATTCAGCGCATACGAGATCGTGCAAACTTTTGCATAGATACAGTTGGCGGCTTAGAAGCAGCAATACCATTTTTCGAAATATGGGAACCTCCTGCGAAACTGGATGCTCGTCGAGATTCACCGAAATAATATCCTGGACCTCACTCAGGTGATGAAATGTTAGGTGACGAGAAAGTCGTCTAGGAAGAAAAATATTGTAATATCCTGTATTATGCCTTCATACATTATTTTGGATTTTTAAGTTGTGAAATAAAAGTAATTTCAATCTTCTTCAATTGTTTTTAATACCGTAAATACTTTGAAATTACCTGATTATAAAAGTTTCATTGAAACTATTTCTTAAACGTCTTCAATAAAAATTGTTTTTAATTAATAAGGCTTTTAATTGGATTTTTTTTATTCTGGACAATTCATATAAAGAAGAATCTCTCATACTTAAATCTCAAACTGCAATTTTGAGTGTTTTCAATTTATAGTCGGTCAGGCATTAAAAGGATTTCATTTTTAAACTCAACAATTTCGAATTATTTAAAATAGAATCAAATTTTAAAAAAGTTCAAATTTGAGCGCCTAAAATATTTCACGCTAGCACTATAAAAGCAAGCGCGCGAAATGCGTGTTGACGTTCTTGAATTTTTATTTTACAATATTAACAAAAAACTATTTGAAAATGCATAATGAAAAATTTTCTAATATTGAGAGTTCTACAAATGTTTGAAACGAAATGTTTTGAAATTTTTTGGAACCTTTGAAAAGAACTCAAAACCTTTAAAATTATTTGAAATAAAATGTATTTTACTCCCTAAGGTTCTCTAAGATGTGTTTGAACAAACTCTTACTTTCGCACTTTTAATATTTTAATGGATGCTAATATTAGTTAAGTGTCTTGAGATATTGAATGTTTCCATAAATATTGTCAAATTTTAAAAAGCAATATTTTTTTAATACTTCGATTAAAATAGTTTATATTTGAAAAATTTACATTTACAATTGATAATTCAGAAATTGTTGCATTTGAAACGTCTAGAAATTGTCTAATATTACAAAATCAAAACTGTTCTATTTCAAATGCTTATTATTTGAAATTGTCTGAGCACCAAAAAAGTATCTATTTCAAAATTATTAAATGTACGGAGTGAAACTGAAAGACTTAACTATGAACATTTTCAAATTAAACCCCGATGGATAAAAATTTTTTTAATGAAAAATGCTTATACTTTTCCTATTAAAAAAAAAACAACATTTTTTGGTTTTATTTTTATCTCAAAGAAAAGCTTGGTTTCTTCATTTAAAAAAAGGAAAAGTAAAAGGTTTTTTTCAATTTTGATAAAAATCTTTACATTGATTTAATATTATATGGAATGTATATTTATGGAGAAAATATTTAACATCTACTAAAAACTGCGCTCAAATTTTGGGAACTGTTAAAAACTGGTCTTTGGTAGTTTTTGAAAATTGGTTAAATTCTAGAACTTGTTAAATTTGTGTTTAATCGAAAAATATCATAAAGATCAGTTGTAATTCTCGATTGAATTTTAGTTTACTCAAAGAATAATTATTTTGTAATATGTCTAACATACAATTTTATCTTAGAATAGAGTTAGAAAGTCGCAGTTTTTAAAACTAGCTGTGAATTCAATCTCGAGTGTTTCCACTTTGTTTGTATGTATAATTATATGGTGCTCATTTCACGAGCACTTTGCTTCCTGTTAGCAAATGTATTTGCTTCCTCATAGAGGAAGCATTAGTTATTTTTGGAATAATAGACAAACCAAAGTCTTCATTTTGATCAATTTAAAAATAGAAATGTACAAAAAATTCAAAACTACAAAATAATACAAAAAAAAATTTTAACACAAAGACAAATCAGACAAATCAAATTCTGTATTCGAAATTATAATTTTTTGAGCTGGAAAAGGGAACGGAAAAGTTCTGTCGCACACTATCCCTTTCCCAGCTTTATAATTTCTTTACAAAACTTGTCATTTTTAAATTAACACAACTTCTCTATTCTCGCATCAACTTTAAATTGTGAGAATGAGAAAATTTTCACTATAAGAATCGATTTTAAAAATATGTAAAATACCATAATTTTCCTGCTCTTCAATGAAATGTATCAATATTGTGGGTCAATCGATTTGTCTCGAACTGAGGAAACATATATTCTTGCATCAACTTTGAATTATGTTATTGAAAAAATTTTTACTATAAAGAACCAATTTTCAAAATATATAAATTGTCATAACTTTCCTACGCTTCAATAAAATGTATTAATATTAAGATCAATCGAATCGTCTCGAATCAACACATCTTTTCTGTTTGTGCATCAACTTTGAATTATATTAATGAAAAAAGTTTCACGAGAAAAAACCGATTTTCAAAATATATAATTTACCGTAACTTCCCTACGCTTTAATAAAATATATTAATATCATACGTTAATCGATTCGTCCCCAACTATGGAAACTTTTATATTTTTGCATCAACTTTTAATTATGCTAATGAAAAAAGTTTTACTATAAAAAACCGATTTTGCAAATATTATTAAGTGCTCAGAAAAAAAGCAACAAATATTTTTAGAAATACTTCGGTCAGTTTCAAGATATTAGTCGGAGAGATGAGCCCTCCAAATTTCATCAATTTATCTGCCACCGTTTTCAAGTTATCGTGTTCACAAAAAAGCGTGACATCCACACATCCACACATACATCCCAACACAAACATCCACACACACATCCACACACACATATCCGGAAAATTGCTTAGAACATTGTATTAGACATTTTTAAATTGGGGAAGGTTCAATTAAATGAATTTAAAATTTTTGGAAAATGTTACCATTACAAATCTTCCTCTATGAGGAAGCAAAAAAATTTCATTTTTTGTCAAATTTTCAATAAGAGTGAGGTAATACTTTATTAATGTTAAGAAACATAATTATTTAAACAATTTATTATTATTGTTGATAATGTTCTCTTAGAATTATGGTAGACTATTGCAGTTGTTTTTCAAAAAATTTAAATTAAAGTTAATTGAAGTTAAGAAAGTTAATTTTTTAAACAATTTATTATTGGTAATAATATTCAATTTGATTAATGCTAGAAAGTTGCGGTCATTTCTGAATTTTTCAACTAATAGTCCACTTTTGACCTAGACTGACGTAATAATTAATTTAATTTAGCAGAAATAATTATTTAAATAAATCATTATTGTTTATTATGTAGACAATCTTATTATATTTACCATAGGCAACTGTGACCTGTACACGAGTTATTGGATTTTAATCATTCGCGCCATCGTTGAGCGACACCTATCTTAAATTTCCAAATCTCAAGTCTCAACTGGGACGTGACAAAGGAGAGCAGTTTGTACTCGACCGTCAACGAATAAACATCTTTTTGTTTGATACCGAACTCGAGTTGAGTTGATTTCGCTCGCCTTTCCCCCTTGTAGATGCTACAATAACTATCCTCTTCTTTATTAATGCTAGATAGTGGCGGTTTCTTCTGATATTTTCAACTTTTTACCCAATTTGTACTTAATTATTATTATTATTATCGATTAGCAATTCGAAAACTTGAAAGTTCATTGCCTCATCTACCCGAAACCGCCACGCATCTCTATCTTGTGCATCCTCCATCCAGTTTAAGTAATCATGTCCTAGTTCTTTTAGATCATCCCTTACATTTTTCTCCCATCTGTTTCTCGGTCTGCCAAGAGGTCTCTTACCAATCGGTTTCCCTCTTAAAACTTGCGCCACTGTTCTTTCATTGCCCATTCTTGCTACATGCCCGACCATCTTAATTTACGCGCTTTCATAACTCTATTATTATTTGCTGACCCGTAGAGAGCATGCAGCTCATCATTATGCAGTTTTCTCCATTCACCAGTCTCTCCATCCCTCTTTGGACCATAGATATTTCTAAGTACTGTATTTTCGAAAACTCTAAACCTATTCTCCACTCCCTTCGTCAGCGCCCACGTTTCACACCCGTACAAGACGACCGACATTATTATCGTTCTGTAAATTCTTACTTTGATGGTTCTTGATAGCAATCGCGATTTTAGTAGCGTGTTTGCTGCATAATAGCACCCATTGCCAGCGTGCAGCCGCGCGTTGATTTCCGTTTTAATGGTATTTTCGCTAGTTATAATAGACCCGAGGTATTTAAACTCGTTAGCCCTTTCGAATTTCATATTTCCGGCCATTAGATCCCCGCCTACATTACTTTGTTCGGATCTGGCGACGGTCATATATTTTGTCTTCGATTCGCTAACTTCCAAACCAATATCTTTGGCTTTTGTGATCAAGATTTCTGCATTTTTAGCTACGGTTTCTTTATCATCCCCTAGTAAGTCGAGATCATCCGCATACCCAAGAATTGGTATTATCCCATTGAGGGTAGCATCGGTCGGATTCGCTTGGACTTGTCTGACCACGTATTCTAAAACTGTGTTGAAAAGGACGCACGAAAGTGCATCGCCCTGTTCCAGGCCATCACGGATCGGAAACTCTTCAGATAAACTTTTGTTTACACGTATTCTACCCCTACTGCCACTTGAGCAAATTTCGACAAGTCTAACTAATTTTCATGGTACACCCAAGAACTCTAGGATCCAGTACATTCGTGCACGTATAATAGAGTCGTAAGCTTTTTTGGAATCGATAAATAGCTGATGTACTACTTCGTTAAATTCCCATTTCTTTTCTAAAAGTTGTCTAATTGTAAACATTTGATTGCTTGTAGATCGGTTTCGGCGGAATCCACACTGGTAATCCCCAATGATTTCCTCGGCAAAAGTAGTTAGTCTACTTAAGATTACATTAGACAGGATCTTATAGCACGAAGGCACAATTGAAATTCCCCGATAATTGTTACAGTTCGTTTTTACGCCTTTTTTAAAGATATGAATAATAATAGAGGTATTCGATTCCTCCGGCATGCGTTCTGTTTTCCAAACTGCGCGTATTAATTTACAAATTTGCCTTGCGAGGCAAGGGCCCCCATTTTTTATCAGTTATGACGGTAGGTCGTCGATGCCCGCGGCTTTGTTATTTTTCAACTTCTTTATGGCCATTTCTATTTCTACATCAGTAGGATCATCAATTAGTAGATCGGCAGTGTGGATTTTACCGAGATTACCTTCAACGGGGGCTTCGCGTACATTTAATAGCTTATCGAAATAGTTTTTCCATAAATTCAGTCTCTCTGTCACATCGGCTACTAGATTGTTATTTTCGTTGCTCATTACTTCCGTTCTACTTTGAAAGCCTTTCCTTATAAAATTGATTCCTCTGTACATCTCACGCGGGTTATTTTGCTTATTATACGTTTCTATTGCTAGTATTTTATTCTTTTCTCACTCCCTTTTCTTGGATCTATAAAGCCTATTTGTACTTTTACTAATCTCGAGATACTTCTTATGTGTTTGATCGCACTTATTTTGTGAACTAATTAGTTTGGCCTTCCGACGTTTTTCAAACCAAAGTTTGCACTCTTCGTCAAACCATGGTTTGCTTTTGGTTACTTTCTTTAAACCTATAGCAAGTTTCGCGGCTGTCTTTATCGCCTTTTTCATATAGCTCCACAGGGTTTCCGAAACCTCCACGTAATTATCGTTATTGTCTCTCTGTTCTTGGAGAGCGTCGAAACTATTACAGATCTCAACTTGATAATTTAATATTTCTGTTGGTGTTTTAAACTTATCTATATTGAAACGAACTGTTGGCTCTGTGCGGCTTGTTTTCTTACTTAACGCTAGCCTAGATCTTAGTTTTACTATCACCAGAAAGTGGTCTGAATTTAAATCCGCTCCCCTGTACGATCTTATATCGAGAATGTTTGTATGACGTCTTCTGTCAATTAGAACGTGATCAATCTGATTGTGAGTGATACCATCTGGTGATGTCCAGGTGGCCTTATGTATATTTTTATGCTTGAAAAATGTGCTTTTGACAACGAGGTTCTTTGAAGCTGCAAAGTTTATTACTCTAGTCCCATTATCATTACTGACGTCATGCAAACTTTCCAACCCTATTGTAGGCCTATACATTGCTTCTTTTCCAATTTTCGCGTTGAAATCTCCCAATACTATTTTTGCGTCATACATTGAGAACTTGTCAAAAACCTGTTTGCTTGTTTCGTAAAAAAGATCCTTAGTGTCTTCGTGTTTGTCCTCGGTGGGGCAGTGCATGTTGATTAACACCTGTTTGTTGAAATTACCCTTTGTTACAATGTATGATAACCGATCGTCAATGAATTGCATGTCGATAACCGCTTGCGAAATTCGTTTATTAATAAGAAAACCGGTCCCCAGTGCGCGCCCCTTAGCTCCCTCATAGTGAAAAGTATAGTTATCCTTAGAAATTGACGCGTAATCGCCCAGCCAGCAGGTTTCTTGAAGTGTTATTAAGTCAGTATCGTATTTATTTGCTATCTCAATGAGTTCGCTAAATCCGCCAGTATTTAGACTACGCGCGTTCAGAGTTCCCGCCCTTAGATACTTTACAATAGTTTTTTGTTGTTGCAAGTTAGCCATGATAATTTCGTAGAAATCCGCACGTTAGGATCCTATTCCGATCGTAGGTGAGTCCACCGTCCCAGATGTGATAATCCCCATACCTCTCTGGGTCTAAGTATGGGAGCCTTCCGACTTTGACAAGGACCGTGTCAACTGGTCGTCAGACACATTACAGTTTCATCCTCGTATCCTAACATCCCCCTGCAAGGCAGCGCGCCTGCTGGCATCAATTCCCCTTTGGTTCTGTGCAGGCGAATCATTCCACACATCCCTTGCGGGCAGTGTCATCGCTGCGGTGTCCAATGGGGCAGCAGGATTTTTCCCTTACAAGATTTTTAGTTTTGGTTCGGGTAGTGTTTCTAGGTGGATACACGCTGCACCCCGGCTTGCCAGAACCCACCCATTGCGTATGAACGCAAATGGGTGAGTCCCCCCAAGCCATGGTTGTCGTGTACCTATTTTCTACTAGTGCAAGCTCACCACACCCACGACTGGTTCCTATCGGCTGTCCGCGACTGCTTATTCTTGTATTCGCAGTTAACCTTAAGGGCTGTTCAGCCTTACGGGCCGTTCCTCTATCCGCACCCTGAGGACGCGCAACGTGGTGGTGACAGGAACCCACCGAGCAGACTTTGTACTCAATAATGTAATAAATAATGCAAGTTAACAAACATAGTTTTTCAAACAATTTATTATTGGTTGTAACTATCTTCTCTTAGATAAGTGCTAAAAAGTTGCGGTTTTTTCTGAACTCTTCAACTTTTTGTCCACTTTTCACTTAGTGAGGTAATAATTAATGCAAGTTGAAAAAAATGCTTATTTGAACAAATTATTATTGTTTAAAACTATCTTCTCTCAGAGCAATGTTACAAAGCTGCTTTTTTCTGAAAGCTTTAGTTTATAAGTATATTTAATATTTTCTTATATTATTAATTCTTTAATTCTTTCTTATGTTATTTAATATAATATTACTTTACTTCCGTTGAAAATAGCACTAATTCAATGTTTGCGCATTTACAACACTACGAAACTCATCGCTTTGAAATTCTAAGATTTTAAGTTTTGCTACAAAAGAAATGAATTTTTCAACCAAATTTGACTTTTCTAAATTTATGTTTTTAATATTTCCTCCCGAAAAGTAAATTTCTGACTCGGGCTAAAACCCTTATAGTGAAGGGGAATGGGGAGAGGGAAGCGAGGGAAAATCGGAGAGGGGAATTAGGGGAAATTAGTGAGAGGGAAATTAGTAGAAGGGGGTAAGGGAAGTTTGGTGATGGGAAATCGGGGAAATTAGGGGGAGGGGAAGTGAGGGAAGGGAATGTACGACAGATGAGAGGAATTTTTAAAAGTGAAAGTTAGAGAAATAAGGGAAAATTAGGGCAGGAAAAGAGTAAGGGAGATGGTGGGATGTAGGAGAAGTGGTGGAAACAATTATAAATGAGGCTGGGGAGGGAAAGTGATGGCTGGGGAAGAAGTGGAGGAACACGTTTGTGATGGGGGAGGGTGAAGTATGGTGAGGGGAATGTAGGGTTGTGCCTGGAGGGGTACATGAGGGGTATGAAGGAGTGGATGGCGAGGGGAGGGAAAGTAGAAGAGGTTATGGGAAGAAGGGAAAAGGACTAGAAATGAGGTTGAGTAGGGTACGGGAAGTGATGGCTGGGGAAGGAATGTAGAGGAAGAGGAGTCTTAACTGGAGAAGTAAGGAGAGGGGGAGTAGTCGTGGAAGAAGTTGGTGAAGGGGTTTTTTGAAGTCAGGGGAAATGAGGGTGGAGAAGTGATGTTAGAGAAAGTAGATGAAGTTAGGAATGAATAAGTAGGAAAGTGAGGGGAAATGAGGAAAGGAAAGTGTAGGGAAATTAGTGGAGAGGAATTAGGGAAAATGAGGGACGGAAGAAAGGGGTGGTGAGTAAAAGTTTTGAAAGTGTGGGTAGGGAAATGAGGTGAAATTAAGAGAGGAAAAGTAGGGGAGGTGATGGGAAGTATGGGAAATGATTAGAAACGATGGTGAGTAAGGAAAGAGGAGTGTTAGCTGGGTAAATGACGCACCGAGCAATGGAAATTGGTAGAATTGGCAGAGTTCAGGTCGAGGACATTGTATTTCTGGGTAAATGGAAATATTTTTTACAAATTAGAAACACTTTTTTAATCCCAGGGCTCGGACTGACGCCACTTTTGACACTATCAGACTTCACACTCTTTCCCCTTTTCTCCCATTTCCTCAAAAATTCCCCTTCTTTCCCTCGTTTTGGAAAAAAACTTCTTTCTCTCGTCTTTTCGCTTAAGGTAGTTGTTGTAACGTTCCCCACAACTTTACTGTTTCCAATTTTGAAAATAATCAAAAAATCTTCCAATACAATTACTTGTTTAAAATATTTCTCCTTTAAAAAAATTGTTTTAACGCTTTCAGCAGTTTTGTTGAAAATTAGTATTTTTAAATAGAAAATTCGTCCTTTTGGATTGAAAATTCATCTTTTGGTATAGAAGTCTTTTTTTTGGTGGAAAGTCAATTGTTTTTAATTGAAAAGACTATTGTTATGATTTTGCTTTAGAATTCATCTCTATAGGTTGTAAATTTATTAATTTCATAGAAAATTCTCGTTTTTGGTTTGAAAATTCCACACTTTGGATGAAATTTTTTTTTCTTTACTAAAAACTCGTTCCTAGTTGAAATAAAAAAATCAAAAAGACAAATTTTTGTCTTTTTGATTTGAGAATTCATGTCTTTTGGACAAAAATGCAACTGTTAAATTAAAAATTAATGTTTTTTTTCGAAAATTCAAGAATTTGGTTGGAAATTCGTTTTTGGTTGTTGTTTAAAATTCAACTTTCTAGCAGAATATTCGTCTTTTCGACTTGAAATATAAAAAATTTGTAAAATAATTTAACTATTTGGTTAAAACTTTATATTTTCAGGCTTTTAATTAGTCTTTTTTGGTTGAAAACGAAACTGTTCGGTTAAAATTAACTTTGTAGAAAATTCACCTGTTTTAAAGAAAATTCATCTGAAAAAAATTCATAAATTTTCAACAAGATACATACATTTTTAACCAAATAGCTGAATTTTCAACCAAGAATATTAATTTTCTACAAAAAAAGAAGAATTTTCGACAAATTACATACATTTTTAACTCAATAGTTTGCTAAATAGTTTCATTTAAAAGAATTAATTTTCAGTCATAAAAAAACGTATTTTCTACAAAACAGTTTATTTTGTATCAAATCATTGAATTTTCAAGCCAAAAAGATGAATAGTCTACAAAATAGTTGAATTTTCAACCCGAAAATTTGAATTTTTAACAAAAAAGTGTATTTTTAACCGATCAGTTAAATAAATTTTAACAGTTCAATCAAAAATATCAATTTTCATGGAAAAATGAAATAGTTACATTGTTAGTTAAGAAAAATTAATTTTCAACAAAAAAAAAAAAAACGAATTTTCAACAAAGTAGTGAAAATTTCAACAAAATATATGCATTTTCTACTAAAATGATGAACGTTATAAAAAATGCTTTTTCCACAAAAGAGTTCCACCCAAAAGATGAGTTTTTAACCCAGAAGATTAATTTTCCAAAAAATGGAAGAGTTAAATTTTCAACCAAGGAGATGATTCTACAACCAAAAAAATGAATTTGTAACAAAGTATTTCAAGTTTCAACCAAGTAGCTGAATTTCTTACCAAACATATAATAGTAAACTTTTGAACTAAAAATAGTTGATTTTTCTTGTTGCGTTTTATTAATTTATTTCGCATTTAAGCGAAAAAACGAGAAACAGGCGTGAAAGGGTATGCTTCTTAAAAACAGAGATAAGGAAGAATTATTATTTGTTATTATTATTTATCATTATTTATTTATTATTATTTAATATTTATCATAATTTATAATAATTTATTATTATTTATTATGATTTATTATTATTTATTATTATTTATTATTATTTATTATTATTTATTATTATTTATTATTATTCATTATTATTTATTATTATTTATTATTATTTATTATTATTTATTCTTATTACTATGAGAAGTTGTAGGCTCCGGAAGCTACGACCATGGTTTCTTAAGGTATCGCCTACAGGTATATTCATTATGCGCTCGCGGTAAACTAAGGTGTCTATAACGCCGTCTTGACAGGCAAAAAGAAATCCCTGAGTCTCCGATTTTAATCCAGCAGACTTGAGAAACATGTTGGACAAACCCATCGAGAGCTCTTCTCTACGTGTAATGCCGTAGAATTTGCCATGAAGGGGCTCGTCAGCATGTTTTCGTAGTAAAAGCGTATGTTCTGCTTCCTGTACATGACTTTTGAGCACCAAAGTTGTCAGTGAGGCTAGGCCATGTGTAGTGTTGCTGGAATCAAATGGGAGGCCAAGCTCCTCTGCGGCCCTATCTGTGGCATGGTATAGAAACGCCGCAGCATTGACGACTTCATGTTAATGTACAAGTCGCATTAGAGAATCCGTGCTATTTAGAACTGAGCAGGCTGTAACCAGAACCGTTCTGCGATGAAGACACTCTAAGCTCAGCAAGCTTCTACCCCCTTTATCTCGAGGGAAGTATATTCGAGGTACGGAAGATCTAGGATGATGACTTTGATGGATTGTCATCACCTTGCGTGTGCTTCGGTCAAATTGCTTCAACTAATCGGCCTTCCATTTTAATGCACCAAAGTCGATACTTCTATTGTTGCTAAGCAGGGAGACCGCCTTCTCGTAAACTACACAGTTCAGATTCCAGAGATTAACATCTTCGGGGAGCAAATCGGGGAAAGCAGTATTAGTTTCAGCTAATTTGACCATCCTGAGAAAGACTTTTTGGTGGATAGATCTCCTACTTCTCATGTTGGCATTATCGGCTATCTGCAAAGGTGGTCTTGCTGGAACGGGTGGAATGTTCGCTGGAGGATATTGCTCTTCTTCTCGTTGATAAATATCTTTATATCCCTTTTTTCGCAAAAAGGATATCTGATCTCTTGAATTCTGAGGCGTTTGATGAGCATATTCCGGGTGCATATTGCCCAACGGTCATGTAACCTCTGCATGAATCCTCTTCGCGCCTGTGAGCTTCTTTCCCAACAGGTAAGGATATCCCTTCTTAGTTGGTTCGACCATTTAAATCGATGTTCTCGCGTTTGTCCGGGGCCATTGCCTGGTCGTCGCCTCGGTTCGGTCCTATTGCCACTCCCAACTGAACCATGGCCTCCATCCGAGAGAGGCCTATTTTGGGTGGCACTGCGCGATATTGGTGTCGTAACCGCATAATTCACTGCATTGGGGAGTTAGCTTAAGGGTTCCTGCAGACTTCAGGTCAATTCGGATTAGGTTTCAAATCTGACCCGAAAACTTGCTTTAATTTTTTTTTTAAATTACACGAAATTTTCGTTATTTGTGGTAACCCAGTGGGCGCAAAATTTCGTGATGACTTGACGACATGCTTACGACATCTTTACGACGACTTTGCGACATCCTATGTCGATGTCGTTAAGATGTCTTCACGATATCGTAAAGACGTCGTCCGATCTGACGATGTCTTTTCAAGATTGTAAAGATATCTTAATGACATGGACATAGGATGTCTTCGAGTCGTCGTAAAGATCTCGTCACGATGTCTTGAGACGTCATCAAATTTTGTGCCCACTTGGCAAGTTGCCATGATAAACTGGGATGACATAGTTTTGCCGAAAAATAAAAATGCGAATATGGAAAAATATACTTCAGAAATAATTCTCTCAATTGAAAAAAAAAAGAAAATGTTTATAACCGAGCTTGAAAATTTCCGGAAGTGACAGTTAACAAAAGTAGAGTATTACCAAACAAATTTTAAAAAGATTATTTTTTGATATTTTTATGTTGGAATATACTGTATTAAACATATATTATAAATTATGCCAGAATTATATTGATATATATTTTTGGGGGGAATTTGAAATTTCTATAATGTGCAATTTCGGGTATTTGAAATTTTATGATTTTGAAAAGTCGGGTTTTAAAATTTCGGTAATTATATCATTTCGAAAATATAATAATTCGGGAATTTCGGACGGGTTCAGGGAGTCCATATCATCTCTCATGCAGCAAGTCTCTCTGCGGCAAGTCACATCCGCGGCATGTCACATCTGCGGCATGTCAAATCTGCGGCAAGTCAAATCTGCGGCATGTCACATCTGCGGCATGTCACACTTGCGGCATATCTACCGAGCGGCTTCTCTCCCGCGCGGCATTTCTCACAGTGAAATTGACATTTTTGCGGCATCTCTCGCCAGTGGAAAGTCTCCGAGTGGCATCTCTCCCCTCCAAAAAATTTGTTTTAGTTCAAATAAAAATGGCAACACTGCGGCAAGTCTCCCAGGACTTATCGTCGCCCCGGCAGCATCTCTCATCCGGGAAAAATTTTCAAATCCATATATAATGGCAACACTGCAGCAAGCCTCACAGGACTAATTGTCACATCTGCGGCATCTGTCACCCGCGGCGAGTCTCCACAGCAGCATCTCTCATCCGGCAAAAATGTTCAAGTCCACATCAAAGTGACAAAACTGCGGCAAGTCTCACAGGACTAATTGTCAGGTCTGCGGCAAGTCTCCCAGGATGGATTGTCACATCTGCGGCATGTCTCACCAGCAGCAAGTCTCCCCAGTGGCATCTCTCGCCCAAGAACATTTTCTCAGTAGTTGTAAAGATGGCAAAACTGCGGCAAGTTTCCCCAGCGGCATCTCTCCCCCAAGAACATTTTCTAAGTAGTTCTAAAGATGGCAAAACTGCGGCAAGTTTCCCGAGCGGCATCTCTCCCCCAAGAACATTTTCTAAGTAGTTCTAAAGATGGCAAAACTGCGGCAAGTCTCCCAGCGGCATCTCTTCCCCAAGAACATTTTCTCAGTAGTTGTAAAGATGGCAAAACTGCGGCAAGTCTCTCCAGCGGCATCTTTACCCCAAGAACATCTTCTAAGTAATTCAATAGATGGCAAAACTGCGGCAAGTCTCCCCATCGGCATCTCTCCCCCAAGAAAATTTTCTAAGTAGTTCTAAATATGGCCAAACTGCGGCAAGTCTCCCAGCGGCATCTCTTCCCCAAGAACATTTTCTCAGTAGTTGTAAGGATGGAAAAACTGTGGCAAGTCTCTCCAGCGGCATCTTTACCCCAAGAACATCTTCTAAGTAATTCAACAGATGGCACAACTGCGGCAAGTCTCCCCAGCGGCATCTCTCCCCCAAGAACATTTTCTTAGTAGTTGTAAAGATAGCAAAACTACGGTAAGTCTCTCCAGCGACATCTATCGCCCAAGAAAATTTTCTTAGTAGTTGTAAAGATGTCAAAACTGCGGTAAGTCTCCCCAGCGTCATCTCTCCCCCAAGAACATTTTCTAAGTAGTGCTAAGGATGGAAAAACTGCGGAAAGTCTCCCCAGCGGCATCTCTCCCCCAAAAACATTTTCTAACTAGTTGTAAAGATGGTAAAACTGCGGCAAGTCTCCCCAGCGTTATCACTCCCCCAAGAACCTTCTCTAAGTATTTCTAAAGATTGTAAAACTGCGGAAAGTCTCCCCAGCGGCATCTCTCCCCCAAAAACATTTTCTTAGTAGTTGTAAAGATGGCAAAACTGCGGTAAGACTCTCCAGCGGCATCTATCGCCTAAGAAAATTTTATAACTACTTGCAAAGATGGCAAAACTGCAGCAAGTCTCCCCAGCAGCATCTCTCCCCCATAAACATTTTCATAGTAGTTGTCAAGTTGACAAAACTGCAGCAAGTCTCTCCAGCGGCATCGCTCGCCCAAGGACATTTTCTGAGTAGTTCTAAAGATGGCAAAACTGCGGCAAGTCTCCCCAGCGGCATCTCTCCCCAATCAAATTTTCTTAGTAGTTCTAAAGATGGCTGGGGAACCTTGTTGCATTTTTTCCATCTTTGCAACTACTCAGAAAGTTTTCGTGGGCGATAGATGCCGCTCGAAAGACTTGCCGCAGTTTTGCCATCTTTAGAACTACTGAGAAAATGTTCTTGGGAGAGAGATGCAGCTGGGGAGACTTGCCGCAGTTTTGTCATCTTTGCAACTGCTTAGAAAATTTCCTTGGGCGAAAGATGCCGCTGGAGAGACTTCCCGCAGTTTTGCCATCTTTACAACTACTAAGAAAATGTTTTTGAGGGAGAGATGCCGCTGCGGAGACTTACCGCTGGTGAGAGATGCCGCAGATGGGACAATTCATCCTGGGAGACTTGCCGCAGATGTGACAATTAGTCCTGTGAGACTTGCTGCAGTTTTGCCACTTTGATGTAGACTTGAACATTTTTCCCGGATGAGAGATGCCGCTATGGAGACTCGTCGAGGGTGAGAGATGCCGCAGATGTTACAATTAGTCCTGTGAGGCTTGCTGCAGTTTTGCCATTTTATTTGGATTTGAAAATCTTTTCCGGATGAGAGATGCCGCCAGGGAGACAATAAGTACTGGGAGACTTGTCGCAGTTTTGCCATTTTCATTTCGACTCAAAAAAATATTTGTAGGGGAGAGATGCCACTGGGAGACTTTCCACTGACGAGAGCTGCCGCAAAAATGTCAATTTCACTGTTAGAAATGCCGCGTGGGAGAGAAGCCGCTAGGTAGAGATGCCGCAGTTGTGACATGTCGCAGATGAGACATGCCGCAGATGTGACATGCGGCAGATGTGACTTGCCTCAGATGTGATATGCCGCAGATGTGACATGCCGCAGATGTGACATGCCGCAGGTGTGACTTGCCGCAGAGAGACTTGCCGCATGTGAGATGATATGGACCCAAACTTTATCTGACAATCGTCAGATGGTCCTAACCTGCCTAATTTATATGATAATTTCGAAAAATAGATCACTATGATTGGAAGACTTTTTACAGTGCAGCATGATGACAGTTGCATGTTTCTTGTTCTACGCTAGGGTGGTCCAAAAACTATTTTTTTGTAATTTTTATGCTCTTACCCGAAACATTTGTTCAAATGAAAAAATGAATACGTATGTTCATAAATAAAAGCCAAAGAAAAGTTGACGGGAAAACCGCAACTTTTTAGCATTATTTTAAGAGAATATTGTTGTAAAAATAATAAATTGTTTATACATTTATATTCTGTTAGTTTTGATATATTAATTATCGCATTCTAAGTAAAAATTTTGGAAATTTCTAAAAAAAACCGTAACTTTTTAGTATTATTCTCAGAGAATATTGTTATAAGTAATAATAAATAAAATTGTTTGAACAATTATGCTTATCGACTTCAATTAATTATTTCCTCGCTATAACTGAAAAACTGACAAATTCAGAAAAAGCCATGCCTGTCTAGCATCATTCTAAAAGAAGATAATTATGAACAATAATTAATTATTTAAATAAATGCTTTGTTAACGTGCACTAATTACAACATCACCTTATGTGAAAAGTTGAAAAAGTTAGAAATTTAAGAAAAAAAACGTAAATTTCTGAATAGATGTAAGAGAATATTGTTATAAATAATTTCACAAATTTTAAACAATTGAATTTTGTAAAAATTGTTGATGTTAGTTATGTTTGTTTACTTTGATTTATTATTGCCTCACTTAACGTGAAAAGTTTAAACAAATTTTAAAATTTCTGAAAAACCCGCAATTTTGTGGCATTTTTCCAAGAGAATATTGTTATACATTATAATCATAATGATTTAAACATTTATTTTTCTCGACTCTAATTAATTAATTCCTCGCTATAACTGAAAAATTGAAAAATTCAGACAAAAAACCACGACTTCTAGAATTATTCTAGGAGAATATTGTTGTAAATAATAATACAGTTTTAAACAATTATTTTTGTTAAACCTAAATAACTATTTCCTCACTATAACTGAAAAACTGGTAAGAAGTCGAAATTTCAGAAAAAACCGCGACTTTCCAGCATTATTCGAAGAGAATATTGTTAAAGGTAATAATTTATTTGAAGAATTATTTTCGTTAACTTTAATTAATTGTTTCCTCGCTACAACTAAAAAGTTTAAATATTCCGAAAAAAGCACGATTTTCTAGCATTATTCTAAAAGGAGATAGTTATAAACAATAATTAGTTGTTTAAACAAATACTTTCTTAACTTTGTTGTTAATTATTATAATACTCCATTTTGAAGAGTTCAAAAAAGGTTGAGAATTTCAGAAAAACCCGCAGCTCACTAGACCTTTTCTGAGAGAATATTGTCATGAATAATAATAAATTGTTTAAACAATTATGTTTGTTCATTCTGATCGTTAGCTCACTAACAGTGAAAAAGGGGAAAAAAGTTAAAAATGTCAGAAAAAACCGCAACTTTCTAGCATTATTATAAGAAAATATCGTAAATAATAATAAATTGTTTAAGTAATTACATTTGAAACTTTCATTCATTATTACTTCAGTGTAAATGAAAAGTTGCATGAAGGTTGGAAGTTTTAGAAAAAAATCCACTACTTTCTAGCATTATTATAAGAGAATATTCTTATAAATAATAAGTCATTTTTTAAACAATTATTTCTGTTGAATAAATAAATTGTTTAAATAATTATTCTTGTTCACTTTGATTAATTATTACCTCACTCTAATTGAAAAGTTATTGAAAAAAAGTTCGGAATTGAAAAAAAAAACCGGAACTGTCTGCCATTCTTTTAAGAGAATATTATTATAAATAATACATTGTTCAAACAATGTTTGCTAACTTTGTTAATTTATTACCTCACTCTAAGTGAAAAGTAAAAAAATTTTTGAAAATTTCAGAAAAAATCTACTACTTTCTATCATTATTTTAAGAGAATATTTTTGTAAATTATAATAAATTGTTTAAATATTTTTTTAAATCTGATTATCAGTAAAAAGTAATACTTAATATATTAAAAACAATGTGCATCAAACTAAAACGCAAAAAATAAGAATTAGTGCTAAGAATTCGCGAAACAAAATTTTTCATTTATTGCGTTTTTTCGTGACCCTATAAAAACAGGCTTATGGGGGTGAAATTCAGAAAGTAATTTTTCGTTTGTGTTCTATGGCTAATTTCATAATTAAATATTGAGAGACAACTCGATACTCCTAGTATTGACAATAATTGTGTCCTCCATATAAAATGTTTCAAAACAAAAAAATACGTGTTTTTTTTTATTCGACCGAATTTGGGGAAGTGTGAGAATGAAAATTAAAAAAAATCCTAATGCTATTTTGTTAAAAATACTGTCCTTAAATGACAGTAAATCAGGGACTGGTCATTTACCGACATACGATAATGGTTTGTGTATGTGCTCAGATGCTACCAAATCCTGTCCGATATTCATTGGATACCTAGTGGAAGCCTATATTACCGACCGACGATAGAGTAGGAACCTACATTACCGACCAACGATAATGTAGCCATTTGCATAATCTTCAGTCGATGCTTTTTCACGAAGAAATTTAAAAGGATTTTAGAAAATTGATATTTAAAAAAAGTATTTTTCAAGAGAATTAAAAATTTCAGAAAATTTTCAGGAATCACAAAAGATTCAATAATCCTTCTTAAGATATAATGTTATAAACAAATTAATGAAAAATTTTCATTTTTCGGGATTCACAATGTTTAACTCATTGAAATTCGTAGTTTTGGTATAAAATGCAAGAAAAATTATTGCCCAATTCAACTAATTGAAAATAAGTGCCATTCGGCTATTTTTTGGAACAATTTCTATAAACAAATTTACAATTTGATTATTTTTTAATGGATGGCATCAATTTTTGGTTACTAAATCAATTAAAAATATTGTTTTGATGACTTTTTGTTATGGTACTTTTTAAATTAACAAAATGGTCCATTATTTAAACAATTTTTATAAACTAAATTTTTTTATGTTAAGGTTTTTGACCAGGGTAATACGTAATAATTATGATGTTAAAATTTTAAATTTTAAATTTTTTTTAAATTTTCACAATTTAAGTATCAATATTTTATAAAAATATTGAAACGACCAGTAGACTAAAAAAAATTTTAACATCATAATTATTAATTTTTATAAACAAATGGACTGTTCGCGATTTTTCTATGAATATGCTCAATTTTCTCTAAGATATCAACTAAGAATATTTTGCCAATCATTTTTCGGTTAACTATGGAACTATGCAATACTGGTAATTAATTACAACTGTCATTTTTTATAAACAAAATTGGCTAAACGGAAGAAAAATTTTGGCATTTTCACGCAAAATGTCTAGTTTTCTTACGCAAGTCTGCCTCAAAATGCGTTATATTTCATCAACTATTTCTTGAAGAAACGAAGTAAGTAAAAATACATCGAACCTCATGAACTATAAAAAAGACTTAAAATAAGGAAATTTATTACCAATAATAAGACTCCATGACTTTGTTTTAGAATTAATTCACAACACGTCGAAAAATGGATTTTGTTTATTCAATTTTTTTATGTAAATAGAGAAGTTTACCTTAAGACAAATATTCGTAGTTATCCTACTTTCTTGAGTCATTTTAAAGTAAATAAGTTGAAAAAGAATATTTTTTATACTCTAGTGTCAAAAATAGACTTTTGTTCACTAAATTTATTTATAAAAAAGGAGGATTTTAATTATGGGCAGAGAGTATTTCTTGAGAAAAATCAGAGTAGTTTGGTTGACAATAATTTTTCTTTAACTCAAAAATACCAAACTTTTCATTTTGTTTATAAAATTGTTTATAATAATGAAGATCATTAGCTATCAAAATTTTACTTTTTGTTTATCCATTTTGTTTATACAAAAAATGTGTATCAAATTTTGATAAATATTTATGTCAATGTACTACTTCTAGAAGATGAAGCAATTAAACTAAAAACAAAATATCAGATTTTTAGAAAATTGTGAATCTTTACATTTTCCTTATGAAAATTTCTTATAACAATGAAAATGTTATACATCTTTTTATTTATACTTGAAGGATTTTTCAGACAATGTCTGTTCTCGTCATCTAGTTTTCAAAAAAAATGTTAAGAAATATTTTGAGGTATTCCTTTCTTTTCTGAGAATACTTTTAAAAGTTTGAACAAATTAAAAATTTTTTTTTCATTTATTTTCTTTTACTGATCTTGTGTTTTTTTCAGTAGAGAGGACAAATTCGTTTTTTCTTTTTCAATTTTTCAACAGATCTAATTTGTATGAGTGATCTGTTTGTTGTGGCAGGAAAGCCCTTAATAAATTTTTCAAACAATTTCAATTCGTTTAAAAATTTAAGAGTACTTTTAGAAAAAAGGTAAACATATTTAGGTCTCAAACTATTTCAATCTTCCGAAAAATTATTTTATTTTTGTCATTGATTAAAGAACTCATAACGCCTAGAAAATACTTCATTTCGCGACTTACCTGAAAAAAAATGTTTAAACAAATTAAAATTATTTAAATAATTGAAAATTGGTGAAAAAATTACTGGATATTCTTAAATTAACGATTTATAAAAAAAATTCAAAATGGGATAAGAAACCGCAATATTACGCAAAATTTACATTTGTTACTTATGGGGTTTTTTTGGGGACCCATAAGCAGAGCTGCTTAAGATTATTCACCTTCAAAATGTATGATTGATTCTTATTCTCTGACGAATTCTAAAAATATACTTAAACATGGAATTATTTGAAACATAGATTTGCGTTTAATAATTAGATTAACAAAAAGCTGACTTTTTCCCATGTTGAATCTATGGTCTTCATAGTCTTTGCGCCACACCTAAATGTTAACCGATGTGGCTCAAATTTGGAGGAGATAATTTTTTTGGGCATTTAAACAAAACTTTAGGGGTCCGAGCAGAGAATTTCAAAAAGTTTAAAAAGGGCCACACTGTTTCTGCATGGACTTAAGGCAATTTTTTAATATTTGGCAGTCGCTCCTGGAGTAGGTGGTGTATGGAAGAGGGAAAGGAGGAGGGTAAAAACGTTGCTGAGAGGGGTGTAGGACTAGAAGAAGATAAGTAATTAGGGAAGGTGAGATGGTGGACAGTCAGATGAAGAGGGTAGATGAAGGAGTGTTTGTGGGTTACGAGATGGTGCGAAAAGCTAGAAAGAAGTGCGGAAAGGTAGCTGAAGAAAAAAGGAGTGGGAAGTGAAAGATGGTATTGGCAGAGTCTAGGTGGAGTATGGAAGAGAGAGAAGGATGGGGTAAAAATATTGTTCAGCTGGGCTAGGGGAAGGGGTGTAGAACTGAAGACGAGGAAAAACAGGAGTTTTGGTGAGAGGAGTGTGAGGAGAAGATTGGGAGAAGGAGATGATGGAGTAATTGGGGTGGAAGTGGGGGGATGGCCAGCGACAGAGTGGTGAGGATGCATAATATTGAGGATTGGGAAATAAGTTGTGGAAGGTTTTATGGGAAAGAGGTATAGGGGACTGGGGTGTTGTTGTTTGAGGATGGGGAAAGAGGGCTATAAATAGGATATTCAAATAAAGGTGAGTTGTCTACTGCCCTAATACAATTCTGGTCTAATTTATAGGGCAAGAAATAAAAACACGAATCTCCTTCAGGCAGCGGGTGATTTATGATTCAAACCCATGTATGTAATTTAATAATATACATTTACTTTTTACTATAATTATGCCTAGGTAACAACCTGTGACCTGATTATCAGAGAATAAATAAATGATGTTCTTTTTTTCAAACGAAGTTGTTTCCTGTGACATAAAGTAAATGTAACTAATGATATTTCACATCAGTTTCATTGCCTGATTATCCATGATTATTACTATTATTATTATCCTCGTGTGGGCCAGCCCGCTCTTCATCTACCTCATTAAAAACATCAGGTAGAAAACGTTGTGCAGTGATCCAATCGAAAGGAACTTTATGCCAGGGCTTGTAAAAATCTATAAGGTTGTATACATGATCTTTCAGTAAAATATTCATTAAATCACCTATGCGCACTGAAATCCTATATTTAATAATATCAAATATTGGATGAAGTATTTTTTCCGGCCCTATTATTCCTCCAAGGATGAAACCACGCTCTTCTGCAGAATTCTCGTAAAGCTCTTTGAAGCTTAATGAGTTATGTAACTGTGAACGTTCATCTTGGTAATACACAACACCTTGACTAATAGGATTAACGTTTAGAAGGTTGTCCAACTCAGCTGGTAGTGAATAAACTACTGTAATCCGACCTATGAAAATATAATTTAATTAAAAACTGTAACTGATTAATACGATTGATTTTAAAAATAAACTAGAGCCTCATACGCGCGCTCCGCGCATATCCAATTTATTTACATGTAATTATTTTATTTGGGAATGAAGTTTAATAAAATACCATTAAATTAACTTTTACTTCAATAACTATTATTTGTACACGGCTTCGCATTGATACCCTTTCACGATGCAGAATAAATATTTGTGCAACTCTAAACACTTTCATGCAACTTTGGAAAAACCCTCTAAAATGTCAGGGAGTACAAATTTTTATAGAAATACGCAGTAAATGATCTCGATTCGAGAAGAGTCCAGATGTCAAGCCATTTCAAGCGCGCATAGCACTCGGATGGATGACCATCTGCGAGGCATACGACCGGGTTGTGTATTCGCTGCGTTTTAATTAATCTCGAGCGGGAGGTTTGACGGGAAAGTTTCTTCGAAAAATCGCCAAACTCTTAATTTGCTCATGAAAATAGTTTAAATAATTAATAAATCTTGGAAATTTGAAAAGCATGATAGAAAGAAGTCATCGGAAAGATATTCTTAGTTCATTCTGTAAAACATTCACCCTATTCGTTGAAAAATAGCCAAATTCTGATTTTTTAAAATGAAAGTTGTTTAAATAATTGATAATTCTTGTGAATTCACAAACCAACATGGAACAGAGTCATCGGAAAGACAATCTTAGTTGACTCCGTACACAAATTGTGTCCGTTCCTTGAAAAATAGCCAAGCTCTGGATATGTTGATAAACATTATTTAAATAATTAATCATTATTGTAAATGTTCAAAATTTTTGTATTGAAATCCGTAAACAAATTGAGCCTTTTTGTTGAAAAAATGATCAAACTTTAAATTTTTGTATTAACATTGTTTAAATAATAATTAATTCTTCGAAATTTGCAGAGCATTATAGAAAAAAGTCATCAGAATTCGTCAAAACGCGAAGTGCGTATTGTCGCGTATCAAACTGATGTTCGGCCATGCGGTTGCCAGGAGTTCAAGCTCAATTTATCGTGTAAAAGTGAAGCTACAATAAAGCTTAATCGGCTATAAAAATAAAGCCATCGATCAATGTCAACTACCAAACAATTCGTCTTCTGGATTTGATGCCACCTTCAAGACTATCGCTGTGGGTTAGCGCATCCAATTTCCAAGCAAGCTGTACATGAGTTCTGATGCAAACTATTTCGGATGATGACCAAGAAGCTGAACCTTTTCAGAAGTTGAGGTTAACTGTCAACAAGAAGTCTGACCTCTACGTGGATCACAAGGTTCAATCGCATCGATGCCAGGAGAACCTCGTTCTTCAAATTAAGATAAGGAGGCATCTTCTTATTTAATTTCAATTCCAATTCCTTATAAATTTGCTTGTATTTGATAAATAATGAAATCAAGATAGCAGGGTTTAATGATTTGATCAAAAAACGCGACACCTGCAAAACAAAGTTTACTGTTTTCAGTAATTACATAAATAAGGTTTCTCAGAGTTATCCTGACGAGAATGTCCAGTTAGATAATATTGACAAATTATAAATTAAGGAACGGGTAGACAAAATTAAAACTGCTTTTGATGTGTATGAGGAAATACGAGATAAAATTGATGAGTTCACTGATGAGGCTCAAGATACAATTGATTATAGAACAGAAGTTGAAGACAATTATTTTTCTGTTGTATCTGCAGCTAGACAATTATTAATGCGTGGAATTCCAAAAGGCAAGCCACATTCAAACGCGCAGGCAAATTCTGAGGTATCTTCAGCAGGGCAGCTAGGACAACAACTCTAACAAATTCAGCTCCAACAAACAAATATAGCAAACGCAGTAGCCGGTAACAATCAGCCTGTTATAATTAAAGCGTCAGATTTACAATTGCCTCAAATTCAATTACTTTCGAGTCTTTAATTCATAAAAATGAGGCTATTAGTGATATCGGAAAATTCAATTATTTCGTCGCGGCGCTTAAAGATAGTGTAGCTCAAGCTATCGAATTATTAGAATTTTCAGCAACGTATTATCAAGTGGCCTGGGATGCGTTATGCAGTCGTTACAACAATAAAAGGCTTTTAATACAAAATCATATGAAAACAATTTTTAATTCTGAAACTATGACAAAAGAATCTTCCGTTCAGATTCGCAAGATGCTAGATAACATCAATAAACATGTGCGAGCTCTAAGTACATTATAGGACAATCAACCGGTAACTGGGATTCGCTGCTAATCTACCTTTCATCGTCAAAATTAGATAACAATACGGCTAGGGCCTGAGAAACGAAGAGAAAGGGTAACGAAATTCCAACTTTGGAAGATTTAAAAAAATTCTTAAATTCTCGTGCAAACTTATTAGAAACATTAGAAATAAATGATTTTCGACTTAAAGAAGATTTGAAACAAAAATTCGAAAACAAAGGCAATTTGCAATCATAGAAATCGTTTTTTGGTAACAAAATATGCTGTGCTTTTTGCAAAGAGGAGCATCACATTCAAGATTGCTCTAATTTTCTATCTCTTTAAGCTCAAGAAAGAGCAGAGAAGGTTAGAAGTTGCAAACTATGTGTAAATTGTTTAAGGTCTGGCCATTTTAAAAGAAAATGCAAATCAACCAATTCAATAACGTCAAATTTAGATGAGGGGTTCTCTCAACAGCTATGGTATTGGTCAAAAACATTAGAACAATGAGCAACGCCCTGCTCGTCTTTTATTAGATTCAGGTTCACAATGCAATATAGGTCAATATAGGTTCAATTAATAGGTGATTGTCCATAAGCAGTTAAACACAAATGTGAACTTGAGATCTCTTCAAGCAATAGTTCAGTTGTATTTCGCGTTACGTGTCTTTTTGTAACGAGAATTAGTTCTGAAGTACCCAAACTTCCATTTGATGCAAAGTTATTTCAAATACCTTCGCATATTAAACTAGCTGATCCAAACTTCGATAGGCCTGGAACAATCGATATTTTCTTAGGCAACGCGATTTTCTGGTCATTATTTTCGTTGGACAAATAAAACTAAACATTGAGGGGCTTTTGCTACAAAAAAACAGGTTCGACTGGATACTTGCAGGATCCATGCCAGGTCCACAACCCAAGCTATTAACCTGCAATTTAATTAACAAAAAAAATGTTGAGATCCAATTAAAAAAAATTCCCGGAATTAGAGGAATGTTCATTTAACGAGAGGGTTCTATCAATCGAACAAAACGTGTGCGAAGATTTTATTCACAAAAACGGTTAAACGAGACGAAAAGGATAGGTTCATCGTTTCAATCCCACTAAAAGATGATCCTCAAAAATTAGGTGACACAAAGGAACACGCACAACGTCGTTTATTTAATTTAGAAAAAAGGTTTACAAAACAACCTGAAATTCAAAAGGAGTACTCAAAATTTATAACTGAGTACATCGCATTAGGGCACATGAAAAGGGTCGATAATAACATTGATGCTAAACCTTCATGTTATCTCCCACATCATTCTGTGATTCGCCCTGAAAGCGTATATACAAAGCTGCGGGTAGTTTTTGACGCTTCCGCAGCAACGACTTGAGGTGTGTCTTTGAATGATTTACAAATGGTTGGTCCCAATATACAAAGCGATTTAGTTTCTATTTTAATTAGATTCAGAAAACCAGATTTTATTATAGGCGCGGATATGGAGAAAATGTACCGCCAAGTAAACCTAACTCCTGAACAAACTTCGCTCCAACGAATCTTATGGCGTTTCGACTCAAATAAACCTAAGGTAGCCAAAGTAATTCGTCAACATTTTTATGTAGATAATCTACTCACCGGAGTGGACACTATTAAAGAAGTTATTTCTCTCGCAAATCGCTTGCAGAAAATCTTAATCACTGGTTGTTTCAACCTCTGCAAAAGGGTATCCAATAGCCCAGAAATAATTTACGAAACAACAGAATCTCAGAAAGCCTCTCACTTTGTTAATCTTTCAACTAATAAACAAATCAAAACACTCGCCCTTTTTTTACAAACAAATCCAGATGTTTTAAAGTATCCAGTCAATATCTCTAACAGCTGTAAGCTAACAAAAAGACAATTACTTGCAGAAATCGCTCAAATTTTGGATCCACTCGGCCTTTTAGGGTCATGTATTATGGTCGCAAAAATCTTTTGCAACGTTTATGAATAGAAAAGCTTTCATGGGAAGAATCTTTACCGTATGAGCTACATGCGCAATGGTTGAATTACAAAAAACAACTTCCTAGTCTGAACGATATTAGTATACCTCGAAAGGTTATTGTTTCAAAGGTCATTAATCTTTCATTACACGGTTTCTCGGACGCTTCCCAAAACGGTTACGGGGGTGTATTTATCTCAGGTCACATGATGACTTTGGCCACATCACAGTAAAATTGCTTTGTTCCGAGTTAAAAGTTGCTCTACTAAAGACTCAAACAATTCCTAGGCTGGAACTATGCGGAGCTGTTTTGCTCGCAAAGTTGTGCAGCAAAGTAGAACCCGCGTTAGATAGACCTATTGATGAAATTAACTACTGGACTGACTCAACCATCGTTTTGGGATGGATTAACAACAAACATAAAAATATAACTGAGACTTTTCTATCAAATCGCGTTGCTCAAATACACGAGTTAAGTAACATCAAATGTTGGCATCACCTTCATACTAAAAGCAAGCCAGCTAATTGTTTATCTCGAGGCGCAGCTCCAAATCGAATATCCGATCTAGAACTTTGGTGGTCAGGTCCAGATTTCTTACTCAAAAACAAAACAGTTTGGCCAGTTCCAGAAGCGTCAACCATTCAGTTACCAGATGTAAAAAATGTGTTTCACGCTCAAAAAGAAAATAAAGAAGCAATACTATTAGATGATTCAATAATTAAACAATTCAAAATTTTGTCGAGATTAATTCGAGTGAGCGCGTACTGTATACGATTTGCACGTCACTGTAAACACAAAAAAAATAAAGTGAACGGTCCTTTAAATACTGTCAAATTGCGGCAATTATTACTAGCTCTTGCTCGTTTATTTCAAAGAGCTTCTTTCCAAACTGAAATCAATCTTATAAAAGATAACAAGCAAATTACCAAAGGCAAGTTATTGTTCGTAAATCCGTTCTTAGACGATGCAGAAATATTGAGGGTCGGCGCTAGACTAGAAAACTCAAACTTCAGCGAAGACAAAAAACACCCCATCGTTATTGACTAAACTAGCATATTCAAAAAAAAAATACTCTTTCAGCAGGAACACATTAATCTACTCCACGCAGCGCCTCAGTTATTATGAGCAAACACAAGAGAAACTTTCTGGCCAATCAGTGGACGAACCTTAGCACGAAAAATAGTTCACGACTGCATAAGATGTTCCAATGTCAAACCAAGGTCGATGTACCCAATGATGGGAAATCTTCCCTCAGCTTATATAATACTAGAGTCGATTACGCCGGTCCTTTTTCTATTAAAGATCGAAAGGTTCGAGGGTGTAAAATAACTAAAGCTTATGTGAGTTTGTTCGTCTGCTTCATAACGCAGAAAACCAGCGAACATTCACTCTGACAACGGTACTAATTTTGTTGGAGGGAATAATGAACTTGAACGTCTGGTGAATTTTTTAGTACAAGAGTCAGAAGCATTGAGCGAATCAATTTCGAATATTGGCTTTCAATGGCATTTCATCCCGGCTTACGCGCCACATTTCGGAGGCATCTGGGAAGCCGGAGTGAAGTCCGTTAGGCAACACTTGAAAGGTGTAGCAGGTGACGCAGTTTTAACTTATAAAGAATTCTCCACTTTTTTAACTCAAACACCGAAAAAACGATATTCTAATTTTAAGCATTTCCTACTAAGTTTAAGAATATTTTCAACTTAAATTGGCGCCAAGAATGTATTCTTAATGTACGATGGAGGCCCTCTTACCTTAAGAATATATATTCTTGTCTACCTGTAAACTAAGTTTGAGAATTTCGCTTACTTCGTTAAGAATATTACTAAGAATATGACTCTCTTAATATTACAATATCGTTTCTTCGGTGAATAGAGGCAACACTGAATTCCCGACCCTTAACTCCTTTATCAACTGTTCCAAACGACCTTTTTCGTCTAACTTCCTCTATAATGCTACAAAACTGTACTCTCTTCTACTCTCCTCCTTCTATACCAATATGGCGAATGCACAATTTTAACTAAAACGTGCTCGCGTGCTTATTTAAAATTTATCTGTGAAATCCAGCTTACAAAATGTAACACTCCTCATCTTTCCTATCGCCTCACACCCATTCCCTTATTTCTCAACTCAGCCTCCAAAGCGAAAAAAACAGATTCAGAAAATACAAATAACTCAACAAAGAATGCGATTCAATCCATTGTTAAAACTGTGTAACGCTATTTAGAATGAGGCATTCAAAACTACTTATTCATTATTTCTCATGTGCACTAGGTCCCAAAAGTCTTTAGGTTTCGAGTTACAGGCACTTGAAGGTCATAAAATGACGATCTTTACTTCAACTTTCTGAGCGCTATACTGTATATGCTATACCTTCAAGTGCCTGTAACTCGAAACCTAAGGACTTTTGGGACCTCGTACACATGAGAGCTTTTATTCGGGACACCCTAAAGAATACATTGCAGGCAGTTTAATCTCAAAAGACTGAACGTTTGTTTCTTGGTATTTTGTGCGGGGCCCCTTACAAATTTTCAATCAAAGGCTCTCAAAAATTGGCAAATTTCGGCCTGAAATTTTGAATATTGGACAATGTCTTTGGAAATGATATTTAGGTGATAGTGAAAACACTAACACTGGGAGCTTTTTTGAATTTTCAAATTAAATTTTTTTTAGCAATTTAGTTATTTTTTGCATTATTTCATTTAAACTTCAAAAATAATTGGGGAGAGCCTAAATTCAAAGTACGTAGTGTATACAGATACGGAATTTTTTGCCGAATTTTAATTTTGTATTCCAGCATTTTTTGCCGGATTGAAATTTTCTAGTACGGCAAATTTTGTCGGACATGAATTTTCCAGTACGGGAAATTTTGACATCAACGAAATTTCTTTTCGCATTACAACTTTTTTGGCAGTAAGCATTGCCTTAAAAAATATTGAAACGTTTATTGGTTAACATCTCATGATCTCTCATATCTCAAAGCCTTTTCCAGCTTTCCCTTATAAAGTTCGAAGATGAAAAATCAATTTTTTAATTGTAAAACTTAATACTTATTGATCATTTTTAATTGTATAGATCACGAGACGTTAACCAATGAAATTTTCAATAGGCAAAAAATGCCAGACCACAGAATTGAAATACAGCAAAAAATACCGGACTACAAAATTAAAATACGGCAAAAAATGCGATGAGCAATTCTCTAGTGTGCTTTCATTGTGTAGTGTTCTTGATTATATGACACTTTGTGTGTATTCATAACTTAATATTCCTTATTTTATGATGAAATAGTAAAATATGGTACTATTCTTCCAGAGTAGCAAAAAATATTATCGGAACAGAAAGTTCCTTATTGACACAAACATTTTCTGGACTAGAAACTTTAAATACGGCAAAATTTGCCGGAGCTCAATACTCGAACTTTCAAGTAACTTTCAGGGAACTTCAATTAACTTCTTTTTTGCAACACCGACTTCAAAAGTACTTCGTTCCATGTAGCTAAATTATATGCAAAGTGACTCATTCCGGATAACAATGCGGGAATAATATTGGCGCATGCGCAGTTCGATTCTTATATACTTTCCACATCAGCGGAATGTACGCGCATGCGCACTTTGCAGATAAGCAACTTTCCGCATCGCGACAATTCGGGGGCAACGTAGCAACAGCAGCGCTCAGTGTCCAAGCGAACAGCTGATGACAGGTGCGAGGTTAAAGCCAACGTGCTTAGAGTGCAAGTGAAATTTTCCTTCTCATTGTCAAAAGAAGATGGACTTAAATAAAGATTCGAATAAAACTGGTGAAGAGTGTACTCCACCAGAGAGTATATTAGTTATTCTCGTATTATCATATATTTCGATTTAATTTAATTAAAATTTCGTATTTTTAGAATTTGTTTGCGTTCCGCTGAGGATTTTACCGCTTGCCCCCCCCCCCCTCCCACGCAACTGTAAATATTCTTCCTTTGTCTTTCTCTTAGTACAACTTTCTCGGAAGGTTGCTGTAAAAAAAAGCGTGTGCATCACACGTGCGCAATCGCCTATTTTGCGCACTTGTATCACAAATAGCTATCATTGACGTACCTGTAAGGAAATATACTTAAAAATAAGAACTTACGTTCCCTAGTTTTTCTCGGACGTCCAGTTTCATTTATCGAGATGGGACTGGACGGATTTGAGAAGAAGGTGGCTCTGGGCGGTATTGAGAAGGGTATGGACGGAGCTGACGAGGGTCCGGGCATATATGAGATGTGTTCGGGCATATATGAGGTGTGTTCGGGCATATATGACATGAGTCCGCGCCTAGATGAGATGGTTCCGGCAGGTGAGTTGGGTCTGGAATCCAGAACAAACCCACCTCCCGGAAACGTCTCATATATGCCCGAACTCACCTCATATATGCCCGAACACACCTCATATATGCCCGAACACATCTCATATTGCCCGCACTCTGGATCGCCTCCCGCTGACGCAATTTCCTTGCGAGCTTAATTCTGTAAGAACAATTAGCAATGGATCAATGTTTGATTCTTAATAGTGACACTGACAGGGAGAGGTCGCGAGATGTGGCATGCTGATTCAACTGGGGATTAGTGGCTCCCAAACTAAACAAAAAATTTGTGGTAGTTGCCCCCCCCCCCTTTCTCTCCTCATGGAGAAAGGTTTGTAATGACCGAAATTTTCAAATCTACTTTTTTGACATCTCTCGATATAATTTGCCCGAGGAGCTCGAAAATAAAATTTGCAACAAATGTCGTGTGTGTGTAACTTTTTTTCTTCACCATATCTAACATAGTAGTACAGCTTTGATTTATTCCATAATTCCATCTTATACCAATAAAATTATTTTTCAACAAAGTAGTTCGACTTTCAAGAAAGCAGTTGAATTTACAAAAAAAAAATACTCTGAACCAAAAATCTAAATATTTTTCACATGACTATGATAACGCAATTTTTATTTGGAGATGAACCGTCAACCAAAAAAATAAGTTTTTAACAAAGTAGTTCAATTGAAAAAGATCGTTTTTTAACAAAATGATAAATCTTAATTAATAATAGTTAAATTTTTTATTTAAAAAATTATTTTTCGACAAAAAAAAACCTAAAACCCAAAAGATGAACCCTCTACTAAAATTACACAGGCCCTATACGTATTTTGGGGCGCTGAACACGAATCTGACATCAGTTTTTCCCCAGCACTAGATTTTCCCCATTTCCTAAATGCGGAAAATTCCCTATAAAATCAGCTTTGTCGGGTATGAAATAATCCTTGTTATTGAAATCGGCTGGAAAAAGATCAGGCATGATGTTTTATGTATTTTTGTGCGCAGAATACGAATCTGAGACTAGTTTTCCGCCATCACGTTGAAAATTTGATTATTCTGTTGAAAATAAAACTATATTATTAAGGAGTCATCTTTTTTATAAAAAAATACACTACTTTGTTAAGAATTAATTTTTTTTTAGTTGAAATTTCATCTATTTGGTTTAAAATGTAACTATTTTGATGAAAGTTCGTTTCATGTTTGGTCGAAAATAAATTTTTTCACCTGACAATTAAACTATTGCATTTTGGTTGGAAATGTATCTTTTTCAGTTACAAATTTAACTACACTGTTAAAAATTTCCGCTCGAAACTTCCAACAAATGTATTAGAAGTTTATTTCGGAAACGTAAGGTAATGCTACAATACAAAATGTTGTAGTTCCCAAATGCTGGTACTGCAATGGTACCTCACATGTATTGGAATTTTACAATACATTTCCAGTACCTTTATGGAATTCAAGGTATTCATGGAATTCACGAAATTCGCGGATATCAGGATTTCACAAAATTCACGGAAGTTACGGAATTCATGGCATGCAGGAAATTCATTGAATTAACAGATTTAATGGAATTCACGGAATTCATGGAATTAACAGAACTCATGGAATTCACGAAATTTATGGAATTTACGAAATTCATGGGATTCATCGAATTCACAGAACTCACGGAATTCAATGATTTCACGGAATTCATTAAATTCATAGTATTCAAGGAATTCAAATATTTCATGGAATTAAAAGAAATCACGAAATTGGCGGAATTCAAGGAATTGATGGAATTTACGGAATTCGCGAAATCTAAAGATTTCACGAAATTCGAGGAATTCATAGAATTCGCGGAATTCAAGGATTTCAAGGAATCGAAGGAAATCACGGAATTCATGGAATTCACGGAATTTATGGAATTCAAAGAATTCATGGAATTCCTTGAATTCATGGAATTCACAAAATTCACAGAATTCGCGGAATTCAAGGATTTCACGGGATTCACGGAATTTATGGAATTCATGAAATTCATAGTATTCACGGAATTCAAAGATTTCACGGAATTAAAGGAAATCACGGAATTGGCCCAATTCATAGAATTCACGGAATTAATGGAATTCACGGAATTCATGGAATTCAAGGAATTGATGGAATTAGTTGAATTCACTAAATTTATGGAACTCACAGAATTCATGGAATTCACGAAATTTATGGAATTCATGGAATTCACGGGATTTATGGAATTCATGGAATTTATGGAATTCACGGAATTCATAAAACTTAAGAAATTCATGAAACTTAAGGAATTCACGAAATTTATGGAATTCATGGAATTCGCGAATTTTACGGAATTCACGCAATCTAAGGAATTCAAGGAATTGATGGAATTCAAGGAATTTACGGAATTCACGCAATCTAAGCAATTCACGAAATTCAAGGAATTCGTGGAATTCATGAAGTTCATGACATTTAAGGAATTTACGGAATTCAAGGAACTCACGAAATTCAAGGAATTCACGAATTCACGAAATTCAAGAAAT
This sequence comes from Andricus curvator, assembly GCA_932195095.1. NCBI lineage: Eukaryota > Metazoa > Arthropoda > Insecta > Hymenoptera > Cynipidae > Andricus > Andricus curvator. The sequence goes on from CAKNYM010052974.1 coordinate 516,688, forward strand.
TCAAAATATTCGTCCGATTCGTGGTATTAATTGAATGCACAGAATTCAAGGAATTTACAAAAATTATTGTATTCACAGAATTCAAAGAATTCATGGAGTTCAATGAGTTCACGGAAGTCATGAAACGTGAATACCGAGAATTTTGTAAATTCAATGAATTCCTTGAATTCCGCTAATACCGTGAATTACTTGGATGGCACGAACTTCTTGAACACCGCGAATTCCATACATTCCGTAATTTCCCCGAATTCCATACATTCCGTAATTTCCCCGAATTCGATCAATTCCGTGAATTCCGTGAATCCCATAAATTCCGTGAATACCATGAATCCCGTGAATTCCAATAATTTCGTGAATTCCATGAATTTCATGAATTTCATGAATTCCATTAATTTCATCAATTCCATGAATTTCATGAATTCCGTGAATTCCATGATTTCAGCGAATTTCATGAATTCCATGAATTCCGTAAATTCCAATAATTTCGTGAATTCCATGAATTTCATGAATTCCGTTAATTCCATGATTTCAGCGAATTTCATGAATTCCATGAATTCCGTGAATTCCATGAATTATCTGAGTTCCATAAATTTAGTGAATTTCGCGAATTCCGTGAATTCCATAAATTTTGTGAATTCCTTGAACTCCGTGAATCCCATTAATTCCGTGAATTACATGAATTCCTTGTGCACAATTTTCGATTTATAAACGCTACAATACATGTATTGGAATGCTCGATGGTTTTTTGGTTGAAACATCTCTTATTTGAATTAAAGTTAAGGCTGTGTCTAGTCGTTCCGACTTCTGTTTTGCAGAAAACTAACCTTTTTGGCTTGAAAATTTAAAAAATGGGTAGAAAATGAAACTTTTTGGATGAAAAATCATATTTTTGGTTAAAAATTCGATTTTTTCTGCAGATAATTAATCTTTTTGGCTTTAAAATTAAATAATTTTGTTGAAAATTTATGTGTTTTGTTCAAAATTCGTTTTTTTTGTTGGTAGAACATTAATCTTCTTGGACGAAAATTCATCTCTTTGGTTGAAAGTTTAACAACTGTATTGAAAATCAATTTTTTTGTTCATAATTATTTTTTTTTTATCTGAAAATTCAACTATTTCATGTTTGATAAAAATTTTATCCTGTATATTGGATAAGTTGGAAATTCGTACTTCTTGATAGAACATTAATTTTTTTGGTTGAAAATTGAACAATTTTGTTGAAAATTTGTTTTGTTTCTTTGTTTAAAGTTATTTTTTTATTAGTGTCTTTATCGTAAAATTTAATTATTCCTTTTTTGGTTGAAACTTTATGCGGTATATTTTATAATTTAAAATTTTAACTATTTGGTAGAAAATTCATAATCTTTTTAAAATTCGTCTTTTTGGGTACGAAATTATTCTTGTTTGTTGAAAGTTGAACTTTTTTTCATAGGTTAAAAACTACATACTCTTTTGTTGAAAACTCATCTTTCATGATAGAAAAGTTCAGGTTTGAACTGTTTTGTTATAGTCATCATATATGGTCCAAAATTAAACTATTTTTTGAAATTCATTTTGTGGATTGAAAATTCATCAACTATTTCGTTGAAAATTCACGTATTTTGTTAAAAAAATCGATTTTTTGGTTAGAAAATGATCTTTTTCTCTTAAAGATAATCTCCTTGTTTAAAAATTCTCCTTTTCGGTAAAAAATGCAGGTATTCCAGTTAAATATTTATCATTTTAGTTGAAAATTAATCTGTTAGGTTGGAAATAAAATTACTTACTTGGTTGAAAGCTAAAGTGTTTTGTTAAAAATTAATTTTTTTGGTTGAAGATTCATTATTTTAATTAGAAAATTAATTTCTTAGCTTGAAAAATGAGCAGTTTGATTGACAACTTGTTTTTTCTTTGGATGAAAAGGAATTTTTCTGCCGAAAATTGAACTATTTTTTTTTGAAAATTGGTTTCTTTTTTGGTTGAGAATTATTTTTTTTTTTTAACTGAAAATTTAACTAGTATTTCAGTTGCATGTTTCATAATTTAAGTTAAAAATTCATCGCTTTTTAGATGAACTTTGAAATGATCTTTTTTTAGTTGAAAATTTGTCTTTTTTGGTAAAAATTAATTTCATTGGTTGAAAATTCAACTATTTCAGTTGAAGGATCATCATTTTAGTTCAAAATTCAATTAGTTAGGTTGAAAATTAATTTTTTTAACTAAACATGTAACTATTCCATTTTCTGTTGAAAGTTGATTTTTTTACATTCTCATCAGAGAAGGTATTAGATTTGAGTAAAATTTGACCACCTACATTTTTGTCAAATGTCCACGTTTTGAGATCTCCTGAACCCAAAAAACAGGTTTTTACGAATGTGTCTGTTTGTCCTAATGTGTCTGTTTGTCTGAATATCTGTCTGTCTGTATGTGGGTGTGGGTGTATGTAGATTTTTATTTTGTTAGCACGATAACTTTCGAAAGAATTGACAGATTGGTTTGGGCTTTGGTATACTCTTCAAGTGTCCAAAAATGAAGGTCAAGTTCGTTAGCCAGCCATTTTGGCTAAAAATTCAAAAAGTGAGCGCTTTGTTAAAATTTTTGAGACAAATTTTTTTCAAATTTCAAAATTCTGTGTAGTTATATTGGTAGTCCTCAAAAAGACAAACAATTTATTCTGATGACTTTTTTTTGATAAACCAAAAATTACTGGAGTTGTAGCATTTACAAAATTCCAAAAAACAAATGAAAATGTTAAGCCGAACAACGCACGATTTAAAAAAAAGTCAAAAAAAGAAAAATGTTTCTTTTTAAACATCCTACCGTATTGTTATAAGACTTTATTTTAATTCTCTTGAAAAATCGAAAATTCAAATTTTTGTCGCACAAAAAAATAATGAAAAATCAAAAATTCCATTTTGCGGTCAAGATATACAAGATACGAAAAAAGATGAATCGACAAAAATTTTGCACTCAAAAAAGATCTACAAATTTCTCATTAATCACTTCCTGATGGGACGCGTGGTTTTTGTTTCATTTGTAAAAAACTGATTTAAGAATAAAATAAATTAAATGTTTGGACAAACGACGCAAGGTACGAAAAAAGATGAATAGACAAAACTTGCTCAACCAAAAAAGATCTACAAATCTGTTAGAAACTTTTATTGTAAAAATGCATTCAAAATACAAAAATTAACTTTTTGGAAAAACGATACACGCTACAATAACATTTTATCTAACCAAATTTTCCGCCTAAATTCCATTTACAAATTTTCTTTGAATCCCTTTACGCTGGGATGCATATTTTTGGTTTAAATTGTAAAAAATAACATTGTACATAAATTACGATTTATGGAAAAACGACACAAGTTGCAATAAAATGCATAATAACAAAATTGTTTGTTTTTATAGGATGCGAACTTTTTTTCAATTATAAAAATGAAGACAAGAAAAATACGTCTGTTTTTAATATCAATGCATATTATAAATTGTAATACTATAAATTTATTGAAATGATATATTTTTCAGGGTAGCTGAGAATAAAATTTAATGCAAAATATGAAACAAATATTAAATTAATCATGATAAATACAATTCGTACTTTATTTTGCAATATCTAAATAAGCAGTCACAGGCCGACGTACAGAAATAAATGTAATATACATTTGATATAATAATGTTGAACATATAAGTAGAAAATTTTGAATTTTGGACACAATCGAGTGCAAAGCACGAGGTACGTGATGAGAATGTATTCGTTAAAGCCAAAGGAGCTTTAACAAAAGAGAATTCACAATCACCAAATTACAGTTGTCGATACTTTGACCTTTAATTTCAAAAGGTCTGTGCACAGATGTGGGTGAAATACAAAGACCGAGCGCGTAGTGCGAGGTAAATACTGTGTCGAGCGCGAAGCGCGAGAACCAACAGTCGCGCGCCCTAGGCGCGCTCAAACTTGCGAGCCGCGCGCGCAGCGCGCGATGAGAATGTGCCCGCGAGGCGGGCATATTTTTTAGTTCAAAATTAAACTATTGGGTTGAATATTTGTCTTCTTTAATTGACAATTCAACTATTTGGTTAAAGATTCATGTATTTTGTTGAAAAATTGTATTTTTTGGTAGAAAATTAATCTAGAATGAACTTTACGAATTAAAATAAATGTTTGCGTTTTGCGGCAAATATGAATATGTTGCTTTTAGTTGACCAAGAAAATTGAAAAACTTGACCGAGAAAAACCGAGAATTTGAAATCGTCCGCCGAATCGCCACCCTGATTATCAATTATGGCATTTCTGTACATTACTTTACTTAACTTGAAATATGTATCTAAGATCAAATAACGTGATATATGGACGCCCCCAGTTGAAAAATCAGCCCTTCTCCTCACGTTTCCTATCGCCTCCCACCCGTTCCCTACTTATTTCTCAACTCTAAACTCCTTTCCCTCTTTGCATTCACAAAATAATTCGCCTCTTCCTCCCCCCGACCCACCACCCAATAGAGCCTTTAAATCAGGAACAAACAGATTCAGCAAATACAAATATCTTGAAAAATAATGCGTGTAACGCGATTTAGAATGACGCATGTAAAAGTATATTTGTTTGTAGCTTATATATGTGTACTTGAATATCTTCTAGAAAATTCTTTAGTGTAACTAGACGAAATTCGGTATGAGTCAGTTTTCGAAAATGGAAAACTATTAAATCAGAAGCTCTCAAGACTGAAAAATTCAGACCAAAAATTTTTAAAATTGGACAATTTCATTAGAATGAAATTGAAAATGTATCATTTCTAATTCAAAGCCTTCAGGATTGAACAATTTTATTTGAATTAAAGAATCTCGTAATTGAATGATTTTAGACTAAAATTTCTAAAATATAGGACAATTTCAAGATTGCATATTTTTGGATTTGTATTTTGAAGATTGATTGCGGCTCGTTATTAGAATGGTCCAAGAAAGGCCTTTTTCAAAGTTAAAGCGCTTTTCGATTTTTTCGAAATTTAGTTCAAATGATGTTTTTCTATAATTCGCGAAAAAGTGCCAGTTTTTCCACCTGTTTTTGGTGTAAAAAGTTACCGATTTTTGCTCGATGACGTGGCGCATGCGCAGTGCCGACCTTTCCGGGCAACAGTGACAAAAGTGGACAGATGCAGTGGAAAAAGTAAATGGACAGTGATAAAAGTGAGGCAGAGTGGAAAAAGTAAATGTTATTTCGGGTGGGTTCGTGCTGCCTCGGGTGGACTCGTGCGTCGTGCGCAGCCAACTTCATTCTATTTTCCGACTGTCGTCCCTAACCTAAAAGCAATTTCCTGAAAAGTCTCGAGTTGTGTATTTTGTATGTACTTTTGTCACTTGGCAAAAGCAAAAAAACACCGTCAGTTTCTCCGAAAATACTGTGCTTGGTTTTTTTCACGAAAAATCGGAAGTTTTGAAGCCCTCAACTTTATGGGCCAACTATTCAATTGTGAGAACCAGCTTATTATTACTGCCATATTATTGCCATGGTTTTGATAATTGCCATTGTCATTGTTGCGTCAATCGACAAAAAATCGCCTTCTTTTTACACAAAAAACAGGTAAACAAAAACTAGCACTTTTGCACAAATAATAGAAAAAGTATCGTGTCCCACACATTGAAAAAGCGACGATTTTTCAACTTGTAGCACAATATACTATTAGATCTCCGAAATGTTAAAAGTGATTTTCATGATTTCTGAGCTATTTCGAAACTGACACGGATTTTTAATTTTTCACGTTTTGCTTTAATGACTTTAAACAAGATTTCCGAAGCGAATAGCCCCTCGCAGATGGCGGTCATATATTGTATGATGATTTTACGCGCATAGAATTAGTTTCGAGTATAGTTTCAAAATATCATACGTAGGAAGAATGCGGACTTCGTAACCAATTTTCAGTAGTTTTTGACTGAGTCCTAAACTGCACCAGGACTCAGTTCCTATTTTTCGAATTTTTTTTTATCTCGGTCTGTTTTTGTTGAGAAATTGGGAATTGAAATAGCCAAAAATTTATAAAAATGCAATGAAAAAGATATATTAATATATTTACCAATGTACATAAAGAAAACTGCTATGAGGAAGAACAGTTCCCGAAGAGGGATCAGCATTTTCTTCAAATAGGGAAAACTGCCGTATGTAGAATTTCGAAAGTTTCACCATTATTTTTTACTATAATAAATATTCCAGAAGGTTTTTCAGTTTATATAGGGCTTAGGCAACCGACTAATACTATCACAGTCCGTTTAAATCATTATACTCAATTATACATGCATGTCGACTGTTTGAATCGCTTTTTTCAGATGTTTGTATTTCCTCAATTTGTTTTTCTCCACATTGAAGAGGTAATATGTGCAACGATTAGGAACAAGTGGTATTACCCCATGCTTTTGGAGAGCAGAGGTGGAAGGAAAAACCTCCAGAGATGGTTAGTATTCGCTAGGCTTATCAGCACTGTAAACAATGTTTGTTGGAACATTTCATTCAATGTATTGCAAGTTTATTTCTGATTCGTAATGTTTCAATACATGATATTGCAGTTTTCAAATGCTAGTGATATTATTCGCTAGACACGTATAAGAATATTGCAACACATGTAATGCAATGTTGCAGAAGGAAGTTGGAAGAAAATTTTAATTTGCAGGCGCGGAGAATCGGACCCTAACCGCCAAACTCTAAGTCGAGTGCTCTACGACTAGTCATAGCAAGGCTAATAATCTTGTCTGGAAGTATAAAAAAATAACGATTCTGTACAAAAAATCGCTTGAAATTTCATTGAAATCCGTTGATACTTTCGGAAATTTTTTTATATCCATTACAATTTTTTAAATCTCTGAAAATCAGTAGAAAAACCCTTTAAATATTTCAACGCTTTTTGAATTCCGTTTAAATCTTTGAAATAGTTAGAAATCTGTAGAAACCGTTTAGAATCTCTTGGAAATAAGGTAAATTAAATTTATTTCCTAAAGTTCTTGGGACACTTCTTTAAATTTGTAAAATCCCCTAAAATCTTCGAAAAACTTGAAGGTCCAATCAAATCCCTTAAATCTTGTGAAATTTTTTTATATTCCTTTAAATTTTTAGAAACCCTACATAATTCTTCTACATCCCTTGTAATTTTTGAAATTTCTTCAAATTAACCCAGAGCGAGCTGGAAAAGGGGTTGATCCTGCGAAAAATTCCGTAATGGTAGCCAGTTCCTTGTTTTATTCCTTAAAGTTCTCTAAAAATTCGTCGAAATCCCTTAAAAAACATTGCAATCTTTGAAAATCGTACAAATCCATTCAAATGAGTTATAGGCCCTTCAAGAAAAAGTTTAAATCCTTAGAAAACTTTGAAATCCTTAGAGGTTCAATAAGATCCTTTAAATCTTTTTAAACTTCTTAAAATACCTCAAAACCTCTTGAAATGTTTGGATCGCTAGGAATTCCCTGAAATCTCTTGAAATTCTTTCATATCTGTTAAAATAGCTTCAAATCTGTTGAAATTTTGTAAATTCAATTTACTAAATTCTTTGATGTAATTGAAGGTCCTATGAAGTCCCTTAAATTTTGGGCTAAAACTTTTTTGACAGTCCTTGAAATTTTTAAAATCTCTTAAAATTTGTTTAAATTTGTTAAAATAGTTGATATAATAAATATTTAAAATAATAATAAATCTTGTCGAATTCCGTAAATCCTTTAAAATAATGTAAGGCCCTATGAAATCCTTTAAATATTGGAAAATTCTTTGAAATAGTTTGAAATAACATAAAATCTTTAAAATCATTTGAATTTTTCTTCACGGAGAAAAATATTTCGAGAAACTTTACCAAACTCAGTTGGGTAAACTTGGGACATATGGACACTTTGATAAAGTCTCATTTCTAGTTCGGTAAAACGAAATTCGGTGATAGTTCATTCACAAACATGAAAGTGTGACAAATTGATACGAATATCTTCCGAACTGTACTTTAATTAATACTGTACTTCGTAGTTGGAATTTTAATGCATACACTGTTAAAAATGTCCGCATAAAACTTCCACTAAATGCATTGGAAGTTTATTTCCGAAATGTAGGGTAACACTACAATACATAATGTTGTAGTTTTCAAATGCAACGGATCATGCAGCGATACATGTGTCGGATGAGGCGCATGCGCACAATTTTCGACTTATAAACGCTACAATACATGAATTGGAATTCTCGGCGGTGACTTCACGATTTACGACGCTTACAATACATGTATTGCAATTTCGGCATTCCAATACCGTGTTTGCAATTTTGCCTTACACTTGTATTGTAGAAGTGTTGGAGAATTCCAAACATTTTTAACAGTGTATAAATGTGCAAAATTATATAAAACGTTAGATAAAGATTACTGAACTGTTGAGTAAAACGCGGTCGAGGGCTCGGTAGAAAATGTAAGTGGGTTTACAGAAAAGGCATGAAGGAATCACGGACGCTCGAGAAACTTTAAATGACAGTTTGGTAAACCGTAAGCTTCTGTGAATCAAAAAACTCTTATACACAATGAACAGCATACACTTGAATACACATTAGTCAGTCACAGCCAATCAGAATACAGTTTCGTCACAAATACACTCACGACACCTACAACTACTTAACACATATAATACACGAATAAATAAACCTAATATAATACTACACATATCAGACGCTTTCGTCGAAACTACGCAGGCGCACTCTTCACGCTGAGAGGTGAAATTTGGAACTTTCTTATATACTAATTAGCGGAATTGATTCAGCGCTTGTGAGAAACGACCAGTGCCGTGACTAAAGTTTTCATAAAAAGATTTCTAGTATAAGATCTATATTTGTTGGAATATGTATTTTGTAATTGCCACTATAAATCTTAGTCATTTCCACTTTTTCTTTTAATGATAACTTGATTCCAATATTATCTGAGTAATGTATTAAAATTATATTAAAGCACAATTTAATGAAGTGTCCAAATTTTGGACGACTTCGTCAAGAAATCATAAATAAAAAAGTACGCAAAATGTCTTGTTACGCACCTATTCGAAGCTACTTTAAAATGCAACATTGTCAAATAATATTTACACCATTTTTTTAATATTTAAAATTTACAGATGTTACTTATATTAACTTCGAAAAGATAAAAATTAAAAGTAGAGTTAAATATGTTTGAGTTAAGGATTTTCAAAATCACTTTAAAGTCTGTCCCACAGGTTGTTCGTTTAAAATTCATATCCATCACAAATAGGCTCCTTGATATTTTAGTTTTATATTTTCATACCCTCTCGGGTTATCCTTAATTTTTTTTTAAATATTTTTTTGGGCGGTTTGAAAATTTTGTTGATTTACTTAACTTTTTCTCCTTTCTCTCTTTGGCCCATTGATGCTCCTTAATTCTTTACTTCTGTTATTTGTCTTTCCCGTGGAGAAATTGCCCAATTTGATCCTGATTCCCGATGTGGCCCTGATCGGGTTTGCCCAATGCGGCCCTGATCATGGCTACTGTTGTGGTCCTGGTCGGGGCCACATCGGGCTACCCTATGTCGATTCATTCCCGACGTGGCCCTGATCGGGTTAGCTGAATGTGGCCCTGACCATGGCTACTGTTGTGGTCCTGGTCGGGCCACATCGGGTTACCCTATGTAAATCAAAGTTAGTTTAAAAATTAGAATTCATTAAATTTAAAATTACTGCCTGTCTCAATCAGTGAATATTCAACTAATTTTCAGTTCAGTGACTAAGCTAAAGTTAAATTAGTTTGATTAAACTTGCAGGTAGTGTTATTTGACTACAAAATATTATTTTCATTAATTATTTGGTGACATTGTCTATACAGAATTATTTAAATTCAACTAATTGTTAGTGAATGTAATATCGAAAAATATAAAAATGTATTTATTTTTGTCATATTCACTGAAATGTCTCGAAATTTGCGCAATGATAATTTGAAAATACCGCTCGAAATTTCGCTGTTTCGAGACCTTTGTCGTCGCGTCATGTTTTCGCATGAGTCTTCAAATAAGTCAAAAGGTCAAGTGAAATACTTAATTTATAAATAATGCCAAAGGCAAAGAGTACTTTCCGGGTAAGGAAGCAAAGAAAAGAAATTAAAAAAAAAATTCTTTCAAATTTCTTTTTCAATTATTTAAAATTATTTTGCCTACAAAAAAACTTAATTAAGTCATTGAAACCTCATCGCAAACTTTCCCTCCCCTGCTATATCTACTTCACACTCCCCTCACTTACCCTTCTTGGAAAAAAGTATCACGGACGGATGTACGGACACCCGAGCAAAACTATAAAGAACACATTAAATTCGTTAATAAATATGCAATTATTAAGTTAGTATTAATTATTGTAGGTATTTATCAATCATTTGAGATTTTGTAGTTATTTAGATTTGAATTTCCCGCGCTAATCTTAAATGTATTCGATTAGTCTTTCGTTCGATTATTTGGCAACGAACAGAGGGAAGGAGAACAACTATGGAAAAGTGACGAACAGTAAGCGGTCAGTTGCGTAATTATACTTTTTTGAAATGCATCTGTACACTGGTGGAAAGTGTAGCATAATACCAAAATTTATATGATTGAATTAAATATAAATATATATATAATGTACAATCATACATTCAATAATATAGTATAATTATATAAAAATGCGTTTAAAATGCGCGCGCGTCTCTTTTGTTTCGTCATGCGTCGTCAGACGTCGGCCTAGTCGTGCTGTGTTTGAAAATTTTTGCACGCAAATTTTAGCGGTTATTGCCGTTATAGCGAAAAGTGGATAATTGTATTAAAGAAAAAATTTTGTTGGATTTCAAATCGCTGTGGATAATGTAAATGAAAGGACCCTGTATATTATTACGAAGCGTGCGAAGATATATCGAAAGGTAATTTCATTAATTTGTTTGTTACCATGACATTATTCCAATTTTAACCTTTTCTGTTTCACAATTATTTAGCTATGAAGGATTTCAATTCAAAAATGCACAATTTTGAACAGTTTTAATTTGGAATGACAAAATGTTGAACGTTTAAATTCTAAATCCAAATTTTTTTTAATGTACTCAATGTAACGGCGATACCACGCTGGAAACACCAGTTCTCGTAAGATCACTGAAGTTAAGCATTGTTGGGCGCGGTTAGTACTTGGATGGGTAACCGTTCAGGAATACCTGCGTGCTGTTGGCCCGTCGTGGGTGTGGTGGGCCCACATTGGTAGTAAATATCCACCTAGAAACACTACCCGAATCGGAAAGTGAGGCAATGAACTTTCGAGTTCGAACTGCTAATCAATGTATGTATGTATGTATGTACTCAATGTATTAACGTGCAATTATATAAAGATTAAATATAATTAGTTTGCTCTGTTCAGCTGACTTTTCTTTTTTAATGAAAACGCAAAAAAAATGAAATAACATGATTCCAAGATAAATGAATCACTGAATAATAGGATACAAGTGTAATTAAACAGAAATTCCTTTCTTGTATTTATATCATCAATGCGATCTTTGACGCGTATAAATTAAACATTGTTTTAAAAAATGTATAATATAACCTCACTTTTTTATTATTTATTGTTCCACGTGCATTATCCAAAGATAAAGTACGATTAGTTTGCCCCGGATTTTCATTTTTAATGTGAACATATTAAAAAAATAAAAGAAAATGTTTCCAAGATAAATAAATAATTTTGAATTTTGAGGTAATTTTGAATTTTAAGTCTCGATCAAAGAACTAAGGTTATACAATTGATTCTTGGGTGTTTTTCGCCGTTCATAGTTAAATTATTTATTTATTTATTAGACAAAATACTTAATCGTATGGAGCAGAATTTAATGAAATTTTGGCTTTTTTCAGATTGAATACAATGAATCTCAACCTTGTTCGACCATTCCAGTTAGCGGAGTTCATTAAAAGAGGCCCAAAAAAGGAAAGGACTATTGACTGTGTTTCAGTAAACTGGATACGATTCGATCCAAATAAAAAAAAGGACGTCACCAAATTCATGCCGCCACCCTACAATGAGAAGACAAATGCAATTTTATATAAATTGGTCGAATGTCGTGGTGATGGACGTAAGATTTTTCAATTTTCCAGAAATAATTAGATTTTCAACAAAATAGTTAAATTTCTAACCAAATAGTTGAATTTGCAGCATACAAAGATGCATTCCTAATCAAATTGTAAAATTTTTAAACAAAAAAGATTAAAATTCAATCAAAGATTTAAATTTCCAAGGCGAAAAACAAATTTTTTAGAAAGCAGTTGAATTTTCATCAAAAAAAATTTATTTTCAACCAAAGAAGCTGGTTTTTCTATCATGAAAGATGAAGTTTCAACAAAAGAGAGTTTTTGAGCTAAAAAGTCGAATGTTTTAGAAAACCGTGACTTTTAAAGAATAAAAAATACATTTTTAACAAAAAATATCATTTTTGATAAAAAAAGATGAATTTTTGAAAAGATAGTTAAATTATCAACCAAAAAGTTAATTCTTCAACAAACAAGAATAATTGGCTACCCAGAAATACGACTTTTCAGTTTTTAACTCATACAATACATATGATGAAGTTTCAACTGAATAATTCATAAAAATTCTTTACAGATTTTATTTCACAGGATATTTGAGGACGAAACACTGCTGCACATCGGCTCAGTGTTCAGTAATGCAAAAGATTGGGGTGGGAATAGAAAGTTTAGAACGAATCTCTGACATGCTTCACTTTTTACAAAATATTGATATGTAAAACTGAAAATAATTATTCTTAAAATATTTAAATAATAAAGTTTAATAGTCTTAATTAATTGTTTACTTTTTTACTGAATAAATTATATTTTAATGATATTTTTTAAAATAAAAATTAGAAGGGGCCTGGTCGGGGCCAGATCGGGCCTTCCTTATGGATAACCCAGTCAGGCCCTGATCGGATTAGGCGTTTCATTTCGAGTCTGGCCCTAACTGGGATACCCGATCGGGGCCAGATTTTGCCAGATCTGGCCCCGAACAGGGCCACTCTGAAATTTCTGCACGGGTTTCATTGCTCAAAGTTGTTTTGTATCTTTTTGAAAATTAGATCTACAAATGAAGGGTGTGGTGACAAAAGCATGTGAGTCCGGGGGGATAAATTTTTCAGGAGAGAGAAAAAACCATCTCAAAAATCGAATGATCAAAAAAAGAATGAGAAATTCCATTCAAGATTTGATGGAGCTTTAGAGATATCGAATAACAAATTTTTGAAAAAGTTAATATTTTTCGAGACACAGCTCTTCAAAAATCGACTGCTGTCGAAACCGTGCTAGTCTATGGATTTTATTTTTTTTATTTTCTAAAATCCCAATCAACATTAAACATATGCCTGGGAGATTCTAAACGCTTTACGAGACAAATAGAAGGCTGAAAAGTGAAAAATTAAATAGAAAAAATCGTTTCTTGAAAAAAATGGATTTCACATTATCACAGTTTTATTTCTATACAAAATATTTAGTTTATTTTTATTTTGTAAGTATTCAATAGAATAACAGTATGTATTCAAATACAAAGATTTAAATTTCCGTATGATTGATTACAGTTTATCGAGATAAAAACCCACTACCGGCTCGAATTTGGATATATCCTTTCACCACAATGTCAGGTAGAATTTTAGAGAATTTTTGAGCTAATGAAACATGCTTTCACAAAAATTACAATATGGTTATGACATGTAGTTATTTGCATAATTATTTCTGTTTTGCATCTGCTTTAGGCAAAATACGTAATTTGCATTCCATTTTAATTTACAAAAGCTCATTCCATTCCTTCAAAGTTTCTTTACAATTATATTCGTCACGTTTTTATAAAAATTATTTTATTTAGAAATAATACGTACAATCATTTTTATTCAGTCATGTTTGGAATAAAGGAATTTACTATATAATATTTAATAATAACGTGGTGAATAAAATTGTAAAGGACGTTTCAAGGAGTAGAATCCGCTTTTGTAAATGTTAATTGAATGCTTGTTGAATACTCATTACTCTTGCGCAAGTGAATTAAAACTTTCAAATTTCCTAATAAATTATTGAAAATATTACACATGTTTTATATTAGTACTTTTCTCTGGATAAAAAAAATATTATAAAATCAGAACCTTTCGAAGAAGACTTGAAATTTATTTAAAATTTTAGGTTGTGTAAGTTTTTAAAAATTGGAAATAAGCATTTTTAAACAAAAATCATCAAGATTTCCGCTTTTTAACAATTTTAGGTTAGCTTAACGTTTTATACCAAAAACTGGTATTTTAAAACAAAAATCACTATAGTTCAAATAGCATAGCAAAGTTTTGAACAGTTTCATGTGATACTAATGTTTTTCACAAAAAATCGGTCATCTTGCAGAAAAGTAATTGGATTTTGAAGAAGATTTACAATTCTTAAGCATTTTCCGTTATGTTTTGTTTGTGTTTTTCGTTGGGAATTATTGGTATTTTTAATAAAAAAATATTAGATTTCAAATAATATGTACCATTTTTCAACAACTATAGGTTATTTTGACGTGTATCATCTGAAATCGGTGTTTTTCAACAAAATCATTAAATTTAAATGCAAAGACTTTGTTTAAAATAAATTATATTCCAAAAATTTCCAAGAAGAATCAGAACTTTTGTTCAATTGTATAGGTTTTAAGCTAAGGATTTTCACCGGAAATGTCGATATAGGTTTCACAGGAGATTTACAATTTTGGAACAATTTAACGTCATGGTAACGTTTTTCACCGGAAATCGGTTATTTTAAACAAAAGCCATTTAATTTTAAAGAATATGACTTGCAATTCGGAACAATTTTTTGTAAAAAATTGGTATTTTTCATAAATAAAATCATAAGATTTTTCAAATTTCTATTAATCTTCAGATTTATACCAGAAAGCGGTTATTTCAAATAAAAATCATTTGACTTAAAAATTAAACTTAGAATTTTGAACAGCTTTATGTTATATTATAAGTGTTTTTCGTCGGACATTTAGCATATATTGTATCAAAATATTATTTATTAATTGAGACTTTCATTGAGAATTTTGATGTTCACTTTTGGCTTTAGGGTCAAATAAATAGAAAATAATTGAATTGTTTTGAACGTTTCAAGGTAAGAATCGGTGGTTCTTATCGGTAAATTTGATTAAATCTGCAAAAATTACATAATTTCTTGTAGGTACGCTATGCACAATTGAAAGGGCTACTCTTTGGTTAATACTGCAGTGGACAAATTATGTAAAATATTGTTATAATTAATACAATTATAATACGAATTTCTCTAAAAGTAACATTTTTTTAATTACACTGACATGAGTAAAACTAAAAAATTATTACAAAAATTGTTGGTAAATAATTATTCATACATTCTTCAAAGATTTTTACAATGCAGATTTGACGAAAACCTTTATTGCACTGTAAGAAAAAAAAATATATAAAAAAATATGAAACAAGATTTTAGCTAAAGAATTCTTAAAATAAAATTATATAGCGACGTACATTTGATGAAAAATTGTTATTCAATTTTTTGTATGAAAAATTTCAGTTTAAGAAATTGTTTTTAAAAAATTTTATTTTTTATCTTTAAAATTTAAAATTGAATTTTCTGTTATCATGATACAACTTTGCAAAATCACACTAAAGAGTTGTCGTGAAAAAATTTTTTCGAAATCTCATTTATTGACGATTTAAAAACAAAATTCAATAAAATCTAAGTTCAAATTTAGCTCAAATTTTAACTGAGTATTAATTTCTTCAACCTTTTAGTCTTGATATTTTTTAAATTTTTATCATGCAATAACAAAAATATATACTTTCTTTTTTTCGTGATACCCCGAACTTCAATTTTGATTTACTCGGAATAGGATTATTTTTTTGGATCAAAATCCAACTATTACGTTGAAAATTCCATTAAAAGTTAAAATGTTTGGTTGAAAATTCATGTATTTTCTTAAAAATTATTCTTTTTTGGTAGAAAATTAATCTTTTTGGTTAAAATTTAATTTCTTTGGTTGAAAATGATTTTTTTTAAACTAAAAATTTAAGTATTCCATTAAATTTTTTTGGTTGAAAATTTATCTGTTAAGTTGAAAATAAATTTTTTTGACTGAAAATTTAGCTACTTAATTTTTGCTAGAAAACTGATCTTTTTAAGTTGAAAATTCGCTTATTTTGTTAAAAACTTGTATTTTGTAGTCGAAAATTCAATCATTTCGGTAGAAAACGCATATTTTTGGGTTGTAAATTCAACTTTTTTTCAAAAATTCGTGTTTATGACTTAAAAACTCAACATTTTTGATGAGATTTTTTTTCTTTATTAATTGAAACACCTTTCTTAGTTGAAAATATTTTTTGGTTTAATTAAACAGTTGTTTTATTGAAAGTTAAAACATCTTTGGTGAAAATATCAACTATAATATTTTTTGTTGAGAATTAATTTTTTGTTATCACAGATTTATCAGTTTGGTTGATAATAGAACTATTTTCTTGAAAATGCTCTCTTTCTTGGTTGAAAATTAATTATTTTAACTGGAAATGTAATAATAAAATTTTACGTCAATAAACTAAAATTTTTTGTCAGTTCTATTATGCACACAAACGTGACATTCTTTGTCACTGCGCTTCAACTGAAACTCAATTCTTAATTTTGTTTGTGAATTTGGTAACATTCCTTCTTTCCAGTGTTTCAAATTACCCAACCGGCATTGAGGAAAAGCGACAAAAATGCTCTCGAGATTGCCGTGACACAGCTATTTTTTTGTAAAATAAGTTTTAGAATATTTGCAAAGACCAAGAAAAGCTTTGAAAATTAATTTCTGCTTTACCAATTCCAATAAAATTAATAAATTTCCTCCAAACTTGATGCATCAAATTTTTAAATATTTTCTAAAGAAAGGATTGACTCACTTCTACAATATTTCTTTCTAAAAAGTTAAACTTAAGAATTTCCATTATTTTCAAATGAAGCAAGTTTATGGTATTTGAGATCTTGCAAAGTTGAAAATTTTCATTTTTCTATTCTGTTGTTTCAATTTTCAGCCAAAGAGATGAATCTTCAAAAAAAAAAAATTAATTGTTAACAAAACAGTTGAATTTTCGAATGAAAATGATTTTTAAGTCAAGAAAGAAAGAAAAGAAACCAAATTGATACATTTTCATGTCAAAAATACGAATTTTCTACAAAACAGTTGAATTTTAAATCCGAAAATGTAAATTTTCAACAAAAATGTGAATTTTCAACAAGAATGCCGGCACATTTTTTTCGGAAAGTATTACCTTCATCTAATTTGTTTACACATCTATAGAGCCCTATACAATCTCAAATGTACATTCTTATTGAACAGAAAAATAAAAATTCGAATTTAGAGAACGTTTTTTGATTCTGCTGAAATTTTTTTCTTGGCATTTACATTTTTCTGCCCTGTCACCCTCCAACTATTTGGTCGAAAATTCATTTTTTTTTTTTAATTAATTTTTTCAACTGAAAATTTAACTATTCCATTTTTGGTTGAAAATTCAAATATGTATGTAAAAATGCATCTATTTTGTTGAAAAATAAATATTTTTACTTGAAATGTTAGGAATTTAAAGCGTTTTATATTGAATTTGATATAATTGCCACATTAATTTTATTCAAAACAATTTATACCATTGCAGCTGGTCCCCTTTTTCAACTCCCCAAATTTTTAGAGGAGATGAGTAAAAATGCCGAAAACAAACTTTCCGACCTGTAAAATTCCCAAAGAATGAAATTCTCGACAGTTTATAATATAACCGAATTTTAAAATTTTCGAACAGCCGAGCCGAGAGGACGTATTTGACATCGCTCCGTTGCTTATACCGAGACTCTCGAGAATTCGGCTCGGGAAGTGTGCTTTTTCTTTTGTGCCTAGGTGCTCTTTACGTTTGTCGTGCATAAAGTATTTTGTGGTGTGTTGCAGTTACAATATTGGTGGATAAATCTTTCTCTGACCCAATAACTGGGATTGCAAAATGGACGATGATCATACACTTCTTCTGGAGATTCGAGACGACATCAGGTCATTAAGAAGAACGAACGAGGATATGAGAAAAGATGTCGATGAAATAAAATCCACCCAATCCCATGGTAAAAATAAACTCGATGAAATTGAGGAAAAGTTAGAAATAACGAACAAGAAAATCGAAATTATGGAAAGATCGGCCAGGTCCTGCAACTTAATGTTATTCAAGGTTCCCGATAACGAGGAAACTAAAAATCAATTATTTGAGAAGGTCTTGGAGATAGTAAACACAGCTGGTGTTGACATCAAAGAACACGTGATTGCTTCAGTATACCGGGTGGGAAATTTTACTGCATCTAGGAACAGACCAATCCTTATCAAGTTAATTGTCCTACGATCCAAACAACCCTTTTTCGACAAAGTGGCTAATTTTGCAAAATTGAAAATGGCAATAGCAAATGATACATCCCCAGAAGAGAGGAAAGCAAAAAAGTCACTTTTACAGGCAAGATACCTACTCAGAAAGCAAGGCGAGGAGACTACACTGAAGGGACTTAAGTTATATAAAGAAGACTCAGCAATAACATCGGAAGAAATACAAGCTATCATCCAGCAGGAGGTACAACAGAACGAGAATATCTCCCTCCATGAAGATACAACAAACAACTTCATCAAAGCTAAAGATACTGTTATCAAGAATCAAAATAGAAAGGGTCCTGGACGGCCTCGCTCTGAATCCGCGAGCTCAAAGTCAGATGGCTTAATCGATTCGTATTTACACTTCACGCCCAGATCAACGAGACAGAAAACAACTGAACATAAGTAGCAGCAAGTTGATGAATTTGCAACAAAGAAAAAAAACACGGATTGGAAACTATTTCAGAATGTTGGAGAAGAAACTACGAAGTCAAATGATCAAGACGACCCTTATCTGCGTATAATTTTTTGGAATGTACATGGCTTCAAAAACTCTTCAGATCTTACGCAACATGCACTGGAAACGGATATTCTTTGCTTCATGGAGACTTGGATTTTAAAGGCCCCAACTTCTTCACTGCCCTGGTTGGATAAGTATACTTTAGTTGTATCGTGCGCTACAAGAGAAAAGCATAAGGGGAAAGCGAGGGGAGGCCTCATAGTCGCGTATAAAAGAGACTTATATGAGCACGAAACTATAGAAAATGAGCCAGAGACATTAATTCTAAAAATTTCTAACGCAGATTTCCAATTTATTGTAGCTTTAGCCTATTACTATCCAACTAATGATATTGATGGTTATTTACGGTCTTTAAATTTATCTCTAGTTAAGGCCTCCGAACGATATCCACAGCTACCAGTGTTTGTAGGGGGGGATTTTAATGCTAGAGTGGGCGAAGCGGTCGGCTTGAAAGAAGAAATTCTAGCGCAGGGTGACCATGCTCTGTGTATAAGAAAATCACTGGATAAAAAAGTTGACACTCGTGGTAGGAAGTTGTTAGAGTTCTGTGAAAGTAATAATCTGATCATCTTAAATGGAAGATTTCCTGGAGATTGTCCAGGTAGCTATACATCTCACGTACCCCGCGGATTCAGTGTAATTGCCCTTGCAGCCTGCCATTGGCACTTCTTGGGACTTGTTAAAGATTTTGAGGTACTTAATATCATTACACACTCGGATCATATGCCGACAGTTATAAATACAGGTGTTTCGTTTGAGATGATTAGAGAAAAAACGGTAGAAAATCAATTTGTGTCAATAAAATGTGACAGTAAACTATTAAATGAATATACACAGAGCGCAAGTCATATTTCTTCGGAAGCCCCGCCGGTACTTGACGTCGATGATTTGAATTCCAAGCTTGTAGAATCTATCAGAGCAGAAGCTAAAAAAGTCAATATGAGGGGAAAATGTCATAAGCCTAAGAATCTAACATACCGAAACCCCTGGTTCGATGGGGATTGCGCAGGTAGTAAACGGTGTGTAAGGAGGTGCCCGAGGAGGTGCCTAAGGAAATGTGTTAAGACTAAATTCAAAATTGAGGTGGATTTAAAAAAATATAAAGAGACAAAAAAGAATTATGAAAAACTATTGAAAGAAAAACGCAAGTCATATGAAGAATCAATTACCAGTTCAATTCGGTCATGTCGTAATATTAAAACTTTTTGGTTAACAGTCAATAAATTTAGACCACGCACGAACTCAAATAATCGTATAAGTCCAAATGAATGGTATGAATATTTTCGGCACCTCTTTCCGCATCAAAAGGTGTTTGATGTGGTAATGGTAGATGTGAGACACCCGATGTTAGATGCCCCAATAACACGAGAGGAGCTGTGCACTAGTATAAAAAAGTCAAAGGTTAATAAAGCCCCGGGGCCTGACGGACTAAACAGCGAATTTTTTAAAAATCTACCTGAAAACTGGCTTATGTATTGAATGTATGTTTAACAAAATTATGGATGTGAACACAGTTCCTCTAGCTTGGGCGAACACTCATATGTCAATGCTGCATAAGAAGGGAGACCGGAATGACCCAGCGAGTTATAGACCTATATCTCTGGTAAACAGCATAACTAAAATATTCACACAGATCTTACATGAACGTCTTATAGATTGGGCTGATACAACAGGTCTATTACCAGAGTTTCAATCCGGCTTTAGAAAGGGAAGAGGGCCCGTGTGGAAAAATTTCGGGGCGCTGGCCAGACCATCTTGTGTCTGTTCAGACGCTGGACAGACGGTCTAATAGCGCCGCTGGCCAGAATTGTAACGCCCTAACCATGAGATGGTCTAGATTAGACGGCGCTACCAGCCGCTGATCAGCTCGTCCAGACTAGACCAGCTAATCAGACGCTGGACAGACGTGTAACGCTTTTACCACGCGATGGTCTAGATTAGACCATAGAAAAAGTGAAGGGGAAAAAGTATAAGAATTACAGAAATAGTCTCTAATTATACTATATTGACGAAACATAATATGTATAAAAAAATATAATCAAAAATTGGTTAATTCCAGTTCTCTTATTCGAGTGGAGTCTCCACTGGAGACTCCCTCCAGTTCTGTCCTCTTCTTTGATCGCAGCAGCCGGTACCCTTCCCAATCCTTCCTTCCTCTGCGCCAGGTAAATATGCTTTGCTTCGCGTCGACTGCTCTCTTAAACACTCAACGCGTTATTTCTATTGCGAGAGAGGCGGCGCGTCGCGCCCTGGCGGTTTTCTCCCGAACTACCAGAGCGGCAAGATTCAAATGAAGCCGGTATCAGTTTATTTTTAAAGTTATATGAACATAATTCTTCTAAGACTCATGACAAGAATTCAAAAACATTTTTGAATATATCAGATGTGTCGAAAAAGAATCTAGAAAATTTTAAAGACAATTTTGTTATTTTACAGAATTTTATAAAATATTCGGAAAAGTTAGAGTCAGGGTGGAATATATTTAAGAGTTTTAGAAGTTAAGAAGAGACCCTAAAGCCCGTCGTTTTCGCAACTCATCATTGTCCATCTCAAAACTTGTTGAAAATCTTGCTAGAAATAAATTCAGTACGATGTAAAGACATAGATCACACCACGATAGCACTTAGATATTTCCAATCCAGATCGTCTGAGTGGGGCCAAGCCAGACCGTTTCGACGACAGTTTGAAAATTTTTCAATCGAGTCCGTCTGAGAGGGCCAAGGCCAACACCCTGTCAGACCGTCTTAAGTGGACGGTCTAGATTCGGACTAGCCAGACGATCTCTCTACTTAAGACTGCCACGAAATTTTTCCACACGGGGGTGTATAGATAACATCTTCGAACTAAACTCTATTATACAGATTCATTTAAGTCGTCCTAAGAGAAAGGTATATGCTTTGTTTATTGACTTCGTTAGGGCCTTCCCTTCTGTTAGTCATTCCCTGTTATGCAATAAATTATTCAAAATAGGAATTAGTTCCAAATTTATAAACATTTTTAGGAGCCTTTATGAAAGAGCGAGTGTCAGGGTTCGTGCGCCAGAGGGCCTATCGGACTCAGTGGATATTATGGAGGGTGTACTACAGGGAGAAATCCTGAGTCCACTTTTCTTTGCTTTATTTCTCCATGACTTTGAGGATTATTTCAGGGAGAATGGATTCGAGGGTATATCGATTGACTCGGGGCACGATCTTCTGACTATTGCTTACGCGGACGACTTGGTTATGTTTTCAGATTCTCCAGTCGACATGCGGAAGAAAATAAAATGCTTAATGAACTATTGTGAAATTAATGGACTTAAAATAAATTAACAAAAAACTAAGATAGTAATTTTCCACAAGGGAAGGCTTAAGGAGGAAAGCTGCACCTTCCTCTACGGTGAAAATCCAATCGAAGTTGTGAAGGATTCCTGTTATCTGGGCGAGATTTTCTTGAGTTCGGGTCTCCCTTCCAAAACAGTAGAAATAGCAAAATCCTCGGTCAATGTTGCGACAGATTCGGTGTTAAAAATCCTATGGAGCACCAAATCGGATTCCTGGGAAACGAAAGAAACTCTATTCCGTACGTTAGTTACAAGTGTCCTGTTCTACGGTGTAGAAATCTGGGGAATGAGGTATTTAGATCAGATAGAAGTAGATAGCGCACACTTTGGGAAATTTGGAGTGGGGGGTCCGCCATGGCTGGTACTATGGGAAATTTGGAGTGGGGGATCCGCCATGCCTGGTACTATGGGAAATTTGGAGTGGGGGGTCCGCCATGGCTGGTACTATGGGAAATTTGGAGTGGGGGTTCGTCATGGATGGCACTTTGGGAAATTTGGAGTGGGGGGGGTCCGCCATGACTGGTACTATGGGAAATTTGAAGTGGGGGTTCGTCATGGATGGCACTATGGGAAATTTGGAGTGGGGGGTCCGCCATGCCTGGTATTATGGGAAATTTGGAGTGGGGGCTCGCCATGGATGGTACTACGGGAAATTTGTAGAGAATAAGTAGAGCGTCTTATGCCTAACCTAACTTTTTAGCAAAAAATTGTTATTATAAAAATTAATTATTTTGAAATATCACAAATGGAAATTATTTTATAACAGTAATGTATAAAAGTGAATTAAATAAGACATTTTGACAATACAAAATTAATTATTTCTAAAATATCGCAAATGAAAATTATTTTTTTAACACCAATAATGTATAAAAATGAATTAAAATTTTTTATTTTGATACACGTAAATTATTTCTCTGAAATAATGTTACTTAAAATTATCGCTGGGACAGGTCGTCGAAATAAAAAGCACGGTCTTCATTTTCAGTTAAATTCATTTTTTTTAAATGTTTATTTTGAGTCACACATGTTTTACAATAAAAAGTAGTGTAATTTGATTAATTAAAATTAAAAATTCGTAGAAAATATCATTATTCTGGTAATAAGTATTTTACTTCTGCTGCCACATAAGAAGTAAACATACTTTTCATTTCCAAAAACACTAAATAAAAGTATAAATCAACGAATGATTCGGATAATTGTTCTTGGACTTTCTCACAGAAATATTGGTATTTAACAGCAATAATCTGACGAATAAGCATTTCATTAGGCGATTGAATCTTCTCTGTTAAAATGTACTAATAAGTCTCAGCTATTAGAAGTTTCAAACAGTTTTCGACATCAGCAGCTTCGTTTGTAGTCGTCGTAAACGTTCATTGACACAAGCAACAATCTGCTTCAGCCCATCAAAAGTAGTTTTCTGCATCACTATAGTAGGTCTGTATTCCTTGGTTTGTTTTTTTTTCACCGTCCCCGGTAGTGGTTTCCTCTTTATCTCCAGGAATGTCAAAGACGATTGCCTTACTGCCATTGGATGTGGTAAAGCCAATGTTGAATTTTCCCAACTCCACAGATTTCATGTAACCGTAACCCGTTTCGAAGAAGGTTGATATATAGTCGAAGTTATTTATGAAGCATGCCCAAGATGCCGAGTCAAGAGAGATTCCCTTCGAAGTCGAATTGACTAGTTTTATGACGGGTTCGAGGTTCCCATTAGGCTGCAGCTCGAGTCCCGTAAAAAGCTGCTTTGTAAAGGAGTTATTCAGCGCGTACACTGAAGCCATTAGTAGGTGCTTAACAGGCTTGCGTGCGACCTCGCCAGCAGGTACCTCAGGTAAGCGGCGTTTCACTGCAGACCGTACACTTGCTGTGTCCATTGAGGCTGTATATGAATCCATGGCTGTGGCGACGTGCGCATCGGCAGTAGCAGCGTTAGGTGTTTTGTTCTCAGACATGGTGTAGCGATTGGTCTCAGGATTGAAACTAGACTGAATGCTGAGTAGAGCTCTCGCATGCTTTTATACATCCCCGAACCTTTGTTTCGCCCCACCACATGGAACGATGACGCATACATGATGAACCGGTTTCTCACACTAGTCGAAAGAATGCTCGTGGGAAAATTCTAAAAACGTGCCACAAAAATCATAAAAAATAACAATGGGGCCTTTAATGCTTATTTATTCCAGGAAAATCTCTCCAAAAATGTTGGAAAAGGTTTCTAAATTCTGTGAAGAGTATATTTGAAAATGTAATAAATAATCAGGCATGTCTGTGTGGAAAAACTTTTTCTTTAAAATCGCAGGTGCCAGTCATAAATTATAGAATCGAGGATCGTCCTGTTAAAATACCCGTGACTAATATTTAAAAGGTTCTCAAGTTCTTATTTTAAAATTAGATTTATAACTAAGAGCACGTGTATTTGAAGAGAAAACCTTTTTCCGAAGAATCATCCGTGTTAATCAGGTGGCGCCATAACCTTTTTTTATTTTTCTCCGCGTAGAGTCATGACCGTTGTCAGGTTTTACGATGTCAATGTCTACTTTTGTTCAAAGAAACATTGCTCGTAACTCTTTTTCTACTTCCTGTCTGCAATACCCTAAACCAGTGACATGTATTGTTGAACGTAACGAATATCGAAAAGGTTTGAGAGTTTACTTAGTTTAGTGAAACATGGCCGTAATTTCTCTATTCGGCAGCGTGGCTTGAGTTTTAAAGGTACCGGCAGTTATTTTTTTTATACTTGGTCGTAAATTTATAAATCTATAAGTCTATAAATATCGAAGAGGTCTGCAATTTTCCGGGGGAATGGGGTGAGTAATAGAGTAGGGATGGGTTTTCTTTTTCCATAAATACTGGTGATCGTCGTGTAGATGTTCAGTATTGTTTCATCATGTCACACTCGCAGGAGCTCCATACTGTTCTCGAGATTGTGTCCAGAAAATTGAAAAAACGCGACCTTTTGAAAATTTTGCGATATGTTTTCATAAAGTGTAGCACAAGCAAAGTTTCAAAGTGCTCTTTACATTTAGAGAATAGAGACTCTCTGCGTATTGCTCAGAGATGTTTAAGAAACAAATTTAAAGAAGTAGATGCGCGAATCCTTGCAAAAATAAACGGTAAGAATTTTTAAAATAAAAATAATAAAGTGAAATAAGTGAAATAAATATGAGAAAAAAGTAAGTGAATAATATAGTGAAATTTTTTTTATTATTATTATTAATTTTCCTGCATTGTGTAGCGCGGAACTTCAATCGGAACAACCGGGTCGATGAAGACGATCTGGTTTTATCGGATGACTCCATGGATGGGAGTCATCAAGCTCTACCATCCTCATCATCCGAATCGGATGAATCCGATGCTGATTGCGAAGCCAGCACCGTAGAATTCGAGGAAGAGAGGCGATCAGTCAAGACGGAGTACTCTCCCGATTTGAGTGGTGTGGATGACCCGAATGTTGCCGAGGCTGATAATGAGGATGAAGATGAAACTGAGGAAAATGAGGATGTGCAGTGTAAGTTTTAACCGTAATTAACAATTTTTCGTTACAAATTTTTTTAGAATATTCATTCATTTTTATTATGATTAATTTTTATCATTGATATTTTTTAAATATTTGAATTATTTGAATTTGATTTCCAATATTTTCAAATATTTATTAATTAAAAAAATTAATTTAATATTGTTGATCTATTTTTAATATTATTATTGATTTGTGATTATTATTATTGAAATGAAATATAGAGCTGAATGTTTGGGAGAATAAAGAAAGGGGAATGAGGAATGAATACATGTCAATAGATTTTTACAACTAAAATAAATAATCATTTTTGGAAATCTCTTGTACTTGATAAAATTTATTGACATATAAACGTTTCTTAGTACTTCTCTTTATCTTCCCAAACTTTCAGCTCGCTATATTTTTTCGTGTGGGATTATATAATAGAAAAATAACGGTCAAGTAGGAATAGGATAAGTGTCACATGCCGTTAAGCGTTTGAAAAAATAAATAGAAATAAATAATAATAGTAAATAATAATTCAATAATAATTTGAAAAAAAAAAACAAATTTCATTTGGATAAATTTTTTACCAATTTTTAATATTATTAATGGTTTATCGTTATTATTATTATTATTATTAAAAGCAAAAGCGAAGTGTAGTGCTTGTGTGAGAAGTTTTTAGGATAGAAGAATTGACTTTTAAACTTTAATTGTGATTATGGGTGAGGGCATGTGATAATTATCCGATTCCTACTTTACCGACATTTTTTTCACAATATCAATTCTACACGAAATGAGATATTTAACTGAAACTTTTGTGAAATGAAGAAAAAGGAATAATAAGAAACGTTTATATGTCAATAAATTTTGAAAATTAAAATAAATAATGATTTTTGGAAATTTTTTTGTATCTGTGA
>CAKNYM010052974.1:553315-574676 GCA_932195095.1 Andricus curvator
GGAATAGTTAGTTGGAAATCGTCGAGTTTAGCATTTTCTCTTTATTTAGACCCCTCGCATATTTGTAATGAATCATCTCGCTACCTTAAAAGTGTAAGCTTGCGAGTATTACAATTGATGGCGAGTTAATTTGATTAGATAAGATACATACTGTAAATTTTGTAACCAACCTGAACTAGAAAACCTGCACCACCTATTGGTTGTATGTCCCGCGTATCATGAAGTAAAAGGCTCAATATTTTCATTAGAAAATAAAAATTTAACCTCTCTAGAGGTAGTATTCAAGACTCTAAATGCCTACACGAGAGAGGATGTAGTGAAATTGTTTCAATTCCTGCGAAAGATAAGTAAAATCCGTTTAGCGTAATCTTAGCTCGATAACAAAGAACAAAATGCAAAACTTCTCTTCTAAGAAAATACATAATGTTATTTTAAGATTTTACATAAAATTAAAACTATGAAGCATGTACCTATCGACACCTCATTTGTACAGGCATATGCCAAAACAAATTAATAAATATATATATTTTCATAAATAAATATTTTTCGAATTACATATTATTATTTTAAATATAAATAATAATTGTAGAAACTTCGGACATTAAACATATTATTTTTTTCATAAACATATTTGATGATTGTATTTTTAATAAATAAATAATATTCATAAAAAATGTAATTGTTTAAATTCAGGAATTTTATAATTCGGGAATTTTCTAGTTCGCATATCTTATAATTTGGCAATTTTCAGTCGGCAATTTAATTATTCGGGAATTTTCCAATTCAGGATTTTTATATTTCGGCAATTTATAGGGACGACTGAAAAATTCCGAATAATACAATTTCCGAAAAATAAAATTCCCGAATTGTAGAATTCCTGAATAATAAAATTCCCGAGTAATAAAATTTCCCAATCGGAAAATTTCTGAATAATAAAATTCCCGACATTTTATAATGTTACCGAATTTGAAAATTCCCAAATAATAAAATTCCTAACAGAATAATAAAATTCCTGACAGAAAATTTCCGAATTATAAAATATCCGAACTAAACAAATTCCCTAATTTAAACTATCAAGAAAATTGTTTTTGAATCAATATTATTTATTTATTAAAAATACAATAATCAAATATTTTTGTCACAGACAATTTTTTTTAATGTTTGAAGTTTAAAAAAATAATTGTTTAATTTTAAAACAATAGTTGAAAAAAATTGATTTCTGGACAAAAAATTTTGATTGAAAAAGTGCATAGTACTTTTATTAAATTACAATAAACATTCTCAAAAATCAAATTGTTAATTTAAAAGAAATTAGAAGCTTCGAGATAAACCAGTGCTGAATTGAATTCTACAAAGTTTGATCGGAAAATATTATGTTCAGAGAAAATTTTAAAGGAAATTTTTTTGTTCGTCCGAGGCGCATGCGTGTTTACATTTATTTTTTATACGGTTTTCATAGAATCAATGTCATTTTAAACTTAACAAATAATTTTGAAAAACTTTAGGCATTAAAAAAATATTACTTTGATACAAACATTTTAGTATTGTATTTTTAATAAATAAATAATGTTGATTAAAAAAACTATTTTATTGTTTGGATATTTTATAATTCAACGATTTTATGTCGGGAATTTCTAAATTTGGTAATATTATAAACTGTTCGTGAATTTTTTATTAATTAATTTTGTTATTTGTGATTGCTATTACTTGGGAATTTTATTATTCGGGAATTTTATTATTTCGGAATTTGTCAATTCGAAAATTTTAGAGTCTGGGGAATTTTATTTTTTGGGATTTTACATTTTCCCCAAAATGTAGATTTTAGGAGATTATGAACAAAAAATTACGAAGCTATTTAAGAATTTCGGAAGGTTTCATGAGAATGAAAAAATGTTCTGAAGATGCTTAGAAAGTTTTTTGTTATTTTAAAGAATGAATTTTAAGAGAATATTCAAAATGATTTAAGAACATTTCAAAAGATTTACCAAATTTTTTAAAAGAAATCCTGAAGACTTTAAGGCAATTTTTAAAATTTTGATAGAATTTTTAGAATTTTCGAAAAATTTGAATCGTTTTAAAAGATATTTTGTAGTTTTGCAAAAATTTCAAACCTTATTTGAAATTTGGAAAGATTTCAACAAATTTAGAAGCATTTCAAACAATTTCATAAAATGTTTAAAAAAATCTGGAAGATTTTAAGTCATTTTTTCAAATTTTGAAAGATTTTAAAAAAATTTGAGGAACAATTAGAGTCAGCCTAAAGGATATTTAAGAATTTTAGAAGTATTGAAGAGATTAAAAATATTTCCGAAAATTTATAAAATATTTTTCAATGGCTTCCAAACTTCTAAAAGTCCCACTTTTAAAGAGATTCGAATTTTTCCTAAAATATATAAAAATTCTATCAATTAAAAAATTTTTTCAATTTTCTAGATTTTTTTTCCACGTATCTAAAATCAACAATCTTTTTGAATTTTTTCAAGAATCCTAGTGAAATTATGTTTAACCGCAAATAAAAAAACCTATACTAGCCCGTAGCCCGCTATTTATGATTTCAGTTATTTAAGAAAGAACAAATTTAAGTTTAATTAATAGGAATTTTGATAAAAAATTTCTAGCAAGTTTTTTTTACTTAACGAAAAGTAAAACCACTATTTTTGAATTTAAAGAAATCATTTCAAGGAATGTTTATTAATTGCTTGTTTTCTTCTTTGTTTCAGGTAAGTTCCGGCTGTGATTGCGTATTCCAAAGAGGATGAAATGAAATAATTATAACGCACGCTATAAAGTTAATTGAGTAAACGAATTTATAATGACTTTTAGTATTTTAAAATTGTATGTACTTAAGGAGACGTCTCAAAAATCCCGAAAAATAAAATGCCTGATACTCTAACATTCCCGAATTGGAAAATGCCCGAATAATAAAATTCCTGAAAGTTTATAATATTATGGAATTGGAAAATTGCCGAAAAATAAAACTCCCGAATAATAAAATTCCCGACACATAATATTACGGGATTAGAAAATTTCCGAATAATAAAATTTCTGACAGAAAATTACCGAATTTAAACAATTAAAATTTCTGTTATAAATATATTTTATTGACTAACAACACAATAATGAAAAATTATTTTATATAATTATTTTTTAAGTTCAAAGTTTCGAGAATTATTAGTGGAATTTAAAATAACATTAATTGAAAATAATTTATTTCTGGGTGAAGTTTTTTTTTTAAATATGCATCGTATTTAAGAAAAACCAGAACCTCATACGCGCTCTCTGAGCACATCAAAGTAATTTACATGCAATTTTTTTATTTGGAAATGAAGTTCAATGGAATACCTACCTATTCCTTGAAAAGTGGTCAAACTCTTAATTTGCTTATGAAAATTGTTTAAATAATTAATAAATCTTGAAATTTTGAAAAGCATAATAGGCCCTTTTCTTCGAAAAATAGCCAAATTCTAAATTTGTTTATGAAAATTGTTTAAATAATTAATCATTGTCGTGAATTTACAAAACATAGCCAAGGGTCATCGGAAAGACAATCTTAGTTGACTCCGTAAACAAATTGTGTCTATTCCTAAAAAAAAAACCCAAACTCTGAATATGTTTATGAATCTTGTTTAAATAATTATTAATTATGATGAATTTTCAAAGTATCATAGAAAAGAATTATTTAAAAAACATTCTTTATTTATTCCGTAAAAAAATTGAGCCTATTCTTTGAAAAATAGCCAAACTCTTAATTTGTTTATCAAAATTGTTTAAATAATAATTAACTCTTGCAAATTTGCAGAACATTATAGAAAAAAGTCACCTGAAAGATATTTGTACTCAACTCTGTAAAAAATTGAGCATATTTTTGTTGAAAAATAGCCAAACTCTTAATTTTTAAATTGAAATTGTTTAAATAATTAATAATTCTTGTAAATGTACGAAGCAACATGGAAAACCGTCATCGGAAAGATATCCTCAGTTAATTCTGTAAACAAATTGAGCCTATTTGTTAAAAAATAGACAAACTCTTAATTTTTTTATGAAAATTGTTTAAATTGCTATTAATTCTTGTTAATTACAAAGCAACATAGAAAATAGTCATCGGAAAGATATTCTTAGTTGACTTGGTAAACAAATTGAGCCTATTCGTTAAAAAATAGCCAAACTCTTATTTTTTCAGTCTAAATTGTTTAAATAATGAATAATTCTTGTAAATTTTCAAAGCATCATGCAAAAAAGTCATTGGAAAGATATTCTCAGTTCATTCTGTAAACAAATTGAACCCATTTGTTAAAAAATAGCCAAATTTATCATTTTTTCATGAAAATTGTTTAAATTGTTACTAGTTCCTGTAAATTTACAAAGGAACATAGAAAACAGTCATCGGTTATAGTTAACTTCGTAAAGAAATTGATCCTTCTTGTTGAAAAACAGCCATACTCTGAATGTTTATGAAAATTGTTAATATAATCAATAATTATTGATATTCCAAACATACAGAAACAATCATTTTCTCAATTTTTTCAAAAAATGGATTTATCACGTTTTATTTTGGGACAGGGAGTTTTCGTAAAGAAATATAATTTCACTTGGAACAAGGAATTTTTTACATCGAATTTACAAGAAACGCATTTACAAAAATTTTGTTGCAGGTCAGAATTATAATAGAAAATTTGTTTATATTGTTCGTTGCGAATTCATCCTTTTTTAGTTGAAAATTCAACTACTTAAAAATTTAAAAAAATATTTTTTAAATTAATTTTTTTTATTGAAGATTCATCATTTTAATTGAAAATTAATCTCTGGTTGAAAATGTAACTACTTTGTTGAACATACATTTTTTTAACTAAAAAATGTAACTATTTCAGTAGAAAATGTAACTATTTGGCTGAAAATACGTCATCTTTGTGAAGAATTAGATGTTCGACAGAAAATTGAACTATTTTTGGTTTAAAATTTATTTATTTTTAAAATAAAATTTCAACTGTTTGGCTGCAAATTCATATTTTTTATTTAAAAATTGAACTAATTGTTTGAAAATGTATGTACTTTGTGGAAAATCCGTTTTTTTTTGTAGAAAATTAATCTTTATGTTTGAAAGTTAATCTTTATGGTAAAAAAAACAACTATTTCAGTCGAAGATTCATCATTTTAGTTGAAAATGTATATGAAACGCTCACAGCAAAAGCGAACGAAAAAAAAACGTACGTAGAAGCGAAGTAAAAACGCGCGAGAGCAAAAACGATCTAAAAATTGGCGAGAGGAAAAGCGAGCCAAGAATGAATGGGGAAGGTTCCCCCACTTTGCTCAAGTCGGCCAGCCTCGTGTAAAACCGAAAATGCACGAGCACGAACCCGAAGCTCGGACCGAGTTCGCCCGACTTCACGATTAGGTTTCGTTGACTTCTTGGCTATTAGGAGGTTTGGGTTGATTTTTGTTTTCAAAAATTCACGCCTAAAGGAAAGACTTCAAATGCATGTAATGAAGTCTGGAAATATTTAATGATTATGTCTTTCAGGAATTCTTATGGAATGTTCTAGACTATCTGATTCTACAGGGAATACATTATAAGACACTGGAGGCTTATAAAGTTCAAATATATTGAATATTGTATATGGGATTTCAAAATTAGGTTAATAATATCTATCACTTTCAAGTGGTTTCATTTTTCATTATTTATGTTTTATTTTTCAATCGATTTTACATATTGTAAAGGTAAAATGATAATAAATAATTATTATTTTTAATTTATTTAATTAATCAACATTTTTACTGTATATGCTTTCTTAATATATAAAAACTTTATAAAACCTTCAATGTCTTAAAATATTTATCTCAGCATTACAAAATTTAGTTTTTACAATTTTATTTTAATTGTGAAATAATTGTAATTGGAAATCAATTGTGAATAATTGTAAAATAAGTGTAACAAAATGTATTTTATAAAGAAATATTTCATGATTTTTAAAGGACAAAACAATTTTGAAGGTAAGTCTTGGTAGTATTTTAATAACTAATGTAAATATTTTCAGAATATTTTTCCTTAATTCTGCCCTGATAGGGTCAAGCATGGTACAAAAAACCGTCGTGAAATTTCAA
Organism: Andricus curvator; assembly: GCA_932195095.1. Classification (NCBI taxonomy): domain Eukaryota; kingdom Metazoa; phylum Arthropoda; class Insecta; order Hymenoptera; family Cynipidae; genus Andricus; species Andricus curvator. The sequence goes on from CAKNYM010052974.1 coordinate 559,415, forward strand.
ATAAAAATTGTACTCTGTATAAATTAATTTTAAAAATGAAAAATATTAATACCTTTTATAAATATTCCTAAATTCTATTTGAATATGATACACATTGATTTTTATTTTAAAAATTCTTGTAAATGGTTGGTCATTTCTTAAATTTTACGAGATTTTTGTACCATTTTTGACCTAAGGGAATAGATTTCAGGAATGAAATTATAAAAATATCTCAGTTAGTGTTTGGTTGATAATTATATTTTTTGTTGAAATTTTTATTTGACATATCTGAAATATTTTGTGAAATTTTGTCAAGAATCCTATATGAAAATTATATTTAAAGAAGCTTAAAATAAGCAAAAAAAAAAACGTTAAAAAATAAACAGTTATTCGAAATTTGTATTTTGTATACAAAAATATTTTTCACCTTAAATTATAATTTTGTTGAAATTTTTCTATTTTCTTCATTAAAAATTTTTTTATTTGAAAATTTATTTATTTGGTTGAAATCTCATTCTTTAAAGGTTGATTTAAACTGTTTTTAATCAAAAATTAGAATTTTGTCATTGAAAATTCAGCTTTCTTGGTTGAAAATTCAACTGTTTAGTTAAGACTTATATTTTTTGTTGAAATTTTGATTGACATACGGAAATATTCAAAAATGTTGGAAAATTTTCTTAAGAATATTAAGAAAATTATATTTATACCTATAAACTTAAAAATAAATAACTTAAAGAATAAATAGTTATTCGAAATTTTTATTTTGTATTAAAAATTATTTTTTGCCTTAAATTATAATTCGGTTGTAATTTTCCTTTTTTCTTGACTAAAAATCGTTTTTACTTGAAAATTTATTTATTTTGTTGAAAACTCATTTTTTTGAAGTTAAATTCAACCGTTTTTTATTTAAAATTAATTTTGTTTTATTGAAATAGCAATTATCACATTTTTCGTTGAAAATTCAGCTTTGTTGGTTGAAAATTCAACTGTTTAGTTAAAACTTATATTTTTTGTTGAAATTTTGATTGACATACAGAAATATTCAAAAATGTTCGAAAATTTTCTTAAGAATCTTAGGAAATTTATATTTACTAGACTATTATGTGCGCGCGCAAGCGCGCGCTAACTTTTGTATTCATTTTTCTCATTTAATCAATTTTCGAATAACTATTTATTTGTTAATATTTTTTGACCAATCACATTTTTGGTGAAAATATATTCTCAAAGAATGTATTCAGTGAATCCATGTAACGCAGAATTTACTATTAATAGTAGTGAATGGCGATATATCATTTTAAGATTTCAAGTGCACGTTATATGTAATTTAATATATTTAAAAAAACATAATTTTTGTACAATGACATTTGCAGGTACTTTCACGGCCATTTTTTTTTAATGTATCGCTAAATCATTAACAAATTAACAACTATAATTTAAACAATCATATTCTGATCCGATTCTCAGTTCTCAACATAAAAATCAATAATCATGTATTTGCACTGGAATGTTCAAATAAATTTTTATAGAAAAAGAAGAGCGTGTCCAAATACATTGCTAAATAATTAAAACATATGTACACGTCATTTTGAAAAATTGAATTCAAATTTCATTTTTATGAAAATTATAATTATAATTAACGTTTTAAACTAATTTTTTTAATATAAATAAACTTTTATTATACCAATTATATTCAATTAGAAACGTCAAAGTAAATAAAAAATTTATGTTACTGAATCCAAAAAAATTTAAATTCAATATTTACAACATTTAATGTTGTGAAAAAATTAATCACTCAATAATCAATCAGTCAGTTTACAAAATAAAAACCCTTGAATAATTATTTTTATTAAAAAATTCAAATAATTCTCACTTCATATTTTTTTAAACTTGAAATTTCATTTCTGAAAATTTTAATTATTAATAACCTCACTGTTAAAAAGGTTTGGAATTCTCCAACACTTCTACAATATAAGCGTGAGGCAAAATTGCAAACACGGTATTGGAATGCCGAAATTGCAATATATGTATTGTAAGCGTCGTAAATCGTGAAGTCACCGTCGAGAATTCCAATACATGTATGGTAGCATTTATATCGCTGCATGATCCGTTGCATTTGAAAACTACAATATTATGTATTGTAGCGTTACCCTACATTTCGGCAATAAACTTCAAATACATTTGGTGGAAGTTTTATGCGGGAATTTTTAACAGTGCTTTTATAATAATTTTCTGAAAACAAATAAAACACATGAACATTGTACATATTTTGAAAATTGAATTCAGATACTCATTTCACATCATAAATATTATAAAAAATTACATCATTATAATACAGATAGGTTGAAAAAAATAAACTTTTACTATACTAATTATATCCAATATTCAATCACATCTTGAAGTAAATAATTAATTTATGTTGCTTGATAGAGAAAAATTGAAATTAAATATTTATATTATTTAATTTTGTGAAAAAATTAATCAGCTATTGTTGAAAAAAATAATCAGTGAATAATTAATTTATCTATTTATGACATACAAAACATTAAACTGTAAATTTCGTTCAAAAATTTAAATAATTTTTATTCTACATTTGAAAACAAATTTCAATATCATTTCTGAAAATTTAATATATTAGTAACCTTCCATACTAATTTCAGAAAAAATAAAAACATATATTCACATATAATTTTTAAAAATAATGTGATTGAAATAGTGTTATTTCAAATGTAAATAAACTTTTATTATGCAAGTTATACCCAGTATTCAATTACAAAACCTGAAAGTAAATTATAAATTTATGTTTCTGAATTTAAAACAATTTAAATTAAATTTTTATGTAATTCAATATTGTGGTTAAAATTAATCAGTCAATAATTAATTAAATAGTTCACAACATAAAAACCCTCAAACAATTATTTTAATCGAAACAATGAAATTATTTTTACTTCATTTTTTTTTCAAATTGGAAGTTTCATTTCTGAATATTTTAAAAAATTCAAGAAAATTTAAGTTCTAATAGAATCAATAATTAATCAATCATTTTAAAACATAAAAAGCATTATAGAAATGTTTTCATTGAAATATTCAATTCATTTTTAATTCATAGTTTTGAGATTTTCAATTTCATTACTTAAAATTTAAATTATTAATAACGTTTTATACAAATTTGATAAAAAATCGAAACATATGTACATATAGTTCTGAAAATTGAATACAGAAAATCATTTTAGATCATCACAAACATTTAAAAAATTATATAATTATAATGAAGGTATTAAAAAAATATTATTATAAAAATTATGGCCAATATTCAATTACATAACCCTAGAGTGGATAATCAATTTATGTTAACTAATTGAAATCAATCAAAATTCAATCTTTATGTAATTAAATATTGTGAAAAAAATTAATCAGCTAATAATTAATTAATCAGTTTAAAGCATGAAAAGTATCAAATAATTATTTTCATTGAAACATTCAAATAATTTTTACTTTATATTGTTATGAAAATTTGAATTATTGATAACCTTTTGAACTAATTCCAGGAAAAATGAAAGCGTATGTACATATAATTTTGAAAATTAAATTCAGATACTCATTTCGCAACCTCAGAAACAATTTGACATTTATGTAACTGGAATAAGACTATTTTAAATATTAATAAACTTTTATTATACAAATTTTAGCCAATATTCAATTACATAATCTCAAAATAAATAATCTATTTATGTTACTTAATTAAAGAATATTAAACTTAAATCTTCATGTAATTTGATATTGTGTGGTGAGCCCACACTTGTAGTTATTTACTACAATAAACTATTCACCTAGAAACACTACCCGAATCGGGTAGTGTCACGCCTACCCTGAAAGGGAAATGGCTTAATGGTATAGATACATACATACATACATACATACTTAATTAATCAGTTCACAACATAAAAAGCATAACAAAATTATTTTCATTGAAACTTTTAAATCATTTTCACTTCAAAAATATTTTTTTTTAATTTGGACTTTTCTTTTATTAAATTTATTTTCTTAATAATCTTTTAACTAATTCCAGCAAATGTACTTTTAAACAGAATCAGTTAATATTTGATTCATGAATTCAGAACATAGAAATATAAATCTTCATTACAAAAATAGCAGCCAATATTAAATCACATAACCTTAATGTAAATAATCAATTTATGTGACTTAATTGAAAATAATTCAAATTCAGTCTTTATGTAATTCAATTTTTTAAAAAAAATTAATCAGTCAATAGTTAATAATAGTTAATTCATCAGTTAATAACATAAAAATCAATCAACAGTATTATTTGCATTGAAACATCAAAATAATTTTAATCGTATATTATTCTAAAAATTTAAATTATTTATAATCTTTTAAACTAATTTCATAAAAACTTAAAACATATTTACATATAATGTTGAAGATTGAATTTAGATAATTATCTCACAACATCGTAAATATTTTGAAAATTATGAAATTGGAATAGAGGTATTTCAAATATGAATGAACTTTTATTATACGAATCATATCCAATATTCAATTACATAACGATTCCTACTATACCACAATTTTACACAAGATGTAGGCTACGTTTTTTCGTATGAATGAAAAATATTTTTTTTTCATTTGAAATTGCATTTTAATACATTTAATTTAGTAATGACCTTTAAAACTAATTCCAGAAAAAATTAAAATGTATGTACATATTAATTAATCATATCACAACATAAAAAGTAATAAACAGTTATTTTCAGAAAGACCTTCGAATAATTTTTACTTTATATTTTTCTGAAATTTTGAATTAACAATAACCTTTTAAACTAATTTCATAGAAAAGTAAAATATATGTTCATATAATATTGAAAGCAAACTTCAGATACTTATTTCAGAACATCACAAAAATTATACAATTGGAATAAAGGTATTTTAAACATGAATAACCTTTTATTATCAATATTAGAGGTTATATTCAATTACATAGCCTGCAAGTAAATAATCAATTTATGTACATACTTAATATAAGTAAATTAAAATTTAATCTTTATGTAAGTTAATATTGTGAAAAAATTAATCAGCTCATAATTAATTAATATGTTCACAAAATAAAAAGCATTAAACTATAATTTTCATCCAGGCATTCAAGTTGAAAAATTATTCAATTGTAATAAGGGTGTTTTAAATTGAAATAAACTTTTATGATACAAATTATACCCAATATTCAATTATATAACCTTCAAGTAAATGATCAATTTATGTTACTTAATTTAGAAAAAAACTATATTTCAATCTTCATTTAATTTATTAGCGCTCAAAAAATTAATCATCTAATAATTAATTATTCATTTAACAAAATAAGAATCTTCAAACTATAATTTTTATTAAAACATTCAAATAATTTTTACTCAATGTTTGTTTTTCAATTTAAATTTTCATTTTTGAAAATTTGATTTAATAATAACCTTTCAAACTAATTCCAGGAAATGTAAATTTTAATAGAATAAGTTAATAACTATATAATTAGTTGACAACATAACAAGCATTAAAGAATTATTTTCATTGAAAGATACAAATAATTTTTACATTATATTCGTCTTTAAATTTGAAATTGCATTTCTATAAATTTAATGTATTAATAACCTTTTAAAAAAATGTAAACAAAGTTAAAATATCTGTACATATAATTTTAAAATTAAATTAAGATACTTGTTTAACAACATCACATACATTGAAAAGGATTATATAATTGTAATAGAGGTATTTTAAAGAAAAATCAAACTTTTATTATAGAAATAATAGCCCACATTCAATTACACCACTTCAAAGTAAATAATCAATTTATGTTACTTAATTGAAAAACAAATTTATTTCAATCTTCATCATAATTAAAAAAATTAATAATAAAATAATGTTCAACATTATTTTCATTGAAATATTCAAATAATTGTACACATAACTTTGAAAATTTAATTCAGATACTCATCTCACAAGCTCAAAAACATTTTAAAAATTATACAACTGGAATAAGGCTATTTGAAATATAAAAAACTTCTATTATATAAATTATAGCCAATATTCAATTACATAACTTAAAAATAAATAATCGATTTATGTCACTTAGTAGAGAAAAATTAAAATTCAATCTTTATGTAATTTAATATTGTGAACAGAATTAATCAGCTAATAATTAATTAATCAGTTTACAAAATGAGAAGCATTCAAGTATAATTTTTATTGAAACATTCAAATAATATTTACTTTACCTAATTTTTGTTTAATTTGAACTTTCAGTTCTGTAAATTCAATTTATTAATAAACTCCCAAACTAATTCCAGGAAATATTACTTTTAATAGAACCAGTTGATAATTAATTAATCAGTTCACAACATAAAAAGCATTAAGCAATTATTTGTATTGAAACATTAAAATAATTTTTACATTGTGTATATTTTTTCGTTTGAAATTGCATTTATATACATTTAATTTATTAATGATCTCCAAAATTAATTTAAAAAAAAATTAAAGTATATGTACTTATTAATTAATCATTTCACAACATAAAAAGCAATGAACAGTTATTTTCATTAAAACATTCGAATAATTTTTACTTTATATTTTACTGAAAATTTGAATTAATAATAATCTTTTAAACTAATTCCATAGAAAAGTAAAATATGTGTACATATAATATGGAAAGCATAATTCAGGTTCCTATTCACAACATCACAAAAATTTGCAAAAATTATACAATTGGAATAGAGGTATTTTGAACATAAATAATCTTTTATTATAAAAATTATAGCTAATATTCAATTACATAACCTTGAAATAAATAATAAATTTATGTACTTAATTTTAACAAATCAAAATTTAACATATATTTAATTTAATATTGTGAAGAAAATTAATCAGTTAATAATTAATTAATCTGTCCACAACACAAAAAGCATTAAACTATCATTTTTATTCAGGCATTCAAACAATTTTTATATCACTTTTTTTTTAAATTTTCACTTTCATTTCTGAAAAATTAATTTGTTATTAACACTTTTTAGTAATTTGAGAAAAAATTAAAACATATATACATATAATTTTGAAAATGAAATTAAGATAATCGTTTCGCCACATCACCAACATTGGCAGAAATTACGTAATTGGAATATAGGTATTTTAAATGTAAATGAACTTTTATTATACAAATTATAGCCAATATTCAATTACATAATCTTAAAGTAAATAATAAATTTCTGTTCTTAATTGAAACAAATCAAAATCAATCTTCATGTAATTTAATATTTTGAGAAAAATTAATCAGATGAAAAATAATCAATCAGTTCAAAAAATAAGAAGTATTAAACTATAACTTTCATTAAAACATTCAAATAATTGTTACTTTATATATTTTTTTAAATTGAGATTTCATTTTTGAATATTTGATTTAATAATAACCTTTTAAACTAATTCCAGAAAATTCAGTTCATAACATAAAAAGCGTTACAGAATTATTTTCAATGAAACATTCAAGTAATTTTTACATTATATATATATATATATATATGTGTGTGTGTGTGTGTGTGTGTGTGTGTGTGTGTGTGTGTTTTATTTGAAATTGCATTTCTCTACATTTAATTCAATAGTAATCTTTAAAACTGATTTAAAAAAAAATTAAAATATATATGTACATATCATTTTGAAAATTTAATTCATATATAGTAATTTCACAATGTATCAAACACTTAAAAAAAATGAATCAATCAGTTCAGAAAATAAGAAGCATGGAACTATAACTTTCATTGAAAAATTCAATTAATAAATCGAAATAATTATCGGCGATCGATAAAATAAGAAATCTACATTTTTACTTCTGTTAGTTTTTATTTTTATAAATAGAGGTCACCCTATGACTCACAAAGTGACGACTTAAGAAAACTTCCTCCATAAAACTACGATGGAGGTTACGAGTTTTCATCTATTTTAATGAATGATTATTATGCATAATACATAGAAAATTTAATTTAGGTGAATTGTTGGTGACTTTATTAATATATTTAAAATGTATTTCACTAATTTTTGGTGACCTCTGTATTAAAATTAAAATCAACAGAAGTATAAAAGTAGATTTCTTATTTTATCGATGACCGATAATAGCGAGATTTTGCATAACGTTCCGTGGCTTGTGGTAAACACTAAAGTCACGCGTTGACGTTACTGCGCATGCTCTGCGAGTTTAGCGTTGTCCTTTTCCGCTATCCGACGTTCGTTAGCGTCATAGGCGTAATTACCGGTGTTCCATGTTTTCCGGGAACACAAGCCCCGCAAGCTAGGGGGCCCCCACCAATGCAGAAACAATTGAAAATCCGAACGCAAACTTTTTAAACGTAGTTACGCCACTGGTTAGCGTATCATTTACTACAAAATGGCGACTACCATGTCTGGACCAATGGAGGTTACCTGTTTTTATATGAAGGATACCCATAACCTTAAAAATAAATAACTTAAAGAATAAATAGTTATTCGAAATTTTTATTTTGTATACAAAAATATTTTTCACCTAAAATTATAATTTTGTTGACATTTTTCTTTTTTCTTCATCAACACATTTTTTTATTTGAAAATTTATTTATTTGTTTGAAATCTCATTCTTGAAAGGTTGATTTCAACTGTTTTTAATCAAAAATTATAATTTTTTCATTAAAATAGTAATTATTACATTTTTCGTTGAAAATTCAGCTTTTCGCCTGAAAATTAAACTATTCGGTTGAAAATGTTTTTTTTTGTTGTTCAAATTTTAATTTGAAATATCGGAAATCTTATAAAATATTTCGAAGCTTTTGTCAAGAATTTTGGAAAACTTATATTTATATTTATTTTTACAATTTTATTTTAATTGTAAAATAATTTTAATTGAAAATTAATTGTAAATAATTGTAAAATGAATTCAACGAAATTCACTTTATAAAGAAATATCCTATGATACTACCTCCGCGGTGGCGTGGAAATGAGTTTTATTAAAAAAGGTGTGGGATTTTCAAAAAAAAAACTGCATGAATTTCTGACCTTTCTTAATTTTATTTTTTGAGTGTATTCAAATCTGATTTATGTTTAGGAAAAATCATTTGAAAGGCAATTTCATAGTATTTTACTAACTAATGAGGATATTTTTATAATTCCACTTCTGAAATCTATTCCCTTAGGTCAAACATGGTACAAAAATGTAGTAAAATTTAAAAAATGACCAATTATTTTCAAGAATTTTTCAAAATAAAAGTCAATGTGTATCATATTCAAATGAAATTTAGGAATATTTATAAAAAGTATTAACATTTTTCACTTTTTAAAATTAATGTATACAGAGTACAGTTTTTATTTGAAATTTTACGACAGTTTTTTGTACCATGTTTGATCCTAGGGCAGAATCAAGGAAAAATATTCTAAAAGTATGTTCATTAGTTATTAAAATACTACAAAGACTTACCTTTAAAATTGTTTTGTCCTTTAAAAATCATGAAATATTTCTTTATAAAATACATTTTGTTACACTTATTTCACAATTATTCACAATTAATTTCCAATTACAATTATTTCACAATTAAAATAAAATTGTAAAAACTAAATTTTGTAATGCTGAGATAAATATTTTAAGACATTGAAGGTTTTATAAAGTTTTTATATATTAAGAAAGCATATACAGTAAAAATGTTGATTAATTTAATAAATTAAAAATAATAATTATTAATTATCATTTTAACTTTACAATATTTAAAATAGATTGTAAAATAAAACATAAATAATAAAAACTGAAACCACTTGAAAGTGATAGATATTATCAACCTAATTTTGAAATCCCATATACAATATTCAATATATTTGAACTTTATAAACCTCCAGTGTCTTATAATGTATTCCCTGTAGAATCAGATAGTCTAAAACATTCCATAAGAATTCCTGAAAGACATAATCATTAAATAATTCAAGACTTCATTACATGCATTTGAAGTCTTTCCTTTAGGTGTGAATTTTTGAAAACAAAAATCAACCCAAACCTCCTAATAGCCAACAAGTCAACGAAACCGAATCGTGAAGTCGGGCGAACTCGGCCCGAGCTTCCGGTTCGTGCTCGTGCATTTTCGGTTTTACACGAGGCTGGCCGAGTTGAGCAAAGTGGGGGAACCTTCCCCATTCATTCTTGGCTGGCTTTTCCTCTCGCCAATTTTTAGGTCGTTTTTGCTCTCGCGCGTTTTTACTTCGCTTCTACGTACGTTTTTTTTCGTTCGCTTTTGCTCGGAGCGTTTCATATGTTTGGTTGAAAATCAATTTGTGAAACTGAAAATTTAACTGTTTCATTTTGGGTTGGAAATTGATCTTTTCTAGTTCAAAATTCAACAGTTTGGATGAAAATTTGTCTTTTTTGATTGAAAATTTAACTATTTCGTTGAAAATCCACGTATTTTTTTTATAAAAAATGGATTTTCCTTATAGAAAATTATCTTTTTCTTTCAAAGTTAATCTTCTTGTTTAAACATTTCTTGAATTTTTTCTTGCCAAAAATTTAACTATCTTGTTGGAAATTTGTTTTCTTTTTTGGTTGAAAAATTATCTTTTTTAGTTGATAATTCATCTTTTTTGGTAGAAATTAATCTTCTTGGTTAAAAATTCATCTTTTTGTTCAAAAATTCAATTATTCTATTTAAAGCTTCATCTTAGTTGAAAATGTATTTTTCTGGTTTAAAATTCAACTATTCCAGTCAAAGATTTACATAGTTTTAGTGGAAAATTCATATGTTTGGTTGCATATTATTTTTTTACTTAAAATTTAATTATTTAAGTTGTGGTTAAAAATTTCTGTTTTGGTAAATATTTTGTTTCTTTGAAAATTCAACTATTTCAGTTAAAGATTTGAACATTTTTTGTTTGACAATTAATTTTATTAACTAAAAATGTAAATATTCCATTTTTGGCTGAAAAGTGATTTTTTTAGTTCAAGATTCAACAATTTGTTTGAAAAGTTGTTATCTTTAATTAAAAATTCAACCAATTTGTTGAAAATTCATGTATAATATAAACTTCGAACTTTATAATTTTAATGATTCCATTTTTTCGATGTTCAATTTGTAAGTGAACGTTTTTTATTTTGATTTATAAATAACAAGTGAACAATTATTCATTAGAAGCGACTTACAATAAAAATTATAATTTAACTTCTAATTTAAAAAGTGAACAGAGTAAAGAAAATTTTAAACGTTTCTAACTTAAAATTCTCCAAAATGGTATAATTTGGAACATTTACAAATTAATTGATTCATTCTTCAATTTATAACATTGAAAGTGGTAGCGTGAATTTATATTTTTTGACTAGAAATCTTCGATTTGAATTATATATAATTTTTCGGATCCTCATTCCTATTTATAACTTTTATCTTTTTACGATTCCAATAAAATTTTCTTGAATGCGTAAATCTAAATTAGTCTATTTTTCAGCCCTCAAGTTTTAATCGTTCAATTCAGAAAATTACAAATTCAAAAATGTACAGTTATTCATACTTTTTAAAATTATGAAGTTTGTAGTTGCATTCAGTATGAAATTGTTCTAGTGCTGGGAACATTAAAAATTCAAAAAATTTCAGTTTAGCATGCTTACGAGTGAAGTTTTGTAAGATTGAAAACTTCTAAATAGAAATTGTTTAATCTTTGATGACATTCAATTTAAAAGAAACGAACATTTTAATTAATTCTCAATTGAAGATTTTGTGATTTTAGAAGCTTCGAATTCTAATTTACTTAATTGTTAAGCCTTCTGCTTTGAAATTGTTACACTTTTGAATTTTTCATTTTGAAACAGTGTCTGATCTCAAAACCCTTAGAATAAAATATATTCAAATTATGTATAAGGCTTTCCATTAGTAATAAATTATACGTTATTATTTTGGCTGTAAAATTGAAAATTTTGAAATGTTTTAATTTTCAGTTGTAAATACATTCTGTTGGCGGAGGTGACATAGCGTATTTGCAACCTACAAAATATCTGTCATTTCATTGTTTTCATGATGTTGAAATTGTTTCATAATCTCGTTCATTTATTAATTTTTTTCTGTTTGTCACGATTCTCATTTTTATAACGTTTTTTTTTAATTGATTAAGCCAAGTAAAAAGTTATAGTTTACATATAGTGGACATGACAATGATATTTTTAATTTGTTTTCTAAATATTTCTGTGTAAAAGAAATGAAAAATGTCAGTGTTTTTTCCACTATATATAATTTATATTAATGAATTTATCCAAGTCCAGTATTGAATTTTGCGTTCAAGAATTCATCTCTTTTGGTCGAAAGTTCTACTATTTGTTTCAAAATTCAACTATTTTGTTAAAAATTCTTCTTTATAAAATTAAAATTCATCTTTTCTAGCTGACAGTTAATTATTTCTTTTCGAAAAGTCTACTATTATATTTTGTGTTCAGAATTAGTATCTTCTGGTTCAAGTTCTACTATTTGGTTAAAAATTGAATTATATTTTGTTGAAAATTCGACTATTTTTTTAAAAAGTCATCTTTTTTGGTAGAAAAGTCATATTTTGTTGTTGAAAACTCGTATCTTTAGCTTGATAGTTCAGCTATCTGGTTGTTAATGCAACTGTTTGGTTAAAAATTATTATTATTTTGTTAAAAATTCAACTATGTAGTTGAAAATTCATGTTTCTTGCTTGAAAATTAATTTTTTTTTCGAATATTCATTTTCTCAAGTTTAAAACTGAAATGTTTTCTAAATCATTCGACTTTCTTTTGAAAATTCGACTATTTTGTTGAAAGTGCAATATTTTTTTACTTGAAATCTCAGGAATATAGTACCTAAAATAATGTTTTTTAAAAGATTTTATCCTTCTACCTTTTTTTTAGAGTCGCCCTATTTTCCCCGTTTTGAGAGCATTTTCGGCTGTGAAGTACAATAATTTACATCAATCAGGGCATTGGAATTCCCCGAAGAAAAAAATACGTTTTTGTAAATTTTATTCAGAATCGTCAATATTATCTGAATTGAGTTGAAACTTAATATTTTTCTTCACAATTAGCCATAGAGTACAAATAAAAAATTATTTTTTAAATATCACCCCGATAAGTCTGTTTTATAGGGTTCCAAAAAAACCCCATAAGTGAAAAAATGGGTTTTGCCAGTTTTTGGGGCTAATTGTGATTTTTTGCGGTTTGTTCAATGCTAATTGTTTCTTATACATAAAATACTACTCTATTCTGTAAAATAAATGTTTACATGAATTGTTTATACCATTTATTATTATTTTTAATTATATTTTCTTTGAATAATGCTAGAAATTGCGGTTTTTCCTGAATTTTTCACCTTTTTGTCCACTTTTCACTTCGGGCGAGTTAATATTTAATTTAATTCAGCAAAAATAATTGATTAAACGATTAATTATTGTTTATAGCTATCTTCTTCTATATTAATACTAGATAGTGGCGGTTTTTTCTGAAATTTTTAACGTTTTGTTCTCTTTTCACTTAGTGAGTTATAATAATTGCAATAATAATTGCAAATTTTTCTTTTGCACTTTGCAATAAACTTCTTGTTGTAATTCAAAACTAAACTTTTACAACTCATTTAAAGACATAGTCCTCCCAACTACTTGTAATTATTCCATTATTTGTTTTTGTCTCTTGTGTAAGATAGCTTTTTTGTTTAAATTAATTTTTCTCAACATTGGAAAAAGAGCAAAAATAATCCTCTTAAAAAAAAAATACTTAAAAAAAATGATTCTTGTTGAGGTTCACTTATTATTTGTTCGTAACTAAAAAGTCAAAGCAAAACTAACGCTTTCAGAAAAAAGCAGCTTTGTAGCATGGCTCTAAGAGAAGATAATTTTAATCTTAATCATTTGTTTTAATGAGCATGTTTTTCAACTTGCATTAATGATTAACTCACTAAGTGAAATGTGCAAAAAAAATTTAAGAGTTCAGAAAAACTATGTTTGTTAACTTGCATTATTTATTACATTATTAAGTACAAAGTGGGTAAAAATTTGAATATATCAGAGGAAACCGCCACTATCTAGCATTAATAAAGAAGAGGATAGTTATAAACAATAATGATTTATTTAAATAATTATTTTTGCCAGATTAAATTAATTATACATTGTCTATTATAATTAATGAAACTTTTTTAGATTTGACTAATTTTCATTAAAACTATTAAGAATTTAAATAAAATTCTAAAGGTAAACTATTTTTTTCGTTGAATCTATACAAATTAAATATTTTGAAAATTAACTATAATGAAGTACGATTGTCATTATGTTAGACATATTATAAAATAATTTTCTTCTTCTAAATATTAATTTCAGTGCTTTTGGGATTTTTAAGGATTTAAATCATAATATTGCAGTTCAATTATTATAACTATTTTGATATTTCAAGCAGGAGAAAATTAAATATATATGTTTATAGATGGCTCTTTATCGAATTTTAAAGAATTAGGTATGCGAAGGAATTTCCAATTGATTTTAATGGTTTGAAAGAAATTTCAAATCTTCTCTTTCTTGAAAATCCTGACATGTTGGGGTAGGGCTTCTTTTTGACAAATTCCAGGAATTAATTTTATGCTTTTTCCCTGAGTTTTTTGTAATAATATTTTGCTCCCTTTTCAAAGAATTTTCACGCGATAAATCAGGGAAATGACGGTATTTCATAGGTTTTTTTTAACTTATCCGAGATTATCCCAAAAAAAAAAAAATCTTTCTAAATCACTCAATTTCCGAACTTTTAACTTCTATTGCGACGTTATTGGAAACTAACGCAAACCACATGGTCATCTTTTGTCCTAAAAAAAAAGAAGGGATCAGTTCGTCTCGACTGTCTCAGGAAACCAGTCGTGTTTTTCGACAATAAGGGAAGAAACCAAATATAAAATTTAAAAATTTTCCACTGAGTTCTTCTAATAATATTTTGATCCCTTTTCAAAGAATTTTCACGCGATAAATCAGGGAAATTACGGTATTTCAGAGGTTTCTTTAACTTATCCGAGATTCTCCCCAAAAAAAAATCTTTCTAAATCGCTCAATTTCCGAACTTTTAACTTCTATTGCGACGTTATTGGACATTTTCTTCTTCTAAATATTAATTTCAGTGCTTTTGGGATTTTTAAGGATTTAAATAATAATATTGCAGTTCAATTATTATAACTATTTTAATATTTCAAGCAGGAGAAAATTAAATATATATCTATATATAACTCTTTTTCAAATTAAAAAAAAAAAAAAAAAA
>CAKNYM010052974.1:585684-619342 GCA_932195095.1 Andricus curvator
TTACTCCTTCAACAGAGAAAAAAATGAAAAGGAGCTCCTTATTGGAGGGTAAAAACATCATACTTGGTGCCTTCTAATTATTTTATACAAATATTTTGTGACATTAATTAAATATAAATATCATAGAAAAAATAAGTAGTTGGCTCATTCTTTTTCACATAAAAAATTAATAGGCGCGCGCAAGACTACTAGTATAATATTAAATCAATGTAAAGATTTCTATCAAAATTTAAAAAAACCTCTTACTTTTCCTTTTTTTTAAATGAAGAAACCTAAGCTTTTCTTTGAGATAAAAATAAAACCAAAAAATGTTTTTTTTTTAATATAAAAAGTATAAACATTTTTCATTTAAAATTGTTTTATCTCTCAGGGTTCAATTTGAAAATGTTCATAGTTAAGTCTTTTAGTTTCACTTCGTACATTTAATAATTTTTAAATAGATACATTTTTGGTGCTCAGACAATTTCAAATAATAAGCATTTGAAATAGAACAGTTTTGATTTTGTAATATTAGACAATTTCTAGACGTTTTAAATTCAACAATTTCTGAATTATCAAATGTAAATGTAAATTTTTCAAATATAAACATTTTTAATTGAAGTATTAAAAAAATATTGCATTTTAAAATTTGACAATATTTATGGAAACAGTTAAGATTTCAAGACACTTAACAAATATTGGCTTCCATAAAAATATTGAAAGTACGAAAGTAAGAGTTTGTTCAAACACATCTTAGAGAACTTTTGGGATTAAAATACATTTTATTTCAAATAATTTTAAAGGTTTTAAGTTATTTTGAAAGGTTCTAAAAATTTTCAAAACATTTCGTTTTAAACATTTGTAGAACTCTTAATATTAGAAAATTGTTCATTATCCATTTTTCAATAGTTTTTGTTAATATTGTAAAATAAAAATTCAGGAACGTCAACCCGCAGTTCGCGCGCTTGCTTTTAGAGTGCTAGCGTGAAATATTTTAGGCGCTCAAATTTGAACTTTTTTTAAATTTGATTTTATTTTGAATAATTCGAAATTGTTTAGTTTAAAAATGAAAGCCTTTTAATACCTGACCGACTATAAATTCAAAACACTCAAAATGGCAGTTTGAGATTTAAATATTAGAGACTCTTCTTTACATGAATTGTCCAGAATAAAAAAAAATCCAATTAAAAGCCTTAATAATTGAAAACAATTTTAAATTGAAGACGTTTAAAGAATAGTTTCAATGAAACTTTGTAAATCAGGGAATTTCAAAGTAACGCAGCCTGCGTGGCTCCTGCTCTGCAATTTTATAATTGTGAATATTTTTTATTCGGGAATTCAGGCGCTTTAAGTCACTTTATAAATAAATTGTATTCTATAAATATTTCACTTTTTCCAAGTAAATTAGCCTGTGACAGGAGATTAATGAGTTAAAAACTCATAAACTTGAATTTATAATTGTATTATTCTATTTATAAAAGATTCGAAATTAAAAATGATCCAGGATATATACATTTTTGTCTTCCAATATCAATGGTGAGGGAAAATAAAAAATTGGCCAGGGAAAAGTGAGGGAATTTTGAAAATGAAGTTTTGCGGCCACGCTCAATAAGGAAAGTTTAACGGTATTAAAAACAATCGAAGGAGATTGAAATAACTTTTATTTCACAACGGGAAAATCCAAAATAATGTTGGAAGGCATAATACAGGATATTACATTATTTGTTTCCCCATTGGACGTTGTGGTAACCTAACATTTCATGTCCTGAGTGATGTTGAAACGAGTGTGACGATTCTTCTCCACCATGAACCGGATTTGCAGGAGGTTCCCATATTTCGAAAAATGGTATTGTCCTTTTCAAGGCGCGATTTGTATCTATGCAAATGTTTGCACCATCTTGTATGCGTTGAATAACTATATTTCCAGCATCATCATATACTGGACAAAGTTTCGATTTAATATCGCCTAAACGAGCTATCTGTTGCAATAAGTATCCAACTCTAAACCCACTTATTTCTGCCGCATTTTTTAAAAAATGCTGGTGGTTTAAAATCTTCAACTTTCCTCCTTTTAATTCTTGGTAATGGCTAATAACACCTTCACCACAAGTTTCAGTCGACGATTCAAGCTGCGCCAATAGTTCTTCTAGTTTCTCCCATTGTATTTGCAATTCTGATAATGTAGAAAGAAACAGAAAAAATAGATAGCTTAGGGACCATTCAAAAACAACTTCACACTCCCCGGGGGGGGGGGGGCAAGTTTTGTAATGATTTGTGACGTAGGGTGGGAGGGGTTAATGTAGAATGTCACATCACATATGGAAAATATAAATGTGAATAACAATTTTTTGATATGAATTTATTTCACAAGTAAAGCATCATAATTCACACTTTCACCTATTCATCTTTAAAGCTTTTTTAAAAGGATTCCTCTTTCCCCCCTGTTTTCAAGAAACTTCCCCTTTTTCTGGATTTTTCGCTTAAATGCAAACTGAATTAAAAGAATGCAATAAAAAATCTAACTCAGGGTGTCCAGCGACCTTGAAAACCTTGAAAACCTGGAACTCTCCTTGAATTTTTCACAAGAACCTTGAATTAAAATTTTTTTTTTGCTTTTAAAACAATTATTTTATTGAAATGCAAAGAGTAATTTGAATCTTTTCGTCTATCATTATAAATTATTATAATTATTATAAATAAAGAGATTTCAAGGCACTTTTTGTAGACTTTACCAATAGTTTTATGGATTGCAATGAATATACTTTAATATTGTGAATAATTCTATAAGTTTTTAATTTCTTCTCTGCTAATATAGAAAAATTTAAAATATAAATTTTCTTGTGATAAATTAACTTACAAATTATAAAAATTATTGTTTGAAAATTTCTATGTTAAGGTTACAAAATTTTTTTTAAAGATTTCAAAAAGATTTAGAATGTTTCAATGATTTCAAATGAATACAATAGATTTCGGAAAGATTATACAAATATTTCAAAGAATTCATAAGGACTTCAAAAGATTCCAACAAGTACACCATATTTCAAAGATTTCAAAACATATCAAAGATTTTAAACAATTTCAATTTTTTTTAAGATTTCACAACGATTTCAAATATTCCAGCGATTTCAAAAGAATACAAAAGATTTCACAAAGAATTCGTAGGGATTTCAAAAGATTGAAAGAATTTTAAAGATTTCAAAAAGGGTACATTACTCCAGATTTCAAAGATTTTAAACGATTTCAAAATTTTGTTTGAACATTTGAAAAAGATTTTGAATGTTTCAATGATTTCAAAGGAATACAAAAGATTTCAGGAAAAGTTCACAAATATTTCAAGGAATTCATAAGGATTTGAAAAGATTTCAAAAAGCATACAGTACACCAGATTTTAAAGATTTGAATAAATTTCAAAGATTAAAGAAATATTTCACAAATATTTCAAATATTTCATACAGATTTCCAAAATTTCACAAAAATTTCAAAGATAAAAGGTTCCAAAAGATTTCTCAGAGATTTCACAGAAATGTCAAGATTTATAAAGATTTTAAATACTTCAAAAGATTTCAAAAGATTTCAAAGGTATTAATGATTTCAAAGACTTTACAAAGATTTAAAAATATTCCCAAAGATTTCACAAAGACGACTTACGTTTGCAACAAATTAAGAATTTGTTTAGGTATGGTTCTGCTATCTTTAGAAATTGTTGGCCAATAAAAAAATTAATTGGCTCATTTTTTTACATGTATAACAAACAATTACTTCATTATTTATTATAAAAAAAGGAGACCTGGAGAAACTTGATTTCTTGACCTGGAAAACCTGGAAAAGGCCTTGAATTTTGTTCCTAAGTCTCACTGGACACCCTGTAATTACTTTTTCTTTGAAAGTTAACTCTTTTTAATTTAAAAGTCTACTATATCATATGTTTAGTTGAATATTCAACAATTTGGTTGAAAATTTATATAAGTATATATATATTGTTGTAAATTCGTCTTTTTTTTTATAAAAAACTTAATCCCCTTGATTGAAAATTCAATTACTTGGTTGAAAGTTGAACTACTCTGTCAAAAATTCATTTTGTTATTGGTGAAGATTCATCAGTTTAGTTTACAATGAAACTATTTTGTTGAAAATGTACACAATTTGAAAGTTCATTATTAAATAAATTTTTAAATAATAAAATTTAAAAAAATTTATACTATATTAATAATTGATAATAATTAATAATTGATAGTCTATTAATAAAGATTACGAATTTTCTGCCTTACGATTTTTGTAAACCAACATTTCCAAATAAGTTATTTTATTTCATGGTAACATTTATTTTTAACTTTTTCTAAACATTATTTCTAAAGAGATGAGAAAAATGAAATTATGGACAAAAACATACAAAATTTCAATATCGGTAACGGTAAATAAAAAGATTGTCGGTAGCTGTAACAACAAATTTACCGGTACCGACAAGATGATTTCTGCGAAAATGTTTGTAAGAATTTGCCTTTTTTTGTCAAGATTAATTTTAAGTTTTGAAGGTTTCAGAATATGTCGAAAAAGAAAACAATTCTATAAGATTTTCATACAATTTTTTCAATTTTGTAGAATTTTCTTTCAGCAAACCTGCTGAATTATTCAGAAAGATATATAAAAGTTTCGGAAATTTTGAAAAGACTCGAAAATATTTTAAAACTAGTAATGATTTCAAATGATTTTTTTAAACTTTCGAAAAATAATGTAGAAGATTTTGAAGGAAAATTTTTCAATTTTGCAAAGTTACAAAATAAAACACTTGGAGAGATGTAAAAAAGTAGATTATGGAAAGAATAACTAATTTTCTTTAAAGTTCCTGGGAAAATTTGAAATGATTTTTTTATTCAAAATTTCAAATCATCTGAAAAGTTTTCTGAAAATGTAGACAATATCATAAAGATTTTTTTTAATTTTGAAAGATTTTTCAAAATGTTAAGAAATATTTAAGTCAGTTTGAAAGATATTTAGGAATTTTACAAGTTTTCAAGTTATTAAAAATATTTTAAAGCTTGAAAAGGTTTCCCAAAATTTATCAATGATTTTTTATTTGCTATCAAATGTCTAAAAAAAACCTTCATATATTTTAAACTGACTCAATTTTTTTCCTAATATATGGTAAAATCTTGCAAAAAAAAAAATTTCTGGATTTTTTCAGGCATATCTGAAATCTTCAAGAATCTTTTTGAATTTTCTTCAGAATCTCAGAAAAATTATATTTATATAACGTTAAGAACAAATTGATAATACTTATTTCCTTGTTCTCAAAATTTTTAACAAATAAACAGTTATTCGAAACTGTGCAACCTCTGTTTATTCTCCTTCTCTTGTTCTGAACGTGAATGAAGACAAATAATTTCATAATTTATATGATTTCAAGCAGGGGGAATTGAGAAATGTTGTCAAATAGGTGGAAGCAATGGGCGAATACTGGGAGAGTCCGTAAGTCACGTGATTGGGGTTTAAATAAATCCCCACCACTCCTTTTTTTATTTACGTGATATATGGACGCCCCCAGTTAAAAAATCAACCCTTCCCCTCATCTTTCCTATCGCCTTCCACCCATTTCCTTATTTCTCAACTCAGCCTCCATAGCGAGAAAAACAGATTCAGGAAATACAAATAACTCAACAAATAATGCGATTCAATCCGTTGTTCAAACTGTGCAACGCTATTTAGAATGACGCATGTAAAAGTACTTATTTATTATTTCAAATTGAAAGTGTTTGAAATTAAAAAAATATAAATCAAAGGCTCTCAAAAATTGGAAAATTTCAGCCTTCAAAAATAAATCAGGGGTGGCTAAATTTAAAGTAACTTTCAGGGATCTTGAATTAACTTCTTTGATTAACGCACTTGTAAGGAAATATGCTTTAAAATAATAACTTACGTTCCGCAGTTTTGCTCGGACGTCCAACTCTACGTTTCCTACGTTTGTCCACATATCCAGGATGAGATGAGATGGGACTGGACGGAGTTGAGACGGAGTTTCTGGGCGCATCGAATAAGAAGGAGGGACTGTTCGGAGTTGAGAAGGACATTCTGGGCTGTACTGATAAGTGTGCGGACGTATCATAGGAGGTTCCGTGCATATATGAGGATGGTCCGGGCGCAGATGACATTTCTTCGGGCAAATGGATGGTTGCGTCTGTAGGTGAGCTGCTGCTGGTGGATTCTCCCCCGGTGCAGCAATTTCCTTGCGAGCTTAATTCTTGAAGAACAAATAGCAATGGATCAATGTTTGATTCTTAATACTGACACTGACAGGGAGAGGTCGCGAGATGTGACATGCTAATTTAACTGGGGATTAGTGGCTCCCAAAAAACAAATATATTTTTCTGGTTGTTGTCTCATCCCCCCCTGCCCCCACCCCCTATTTCTTCCTCACAGAGAATGACCTAAATTTTCAAATGTACTTTTTTGACATATTTAACATAGTAGTACAGCCTTAATAGGAACGTAAGTTCTATTATTTCGGTCTTACGATCAATTTGAATAAAAAAGACTAGGAGTATTCCGAGTCAATACTTTAATTATAAAAAGTTATATTCTCGCAACGTTTCAATCTCAATCTGTTGGTCATCCTCAGGCAAATTATACCTAATAAAAATGTTATAAAATTCTTTTAGCTGATTAAAAATTACAATGTCATAGAATCAATTATAAATAATAAATTCAATTTATCTCAAAAAAACAATTTTGGAAAATCAAAATTGTGGTCCGATGAAAAAAATTGAAACGGTTACCGAAATTTTTTTATAAATTGGGAAAACCTCAAAAAAACAAAAGAGGTTCCCAATATTTTAAGAGTTACATTTTTTCATGCTCATTTTGCATAAAACTATTCATGATAAAATGGATTTCTGTTCTATCTTAATTTTAAAATTATTAAATAGAGACACTAAACAAAAGATTCGTTCCAATTTGTAGGGTTTTGTTCATGAATATTTTCTGATTTCTTTTAATTGAGTCTGAATAATTTTAACTCAATTTCTTGAAAGAAATCTTTTTATTAAAAAATTTGTTTGTAATAAGTTTGCACTAAATATAGCAATTTTAGAAATATATATGAAATATTTTTGGATTATTTCTTTTTCCTATTTGTGAAATTGTAATAATCTAAATGAATTGGATTGAATCACCCAAAAACATTAGATCTGGGCACTAGGATCTTTTTCCATCTTTAATATTCATAATTAAGTTATTTTCAGGTTTTATATATATACATATAAAAGGATAAATGTTTATATTTATACATGATATATATTTTAAATATTTAAAAATAATAAATGTCTTCCTGGTACTTATCAAAGATAAGTTTGCTAATAGGATGTACATAATTTACTATTTACATATTTCCCAGATACTTATCAAAAATAAGTTGTTATGCCCTCGTTGCCTATAAACAAAGGTATTCTGAGGAAGATGCCATATACACAAGATGTGAGCATAATTTTTTCTTATGTGCCAATGAGTACTTTGTTATAATCTTATGCTGGATTTTCTATCTAAAAAATTTTTTTACTTATGTCTTTTATTTTCAGATCACATTGGATATCTTATTTTTGTATTCATTTCTGAATAATTGATAATGATTTTTGGAACGTTTTCTTATATTTTGTGTTTCTCTCAATTCTGTAAGAAAAATTTTTGGTAACATGTGCATTTTATGATTTTTGGGTTAATCTCGAGAGGACCGCTTGAAAACTATGTCACTTGTCCGAAAAGCTATAAAAATAAAAAGGGTCTTTTCTTCTTTTCTCTCTCTCTCTCTCTTTCTCTTAAAAAATGGGAGGAAACGATCTCTAAAATATTTTCATGCTTTGAGAGTTTTCGAGTTGAAAAATAAATTTAGTTTGCCTCGGTTCTTTGAATCTTCACCACGTAATTTTTGTTAGCGATATTTTCATTTAAAATAGTTGTTCCTTTTCAATATAAATTTAAAACAAAAAGTTCCGCAATTTTTCGTTACTGTTTTCTTTCAAAAAAATTTTTTTTTAATCAGTATCGGGGTTAATAATATTCAGGTCATAATAATCATCTTTCTTCTTTTTAATTTAAAATATTCTTTGAATTTTTAAAATTCTTTTCTAATTCTTATTATGAATAATAATGTTTGTATACCTTTGTCAATTTTTCACTAATGAATACAAAATTTTGATTAATTAATCCTTTTTTTAAAGAAAAGTGATTAGTGTTGTGTTTGTATATGTGTATGTGAGTGTACACATCTATATATATATATATATATATATTATTTTTATCGGCAGGTATTATGTTTCTGATTTTTCCAATTGGCATAATAATATATTTTTGTCATACCTTGTAGTTTCCTATAAATAATCCCTGATGAGGGAGTTTAAATTGACTCCGAAACATGTTGGTTCCTTGGTAGTATAAAAAAGACGGATAAAAGAAAAAGTGAGAGGTTGGTATTTTTGGTTGACTTTTTCTCCTTTTCTCCCTCTTTTTTCAATTGGTTATTTTTGTCTCTAATGAGCCGAAAAGTGAGGTGGTCTAGAAGTCTATTTTTTAATTTTGAATCTTCTTCATGCTCATTTTGCACAAAATTATTCATGATAAAATGGATTTCTGTTCTATCTTAATTTTAAAATTTTTAAAAAACTTTTTGAAGGGCGAAACCGCAATAGTCAAACGACGGACGAAGTAATAGTAATTATATTGTGGTAACATTTATTTATATAGAGTAATTCTGTTTTTAAATTTATGGAATAATTCTTGAACTTGTTTATGAAAATCGATTCTAAAATTCTTCTTTTATAAGTGTTATTTTCTTTAGCTAAAATCTTTATATTATCAAAATTAAAATCAAAAAGGTGGTCAAAATTCCAAGAGTGTTGTGACAAACCTGTGTTTAAATTGCCAATTCCGCAATCTCTTTTATGTTCTGTTATTCTTGTTTTTAACCTTCTGCCAGTTTCACCAATGTAAACTTTATTACAACCTTTGCATTTTATTAAATAAACTACGTTAGATCAATTTTCTCTGAATCTTTCTTATTGATACGAAAATTTTCTAATTTATGGTCATTTCTAAAATATACGTTAATGTCAAATTTTTTCAAAGCACTTTTCAATCTCTCTGATAAACCCTGTATGTATGGCAACGAATCACGTAGATCAGTTTTTTTGTAATTATCTAACCATTTATTATATTTACTAGAACTATTGTAAATTTCATTGATTCTTTCTCTAATAACACTTTCTATTAAAGGTAGTGGATAATTATTTTGCTGTAATGTACTTTTCAACTGATCCAAATTTTTTTTCCTGAACGTAAAATGACTTAGTTTTATACATCTATCTATTAATCCCTTAATTAATCCAACTTTTTGGTTAAATTGATGGTGTGAGTTATAATTCAAATTTTGCCCTGACCATGAAGATGTTTTGTACCATTTGAAAGCAATCGGAGATAAGGGAGATCCCATTGGACAACCTGATATCTGTTTGCAAAATTTTTTGTTGAAACTGAAAACAGTATTATTAAATACTGTTCTAACAGCTATTAATATTTCAGAGATAGATATTTTTGTTAAATTTTTGTAAACTTGTAATTTTTTTTCTATGCAATCAGAAAGTAAGTCTAGCGGAATGTTATCAAACATAGAAATCACATCTAAAGATAATAATAAATGGGTACTAGGTACATTTATATTTTTAATTTTCTCTTTAAAATCCCAACTGTCTTTAACAAAATAGTGAGTCGTACCGGAAACAGGTTTTAGAGTTTTTGATAAAAATTTAGCTAAGTTATAAGTAGGTGATCCAATGGAAGACACTATCAATCTCCATTTTAGGTCCGGCTTGTGAAATTTTGGTAGAGCGTAAGCCTTGGCCACAACACTCCCGTGATTTTTTAAACGATAAGCTAAATTCTCATTTATATACCTTTTATTTTCCCATCTTGATATAATATCATTGCATTTATCTTCAATGGTTGGAACTAAGCTGGTGTTGACTTTTTTGTATAATATGTTGTTTTGTAAAAGATTTTCAACTGTTTTAGTATAATCATCCCTATTAGCTGCTACTAAAATATTACCTTTATCTGCCTTTAAAACAATTACATTTTTGTGATCATTTTGAAATTTTTTAACCGTTTCGGAGATTTTATTAGAATTATTAAATGTATTGATTTTAGTGTGATTTGAAATTAAATCTGTGATCACTTTTCTGACATTTGCTTTTTTGTTTTCGTCTGCAACATTTTTTATACATTCTTCAATATTTGCAATGATATTATTAGATGGAATTTTGTTTGAGTTATAAGGAATACTAAATTTATTTCCCAAAGCCAAGGTTTCAGCTACCTCATTTGGAATTGTAACATTGGATACATTTTTAAACCACTTACTTAATCTTAATTCTCTATATTTGTTTTCATTCTTTAAAAATCTATTTTTGAGTAAGTTAAATTTGTTGATGTGAACATCTCTCTGTTCATACTTTAGTCTATGTAAACTTTGCTCTTCTGATTCAAAGAAATTAGCAATTGAGCTATCAGTAATTTTTTTTTCCTGCCCAGTCTATATTTTAAATAATTATTTTTATTTTTTCATATAATTATAATTAAATATATATTTTTTTATATAATTAATAATTAATTAATTACAAAAAATCTCCATGGTCAGGGCAATATTTGAATTATAACTCACACCATCAATTTAACCAAAAAGTTGGATTAATTAAGGGATTAATAGATAGATGTATAAAACTAAGTGATTTCACGTTCAGGAAAGAAAATTTGGATCAGTTGAAAATTACATTACAGCAAAATAATTATCCACTACCTTTAATAGAAAGTGTTATTAGAGAAAGAATCAATGAAATTTACAATAGTTCTAGTAAACATAATAAATGGTTAGATAATTACAAAAAAACTGATCTACGTGTTTCGTTGCCATACATACAGGGTTTATCAGAGATATTGAAAAGTGCTTTGAAAAAATTTGACATTAACGTATATTTTAGAAATGACCATAAATTAGAAAATTGTCTTATAAATAAGAAAGATTCAGAGAAAATTGAAAATTTATCTAACGTCGTTTATTTAATAAAATGCAAAGGTTGTAATAAAGTTTACATTGGTGAAACTGGCAGAAGGTTAAAAACAAGAATAACAGAACATAAAAGAGATTGCAGAATTGGAAATTTAAACACAGGTTTGGCACAACACTCTTGGAATTTTGGCCACCTTTTTGATTTTAATGTCCATAATATAAAGATTTTAGCTAAAGAAAATAACACTTATAAAAGAAGAATTTTAGAATCGATTTTCATAAACAAGTTCAAGAATTATTCGATAAATTTAAAAACAGAAATACTCTATATAAATAAATGTTACCGCAATATACTTAATTAAATTCTCAAATTTCTAATGCCTTGGCGCGCTATTTTCATTGCAGTTGAATGCGCTCTCTATATGAGAAACTGTGTACTATATTTCCATATTAGCCAACGGCGATACCACGCTGAAAACGCCAGTTCTCGTCAGATAACTGAAGTTAAGCAGCGTTGGGCGCGGTTAGTACTTGGATGGGTGACCATTCGAGAATACTGCGTGCTGTTGGCACATCGTGGGTGTGGTGAGCCCACACTTGTAGTTATTTATAACTACAAGATAACTATCCATCTAGAAACATTACCCGAATCGGGTAGTGTCACGCCTACCCTGAAAGGGAAATGGCTTAATGGTATACTACTACTCACGTTTTTCTTACCTGTCACTATTACTTCGTTCGTCGTTTGACTATTGCGGTTTCGCTCTTCAAACAGTTTTTTAAAAATGTAACTCTTAAAATATTGGGAACCTCTTTTGTTTTTTTGAGGTTTTCCCAATTTATAAAAAAATTTCAGTAACCGTTTCAATTTTTTTCATCGGACCACAATTTTGATTTTCCAAAATTGTTTTTTTGAGGTAAATTGAATTTATTATTTATAATTGATTCTATGAGATTGTAATTTTTAATTAGCTAAAAGAATTTTATAACATTTTTATTAGGTATAATTTGCCTGAGGATGATGACCAACAGATTGAGGTCGAAACGTTGCGAGAATGTAACTTTTTATAATTAAAGTATTGACTCGGAATACTCCTAGTCTTTTTTATTCAAATTGATCGTAAGACCGAAATAATAGAACTTACGTTCCTATTAAGGTAACAATTGAATCGATCGAAGAAAGATTTCACTTCTTAAAAATTGTTCGACTTTCAACAAAGCAGTTGAATTTTCAAAAAAAAAAATAATTCTGAACCAAAAATGTAAATATTTTTCACATGACTATGATAACGCAGTTTTTATCTGGAGATGAACCCTTAACCAGAAAAATAAGTTTTTAACAAAGTAGTTCAATTGAAAAAGATCGATTTTCAACAAAATGATAAATCTCTAATATGAATAATTAAATTGTCAATTGAAAAAATCATTTTTTGACAAAAAAAGCTTTACTCTGATCAATTTTTTCATTTTCCCTGACTGTTAGCATTAAAATACTAGGATCTTAATCTTGTAAAATTTCTAACATAGAGTGTTTCACACACAGAATAAACAATTTTAAATTAAAAAATTCTAATTTATCATCCTTGACAGACAGTGGTGTAGTCCTAAAAGAAAAAGTGGCCTGGTGGTATTCTCCATAAATTACGTTACCAGTTTGAGGGTTACCAACTTTTTTGAGTTACCAACTAGGGTTGGTAAGAAAATCCAACTATATTTTTGGGTAAAATTTAATTTTTTTCTTGAAAAGGCTAATATTATATTTTTGGTTCGGAATTCATCTCGTTTGGTTAAAAATTATATCATTTTGTCGAAAATTTAATTATTTTGTTGAAAATGCAACTATATTTTTAAAAAGTCATCTTTTTTATCAAAAATTACACCACTTTGTTGATTTA
Source organism: Andricus curvator (assembly GCA_932195095.1). Classification (NCBI taxonomy): domain Eukaryota; kingdom Metazoa; phylum Arthropoda; class Insecta; order Hymenoptera; family Cynipidae; genus Andricus; species Andricus curvator. Next base: position 598,606 of record CAKNYM010052974.1, read on the forward strand.
AATATTTTGATGAAAATTCGTTTCATGTTTGGTTGAGAATAAATTTTTTCAACTGACAATTAAACTCTTGCATTTTTGGTTGAAAATTCATCTTTTTCAGTTACAAATTTAACTATATTTGGTTAAAAGTTTATCTTTTTTATTTGAAAGTTTATTTTTTTGGTTTAAAATTCATGTATTTTGTTGAAAATTCGTCTTTCTCAGTAGAAATCTCATCTTATTGGTTGAAAATTTATTCTTTTTGGTATAAAATGCAATTTTTTGTTGAAATATCGACTGTTGCATGCTTCGTTGAGAATTCATCTTTTTTGGTTGAAACATCTATTATTTGTCTTAAAGTTGAACAAATTTATGAAAAATTATTTTTTTTTCAAGGATTCATGATTATACTTAAAAATTTAACGATTTGCTTTCAAATGAACTTTTATGTTAAAAATTCTACTGTTTTGTAGAAAATTAATCTTTTGGCTTGAAAATTCAACAATTTGGTAGGAAATTAAACTTTTTGGGTGAAAAATCATATTTTTGGATTGGAAATTCGACTTTTTTTTTCATAATTCGTATTTTTGGATTTAAAATTAAATAATTTTGATGAAAATTCCTATGTTTTATTCAAATTTCGTTTTTTTTTTTGTAGAACATTAATCTTCTTGCACGAAAATTCATCTTTTTGGTTGAAAGTTCAACAACTTTATTGAAAATTAATTTTTTGTTTGAAAACTTTTTTTTTTATCTGAAGTTTTAACTCTTCCATGTTTGATTAAAATTTTATCCTGTATATTAGATGAGTTGGAAATTCGTCTTTTTTAATAGAACATTAATCTGTTTCGTCGAAAATTCATCTTTTTGGTTGAAAATTTATCCGGTATATTGTATAAGTTGAAAATTTAACTCTTTTGTAGAAAACTCATAATTTTTTTAAAAAGTCGTCTTTTTGGGTACAAAATAATTCTTGTTTGTTGAAAGTTGAACTTTTTGGTTAACTTTATAGGTTAAAAACTCTTTTGTTGAAAATTCATCTTTCATGATAGAAACGTTACCTTTCTTGTTTGAAAATGAACTTTTTTTATGAAAATTCAACTGCCTTCTGAAAAATTGGTCTTTTTGATTTCAAAATTAAAATATTTGATTGAATTTTAATCTTTTCTGTTTGAAAATTCGAGCAATTGATTGAAAATGCATCTGTGTATGCTGAAAATTCAGCTATTTGGTTAGAAATTCTACTGTTTTTAAAAAATGCTAATTATTTTCAGAAAATTTAAAAATTTTGTTGAAGTGATCATTTTTGGTCGAAAATTAAACTATTTTGTTTATGAATTCATTTTTTCGGATTGAAAATTCATCTTTTATGGTAGAAAAGTCATCCTTCTTGTTTGAAAATTTATCTTGCTTGGTTGAAAAATAACTTTTTTGTTAAAAATTCAACTGTTTTCGAGAAAGTTCGTCTTTTTCGCTTGAAAATTTTAGCATTTGGTTAAATATTTACCTATTTCTCGGAAAACTTGTCTTTTTATATTGGAAAGTTAATCTATCTGGTTGTTCATGCAACTTTTTGGTTCAAAGCCGCCAGGCCTTCAAAGAAAGTACCCTGGCGGCGCCAGGGCCCGCCAGGCCTCGACTAGACCACTGTTGACAAATTTTACATGAAGCTAATACCTTCTCATCAGGATGAGAATGTAAAAAAATATCTTTATCAATTACATAATTTCTGTACATTACTTTACTTAACTCAAAATGTATCTAAGATCAAATAACGTGATATATGTACGCCCCCAGTAAAAAAATCACCCCTTCTCCTCACGTTTCCTATCGCCTCCCACCCGTTCCCTACTTATTTCTTAACTCATCAAACTGCTTTCCCTCTTTGCACTCACAATATAATTCCCCTTTTCCTCACTTTGACCCACTTTCCTAATTAAGCCTTCAAAGCAGGAACAGATTCAGCAAATACAAATATCTTGAAATATGATACCATTTACTAAGTTGTTAATAACGTGTGACGCGATTTAGAATGACGCATGTAAAAGTATATTTGTATGTGGCTTATATATTTGTACTGAAATATATTCTAGAAGATTATTTAGTGTAACTGGACGAAATTCTGTATAAGTCAATTTTCAAAAAATGAAAAATATTCAATCAGAAGCTCTCAAGATTGAAAAATTCAGACAAAAATTTCAAAAATTGGACAATTTCATTAAAATGAAGTTGAAAATGTATCATTTCTAATTCAAAGCGTTCAGAATTGAACAATGTTATTTTGAATTGAAGAATCTCGAAATTGAATGATTTCAGATTAAAATTTCGAAAATAGGACAATTTCAAGATAGAATATTTTTGGATTAGAATTTTGAACATTGGTTGCGGCTCCTTATTAGAATGGTCCAAAAAAGGCATTTTTCAAAGTTAAAGCGCTTTTGATTTTTTCGAAATTTAGTTCAAATGATGTTGGGATTACGCGCACAGAATTAGTTTTGAGTACACTTTTAAAATATCACACAGAGAGAAATGCGGATTTCGTAACCAATTTTGAGTAGTTTTTGACTCATTCCTAAACTGCACCAAGACTCACTATTTATTTTTCGAATTTTTTTTATCTTGGTGTGGTTTCGTTGAGAAATTGGGAATTGAAATAGCCAAAAATGTATAAAAATGCAATAAAAAAGATATATTATTATATTTACCAATGGACATAAAGAAAACTGCTATGAGGAAGAGCAGTACCCGAAGAGGGATCAACATTTTCTTCAAATAGGGAAAACTGCCTTATGTAGAATTTCAAGAGGTTCACCACAAGTTTTCACTATAATGAATTTTCTACAAGATTTTGAAGTTTATATAAGTCTCAGGCAAAAGACTAATACTATCACAGTCCGTTTAAATCATTATACTCAATTATACATGTATGTCGACAGTTTGAGTCGCTTTTTTCAGATGTTTGTATTTCCTAAATTTGTTTTTCTCCACATTGAAGGGGTAATTTGAGCAACGATAAGGAAGGTGTGGTATTACCCGATGCGTTTGGTGAGCAGAGGTGGAAGGAAAAACCTCCAGAAATCGTTAATGTTTGCCGGACTTATCAGCATTGTAAAAAAATGTATGTTGGAACTTTCCTTCAAATGTATTCGAATTTTATTTCCGAGACGTTTTTAAATGATGGCATTCTTATTTTTTCATACTTGTGTTATATTATTGCCCACATTAGGGTGGTCCAAAAATTAGAATTTCGATTTTTGGTGATAAAACCCCCACATTTTGTTCGTTTTCCGGAAAAAGAAATTCCGTAATTTTTTTTTTCAACGTTAACCCGTGCCCCCGGGCTTTTGAAATTAACATGGGGTTTTAAATGGGAAAAGCTCGATTTTCAAAAAAATGGGAAAAAGAAGTACTTGTTATACATTTTTTTGTCAATTAAAAAATTGTCACCTCTTGAGGAGTATTTAAGGAATAATTTCCACACAATAGCTTTTAATTTTGACACACCTGAACCCCTTTAATTGTGCCCGGAAATTTCCCCAAAAAATGCAAAATAGCAGTTTTCTATCAAATTCATGCTAAAGACGGTATTTTTAAAAAAAATTTCAACTTGAATTATTTTTAATCGATAAGTGACGAGTTTTAAAGTATATTTTAAATAATTTTTAATTGTTTAAACAATTAGTATTTGTTTAAACAATTTTTTTCCCCTGTAAATCGTGAAAAGTTATTATCTTCCGGAATAAATCGTACAAAGTTGATGAATGTCAAGAGTAGTAGTTCTTGTTTAACTTATTTGGTAATTATTTAAACAATTTTGATTTGTTTAAACAATTTTTCCCCCTGTAAAGCGTGAAAAATTATTACTTTCTGGAATTAATGACACAATTAAAGGAATTTAAGAGTAATATTTTTTTTCTACATAATATTTAGCAATTTTTAAAATAATTTTTATTTGTTTACAAATTTTTTTCTCTGCAAATCGAGAAAATTTATTCTTTTCAGCAATTAATGACACAATTAACGAATTTTAAGAATAATATTTTTTGCTTAAGATATTTGGAAATTATTTAAACAACTATTAATCCTTCACTTGCACCCTTAATTGTTTAAATAATTTCAAAATATCTTATGCAAAGAATATTATTCTTAAAATTCGTTAATTGTGTCATTAATTGCTGAAAAGAATAAATTTTCTCGATTTGCAAAAAAAAAATTTTTTTTTTAATTGTTTAAAAAAATAAAAATTATTTTAAAAATTGCTAAATATTCTGTAGAAAAACAATATCACTCTTAAATTCCTTTAGTTGTGTCATTAATTCCAGAAAGTAATAATTTTTCACGCTTTACAGGGGGAACAAATTTTTTAAACAAATAAAAATTGTTTAAATAATTACCAAACATCCTTGAAAAATGTATTGCTTTCAACATTCTTTAATTGTGTCATTATTTAAAAAAAAAACTTTTTACGATTTTAGGGAGAAAAAATTGTTTAAACAAATTGAAATTGTTTAAATAATTACCAAATAAGTTAAACAAGAACTACTACTCTTGACATTCATAATCTTTGTACGATTTATTCCGAAAGATAATATTTTTTCACGATTTAAAAGGGAAAAAAAATTGTTTAAACAAATAATAATTGTTTAAAAAATTTAAAATTATTTAAAATATACTTTACAACTCATCACTTATCGATTAAAAATAATTCATGTTGAAAATTTTTTTTTAAATAACGTCTTTAGCATGAATTTGATAGAAAACTGCTATTTTGCATTTTTTGGGGCATTTTCCGGGCACAATAAATTAAAGGGGTTCAGGTGTGTCAAAATGAAAAGCTGTTGGGTGGAAATCATTCCTTAAATAGTCCTCAAGAGGTGACCATACATTAATTGACAAAAAATGTATAACAAGTACTTCTTTTTTCCATTTTGTTGAAAATCGAGCTTTTCCCATTTAAAACCCCATGTTAATTTCAAAAGCCCGGGGGCACGGGTTAACGTTGAAAAAAAATTACGGAATTTCTTTTTCCGGAAAACGTACAAAATGGGGGGGTTTTATCAACAAAAATCGAAAGTCGAATTTTTACAGGTATAAATTTGGACCACCCTAGCCCACATGTAATGCAATGTTGCAAAAGAAAGTTGAAAAAAATTAAAATTCGCAGGCGCGGAGAATTGAACTTCAACCGCCAAGCTCTAAGTCGAGTGCTTTACGACTAGACAAGGCTATAATAATCTCATATGAAAGTACAAAAAAAATAGCGATTCTGCACAAATAAACATCACACAGCAAAAATCGTTGAATTCCCTTTATGTATTTATAATCGCTTCAAATTTTATTGAAATCCGTTGATACCTTCGGAAATTTTTTTAAATCCATTAAAATTTTTGAAATGTTTGAAAATCCGTAGAAATCCCTTGAAATCTTTTAACGCTTTTTCAATTCCTTTTTGAGTTTTTTAAATAGTTCGAAATCTGTATAAACCATTTACAATCTCTTGGAAATAAGATAAATTAAATTTATTTCCTAAAGTTCTTGGGAGACCCCTTTGAATTTGTAAAATCTCCTAAAATCTTGGAAAAACTTGGAGGTCCAATCAAATCCCTGAAATCTGGTGAAATTCTTTTATATTCCTTTAAATTTTTGGAAGCCCTACTCAATTCTTTTACATCCCTTATAATTTTTGAAATTTCTTCAAATTAACCCAGAATGAGTTGGAAAAGTGGCTGGTCTTCCGAAAAATTCCGTAATGGTAGAACAGAAAAACCCAAAGTGAATTTTTGTTGCGGGTAATTTTCAAGAAGATAAAGTTGAATTTTTTCGCATCGAAACAAAACACTTTCAATACAGTTGACATGGTAACCATTTCCCATCTGGTGGGAAAATTCTACGTCCCTAGTTCAAATTGTTACTCTTCCGAAAAATCTCTATTTCATATCTGAATTATAATTTGTTTTTCAAAAATTTCCTGTTTCAAATCACAATTATAATTTTTCTGGAGAATTTTCTCTTGAAATTAATAATCATAATTCATTTAAGAAATCTAACGTTCCAAGACAAAATTAATGTAATTCTTTAGAAAAAATCCTTGTTTGAGATCTGAATTATAATTATTTTTTGAAAATTCGCTATTCCAAGTCAGAATCATAACTCTTTGAGAAAATTCCCTGTTCTTAGTCAAAATTGTAGATCTTTTCAAAAATTCCATATTTTGATCTGAAATATAATTTTTTTATTTAAAAATTCCAAATTAAAATTATAATTCGCTAGAAAAGCCCCTCGTTTCAGATATGAATTACAATCGTTTTTCGAAAGTTTCTTGCTCCTAGTCAGAACCATAATTTTTTTCAGAAAATTTCCCTTTCTTAGTCAAAATTGTAATTCTTTCTGAAAATTCCCGATTTCAGAATTCAATTAAATTTTTTCTCCAAAAATGCCCTGTTCCATCTTAGAATTAGAATTCTTCTCGAAATATTCCCGTTTTAAGTCAGAATAATAATTCTTTTGGAACATTCCCTGTTTCAGATCTGCAGTAGAATTATTGTTCGAAAATTTCCTGTTGTCAATCAGAATCATAATCCTCTTCAAAAATCTCCCGTTTCAAGTGAAAATTGTAATTCCTTAAAAATATTCTTTGTCCCAGATCTGAATTACAAGTTTTTTTTCAACAATCTACTCTTCCAAATCAGAATCAAAATTCGTTTGAAAAATTCCCATTTTAAAGACAAATCTATTTTAAACCTTTAGAAAAATTCCTTCTTTCAGATCTGAATTATAATTGGTTTTCGAAAATCCAATGTACCAACTCAGAATCATAATGTTTGTAGAATTAAAATTCCTTTCACCTAGCAAAATTAGAATAATAGAAGAAAAATTTAGATCAACATTTATTTTCCAAAGTTTTCTAGAAATTCTCTTAAATCTTTTGAAATTTCTGATGCTGTATTACGTTATTTACTGGAGCAGTGTAACCAAATTTTTTATCTCGTTTTAAATGAAATATTCATACTTCTCGATCCAGATCGAATGTGAAAGAAGACAAACAATTTTAGAATTTACCTACTATATACATTGTTAGATGACAAATATGAATATTTTTCACTTCCTCGCGCTCGAATTCTATTCGACGAGAATCGTGATATTTACCAATAATTATATTTGTTGAAAAGATTTCAAAATCCTCCCAAAAAGCTGGACTAGCCAAAATATGTTTAAATCTTGGAAAAAGAAGTACCTTTTTTTAAGGAAAAAAACTGATTTTAGAAATTACAATGACTTTTTAAATATTTTCAAATTAATGTTTTAAATCATTTTCCCTAAATTGAAACATTATAGCTTATGAAGAATTAGAAAGTTAAAGAGGGGTTAAAGGGGAGAGGGGAGAAAATATAACGACAATTACATGGGTGTGGGGGCCAGGGGTTCTTCAAGGCGATCACTTGATGTTCTTAATTATAACTTTTTTTCCGAAATATATGATAAGAAAAACAATTACCCAATTAATCTTCTTATGTAACAAATGACATAAAATGGAAAATCAGAGAAAATATGCTTCCAAACATCAATAGTTTCGGCTTATTTAGAGGCAAATATATAAAAATCAATAAAATCTTACTTTGAACTGAAAATTAGTCAAATACAGAATAGGTTTACTTGGAACATTTTCAAGATTTTGTTTGATAATTTTTTTTTAAAAATGATTGTCGGTACCTATAACAAAAATTTTACCCGTACCGACAAGATGATTTCTGGGAAAATTTTGTAATGAATTGCCTCTTTTTGTAAAGATTAATTTTATGTTTCTTTAAATGTGAATTTTCAACAAGAATGCCAGAATGACGAATTTCTTACGAAGGAGTTGAATTTTCAGACAGAAAATATAAATTGAGGGGTGTGACGACATATTATTTTCGGAAAGTGTTACCTTCATCTAATTTTGTTATGCATCTAGAGAGGAAAATTCCATTCAAAGTTAAAATGTTTGGTTGAAATTCATGTATTTTCTCAAAAATTATTCTTTTTTGGTAGAAAATTAATCTTTTTGGTTAAAATTTCATTTCTTTGGTTGAAAATTATTTTTTTTTTCAACTAAAAATTTAAGTATTCCATTTTTCGTCGAAATGTATTTTTTTTGTATAGAAATTTGATCTTTTTGGTTGAAAATTTATCTGTATGGTTGAAAATGAATTTTTTTTACGAAAAATTTAGCCACTTCATTTTTGCTAGAAAACTGATCTTTTTCAGTTGAAAATTCGCTTATTTTGTTAAAAACTCGTATTTTGTAGTCGAAAGTTTAATTATTTCAGTAGATAACGCATATTTTTGGGTTGTAAATTCAATTTTTTTTCAAAAATTCGTGTTTATGACTTGAAAACTCAAAATTTTGGATGAGATTTTTTTTCTTTATAGATTCAAAGGCCTTTCTTGGTTGAAAATATTTTTTGGTTTAATTAAACAGTCGTTTTATTGAAAGTTGAAACATCTTCGGTGAAAATATCAACTATAATATTTTTTGTTGAGAATTGATTTTTTGTTATCAAAGATTTATCAGTTTGGTTGATAATTGAACTATTTTCTTGAGAATGCTCTCTTTCTTGGTCGAAAATTAATTATTTTAACTGGAAATGTAATAATAAAATTTGACGGCAATAAATTAAAAATTTTTGTCAGTTCTATTATGCACAAACGTGACATTCTTTGGCACTGCCGTTCAACTGAAACTCAATTCTTAATTCTGTTTGTGAATTTGGTAACATTCCTTCTTTCAAGTGTTTCAAATTACCCAATCGGCATTGAGGAAAAGCGACAAAAATGCTCTCGACATTTTCGTGACACAGCTATTTTTTACAAAAATAAGATTTAGAATATTCACAAAGACTAAGAAAAGCTTTGAAAATTAATTTCTGCTTTACCAATTCCAATAAAATTAATAAACTTCCTCCAAACTTGATGCATCCAATTTTTAAATATTTTCTAAAGAAAGGATTGACTCACTTCTACAATATTTCTTTCTAAAAAGTTAAACTTAAGAATTTCCATTATTTTCAAATGAAGCAACTTTATGGTATTTGAGATCTTGCAAAGTTGAAAATTTTCATTTTTCTATTCTGTTGTTTCAATTTTCAGCCAAAGTGATGAATCTTCAAACAAAAAAATTAATTTTTAACAAAAGAGTAGAATTTTCAAACAAGAATGATTTTTTAGTCAAGGAAGAACTGTAAACCAAATTTATCACTTTTCAAGTAAAAAAACAAACGAATTTTCTGCAAAATAGTTTAGTTTTCAGTCAGAGATGAATCTTCAACCAAAAAAAATAATTATCAACAAAAGAGTTGAATTTTCAAATAAAAATGATTTTTAAGTAAAAAAAAAACACAAAAATAAACCAAATTGATACATTTTCATGTCAAAAATACGAATTTTCTACAAAACAGTTGAATTTTAAATCCGAAAATGTGAATTTTCAACAAAAATGTGAATTTTCAACAAGAATGCCGGCACATTTTTTTCGGAAAGTGTTACCTTCATCTAATTTTTTTTACACATCTATAGAGCTCTATAAAATCTCAAATGTACTTTCTTATTGAACAGAAAAATAAGAATTCGAATTTAGAGAATGTTTTTTAGTTCTGCTGACATTTTATTCTTGGCATTTACATTGTTCTGCCCCGACTGTCACCCTCCAACTATTTGGTGGAAAATTCACTTTTTTTAAATTAATTTTTTCAACTGAAAATTTAACTATTCCATTATTGGTTGAAAATTCGAATATTTGTTTAAAAATTCATCTATTTCGTTGAAAAATATATATTTTTACTTAAAATGTTAGGAATTTAAAGCGTTTTATATTGAATTTGATATAATTGCCACATTAATTTTATTCAAAACAATTTATACCATTGCAGTTCGTCCCCTTTTTCAACTCCCCAAATTTTTAAGGGGGACGACTAAAAAATGCCGAAAAATTAAAATTCCCGACCTGTAAAATTTCCAAATAATGAAATTCTCGACAGTTTATAATATAACCGAATTTAAAAATTTTCGAACAATAAAATTCCCGACAGGAAATTGCTGAATTATAAAATGTGCGAACTAGAAAACTCCTGAATTTACACAATTAAAATTTTTTATAAATATTATTTATTTATTAAAAATAAAATAATCAAATATTTTTAGAAATAAATATTTTTCGAATTATATATTATTATTTTAAATGCAAATAATAATTGTCGAAACTTCAAACATCAAACATAATATTTTTTTCAGAAACATATTTGATGATTATATTTTTAATAAATAAATAGTATTCATGAAAAATGTAATTGTTTAAATTCAGGAATTTTATAATTCGGGAATTTTTTAGTTCGCATATTTTATAATTTGGCAATTTTCGGTCGGCAATTTAATTATTCGGGAATTTTCCAAATGAGGATTTTTATATTTCCGCAATAATAAATAAAATTCCTGACAGAAAATTTCCGAATTATAAAATATCCGAACTAAACAAATTCCCGAATTTAAACTATCAAGACAATGGGTTTTTAATCAATATTATTCATTCATTAAAAATACAATAATCAAATATTTTTGTCACAGACAATTTTTTTAATGTTTGAAGTTTAAAAAAATAATTGTTTAAATTTAAAACAATAATTGAAAAAATTGATTTCTGGACAAAAAATTTTGATTGAAAAAGTGCATAGTACTTTTATTAAATTACAAGAAACATTCTCAAAAATGAAATTGTTAATTTAAAAGAAATTAGAAGCTTCGAGATAAACCAGTGCTGAGTTGAATCCTACAAAGTTTGATCGGAAAATATTATGTTCAGAGAAAATTTTAAAAGAAATTTTTTTGTTCGTTCGGGGCGCATGCGTGTTTACATTTATTTTTTAGACGGTTTTCATAGAATCAATTTTATTTTAAATTTTAAAAATAATTTTGAAAAACTCTAAGCATTAAAAAAAATATTACTTTGATACAAATATTTTATTATTGTACTTTTTAATAAATAAATAATGTTGATTAAAAAAACTATTTTATTGTTTGGATATTTTATAATTCAACGATTTTATGTCGGGAATTTTCAAATTTGGTAATATTATAAACTGTTCGTGAATTTTTTATTCATTAATTTTTTATTCATTAATTTTTTTATTTGTGATTTCTATTATTTGGGAATTTTATTATTTCGGAATTTTCCAATTCTGAGATTTTACAGTGTGGGGAATTTTATTTTTTGGGATTTTACATTTTCCCCAAAATGTAGATTTTAGAAGATTTTGAACAAAAAAAAATCTGCCCGCTTCGCGGGCACATTCTCATCGCGCGCTTCGCGCGCGGCTCCTCTAGATTTTTGAACTTCGTGTTCGACTTCGATGAAAAGAAAAAGTTTGTTTGCAAATATTATAAAATTATCAAAACCATTACATATTAAGTGATTGTTAAATTTGTTTTTATTTTAGACTGAAAAGGAACTTTATTTACTCAAGGTTCTATCGACCTTAAGGAACACATTCTCATCCAGACACTCGCGCTTCGCGCTCGATATTTGATTTGAAAATCATTTGAACCGTATGATAGAAACAAAAAAGTTTGAGCGCACTTACGGCGTGCGATTTGGTAAATACACTGAGCGCGTACTTTGTGCTTCGTGTTATATGTTCTTCATATACAAATTACTAAATTTGTATTTGATTTCAAATGAAAAGTAATGATATAATTCAGGCGACAAATTTTATTAGTTAACATTTTATTTTAGCTTGTGCCGTTTATCAAAAAAGTTAATTTTTTCATTTTGAATATATTCTTACCACAAAAATTGATTACGGGTTTGTAAGTCTTTTTTGAATGCACAATTTTTGTTCTTTTATATGTTTTCGTACCTTGCATTGTTTTTTCAAAAAATTGATTTTTTTTACTGTCAATGTTATTTTCACGAATAAAACAAAAACCACGCATTCTATCGAAACATGAGTCACAATAAATTTGTACCTCCTCCTTGGATGAACAAATTTTGTTTCGGTCATTTTTTCGCAGCTGGTAATATTCGTCTGAAAATTTGATTTTTCTATTTTCAATGCTGTTTTTTACGAATAAACCAAAAACTACGCGTCATATCAAAAAGTGAATGATAAGAAATTTGTAGATCTTTTTTAGGCGCACAATTTTGGTGAGATGATCTTTTCTGGTATCTTGCATAGTTTGACAGCAAAATGGCTTTTTTGATTTTTCATTAATTTTTTGTGCGATCAAAATTTGAATTTTTTATTTTTCAAAAAATTCAAAAAGTTGTTATGAAAATATTATAGGGTGTTCAGGAATCAACGTTTTTCTCCTCTTGACTTTTTTTCATATCGTGCGTTTTTCGGCTTAAAATGTTCATTTTCGTTTGTTTTTTGGAATTTTGAAAATGCTATAACTCCAGTAATTTTTTTTTTATCACGAAAAGTCATAAGAATATTTTGTTCGTCCTTTTTCGTACTACTAATAACCGTACATAGAATTTTCAAATCTTCAAAAAAAGTGGTCTCAAAAATTTTCAAAATGTGCTCACTTTTTGGATTTTCATCCAAAATAGCTGGTTAACGAACTCGTTCTCTATTTTTCGGCCATAAAAAAGTGTGCCAAAGCTCAATCAAATCTGATCATTTTTTCGAAAGTTATCGTGGCTACAAACAGACAGACCGACAGACAGACGGACAGACAGACAGACAGACAGACAGACTACAGACAGACAGACACCTTGGTAAAAACCGTTTTTTCTGGCTCAGGGGGTCTCAAAACGTGGAGATTTGATGAAAACCGACTATGTCAAATTTTACATAAAACCAATACCTTCTCATTAGAATGAGAATGTAATTACGAAGCTATTTAAGAATTTCGGAAGGTTTCATGCGAATGAAAAAATGTTCTGAAGATACCTAGAAAGTTTTTATTTTTTTATTTTGATAAATTAATTTTAAGAGAATATTCAAAATGATTTAAGAACATTTCAAAAGATTTGCCAAATTCTTGAAAAGGAATGCGGAAGACTTTAGAGCAATTTTTAAAATTTTGGAAAAATTTGAATCACTTTAAAAGATATTTTGTAGTTTTGCAAAAATTTCAAAGCTAATTTGAAATTTGAAAAGATTTCAACAAATTTAGAAGCATTTCAAACAATTTCATAAAATGTTAAAAAAAATAGATTTTAAAAAAATTTTAGGAACAATTCGAGTCAGCCCAAAGGATATTTAAGAAATTTAGAAGTATTGAAGAGATTAAAAATATTTCCGAAAATTTATAAAATATTTTTTAATGTCTTCCAAACTTCTAAAAGTCCCACTTTTGAACAGATTCGAATTTTTCCTAAAATATATAAAAACTCTACCAATTAAACAAATTTTTTTTAAATTTTCTAGATTCTTTTTGGACGTATGTAAAATCAACAATCTTTTGAAATTTTTTCAAGAATCCTAGTAAAATTATGTTTAACCGCAAATAAAAAAACCTATACCAGCCCGTAGCCCGCGATTTATCACAGAAAAACTGGGGTTTCCATTAGAACCCATTTTTGGTTCCAAAGGAGCTGCAACAAAAATGAACCCCACTTGCTGAAAAGGAACCCAAAAGGATAAATGATACCTCAGTTGGGGTTCTAAAGGGATTACACATGTAATCAAACTCTGATGGACATAAGTTCACGCAGACAATGAAGGTACAAAATATTACCGTGATTAAAATAGATATAATGACTTGATAGATGTAATTTGCAGGTTATGTAACAAGCTTGTAAACATAAAGGCTTATTCATATGCAAGAAACTTCTCGACATGCCACTTTTTAAAAGTACAAATATATATTATTAGAAGTGATGTAGGGTCGTAGCAAAAACAAAATTTCCTTTGTTTTATCATTTTAACATAAAATATAAAAATAGATAATCAATTTGACTGTAGGGAAACGAATTTTCTTAAAGTCCCAACGCGCATGCGTCGCACCAGCAGCCTCACTGCACGTTGATCGCGCGCTTATTTGAAATGATAAAATATGCAAATCAATTTTTTACAACATAATTATTAGAATATTATTATTATAATTATTGTTTAATAATTTGAAAGTACAAAAAATATTACGAATTATTCAGAATTGACATTTGTGAAGAAAAGTCTTCCTTCTTTTGAATTTAAAATCAATAATTCATTTGTAAAGAGTAAAATCAAAGAATTAATTTACCTTTTACTCTAAAAGTCTATTTTGTGATCTGAAAATTAATTTCTTTGATTATAAACTGATGATTTATCATGAAAAATTAATTTACACATTTGATAATTACAAAAAAAAACATATACAGCGAAAAACACGATAATTGACAGAAATGGACTTGTAGATTGAACTATTTAAAAACTGTAACAGATTGAACTATTTTTAAATTCAAACATTAAAAATAGTGATATTTACAGGTGCAATAGTTCAAAATTGTATTAAATACATGCAGGAATCATCACAACAACTGGTTTTCCTTCCCCAAGCACATACATTGTCAGGGTGGCGATTCGGCGGACAATTTCAAATTCCGGTTATTTTCCGGTTTCTCCCGGTCAAGTTTTTCAATTTTCCCGGTCAACTAAAAGTAACATATTCATATTTGCCGTAAAACGCAAACATTTATTTTAATTCATGACGTTCGCTCTGAACATCCTTTAACACAACAGAATAAAACATTGCAAAATAAATGAATTTTCAAAAAATACTTGAATTTTCCACTAAAAATATCAATTTTTCACAAAAAAAATAAAATAGTTGAACTTTTCAACCAAAGTGATGAATTTTCAAATGAAATTATGAATCTTTAACTGAATATTTGAATTTTAAACAAAATAAAAAATAAATTTTCAGCTAAAATTATGAATATTTAACTGGAACACTTGAATTTTTGGCCAAAAAGATTAATTTTCAAACCAGAAGATTAATTTTCAAATAAAAAGAATTATTTTGTACAAAAAATACAATTTTTCAACAAAATACATGAATTTTTAACAAAATAGTCGAATTTTTGATTAAAGGCGACAAATTTTCAACCAAATAGCTGAATTTTGAACTAAAACAAGAATTATTTTTAACCAAAAATGGAATAGTAACATTTTTAGTGAAAAAAAAAATTAATTTTAAACTAAACATAAGAGTTTTCAATTAAAACAATGAATATTCAACTGAAATAGTTGAATTTTCAGACAAAAAAAATTAATTTTTCCTAAAAAAGATAAATTTTCAACCAAAACTTAAATAATTATATTTCAAGTTAAAGAAATTAATGTTTAACCAAACAAACGAAAAGATGAATTTTCAAATAATATTGTAAATATTTAACTGAAACAGTTGAATTTTAAACCGGACAGATGAATTTTTTTACTGCAATGATGAATCTTTAAGTAGAATAATTGAATTTTGGACCAAGAAGATGAATTTCTACCAAAAGACGAATTTCCAACTAAAAAAGATAATTTTTCTACCAAAAATTGAATAAATAAATTCATAGGCAAAAAAAAAGAAAGTTAAAAAAAGAGATGAATTTTCAACTAAAATTATGGAATATTCAACTGGAATAATAGTTACATTTTCATTTGAAAAAAATAATTACCTAAAATATTTCAGGTAATTTATTTAATAAATTACATTTTTTTATACAAAATTATAGACAATGAAATGAATAATTGGATGAAAAAACTTCACTTCATTGGCGGATTTGTTAATGACAGCTCTCTCAGCTCGCGGAAATTGTTACAAAACATTTATTTAATTTTTTTTCATGAACATATTGCTTAAAATGTGTTGCCTCGAAAAAAATGAAATAAACGTTTTCGAATAATTCCCGCCAGACGAAAGTGCTGCCATCAAATTGCCACTTCATAACCTAAAAATCCTAGTACCGATTGGTCCTATTGGGAACGATTGAAACTTTGCAACACCGAATCTTTCCCAATCGTGCACACACGATTAAGAAACACGATTAGAAACAATTCAAATTTCTTTCTATCATTCTGAATTGTTTTCAATTAATTATTTCTAGAAGGGTAAACAGTTTGCTTTTTCCGAAAATTGTACGCATAATAAATAATAATATCGTTTGTGTTTGCTTTACCGACATATTCTGTAAATCGCGAAATTACCAACCCGACTTTGCAAGCGGTTGGTTTGTGAATGCGCCTTTATGTTTTTCTTTTTAAGTGTGCTCTAAACGAACCCTTTCGGGTGTCTGCAGGTATCTATTGGAGCTCAAGTTCGAAAGGATACCAACTTTTATTTGAGCCGCAACATTAGTGAACCCCCAGCAGTTTTTTCTGTGAAATTTTAAATGTTTCTTACTTAAAATTCTCCAAAATGGTATAATTTAGAAAATTTACAAATTAATTGATTCATTCTTCAATTTATAACATTGAAAGTGGTAGCGTGAATTTATATTTTTTGACTAGAAATCTTCGATTTGAATCAAATATAATTTTTCGGATCCTCATTCCAATTAATAATTTTCATCTTCTTTTTACGATTCCAATAAAATTATCTTGAATGCGTAAATCTAAATTAGTCTATTTATCAGCCCTCAAGTTTTAATCGTTCAATTCAGAAAATTACAAATTCAAAAATGTACAGTTTTTATTACTTTTTAAAATTATTAAGTTTGTAGTTGCATTCAGTTTGAAATTGTTTTAGTGCTGGGAACATTAAAAATTCAAAAAATTTCAGTTTAGCATGCTTACGAGTAAAGTTTTGTAATTAAAAAAAATTTTAATTAATTTTCATTTGAAGGTTTCTAATTTTAGAAGCTTCGAATTCTAATTTACTTAATTTTTAAGCCTTCTGCTTTGAAATTGTTACACTTTTGAATTTTTTATTTTGAAAAAGTGTCTGATCTTAAAACCCTTAGAATAAAATATATTCAAATTATGTATAACGCTTTCCATTAGTAAAAAATTATACATCATTATTTTGGCTGTGAAATTGAAAATTTTGAAATATTTTAATTTCAGTTGTAAATACATTCTGTTGGCGGAGGTGCGACATAGCGTATTTGCAACCTACAAAATATTTGTTTTTTCATTGTTTTCATGATGTTGAAATTGTTTCATAATCTCGTTCATTTATTAATTTTTTTTCTGTCTGTTACGATTCTCATTTTTATAACCTTTTTTAATTAATTAACCCAAGTGAAAAAATTATATTTTATATATAGTGGACATGACAATGATATTTTTTATTTGTTTTCTAAATATTTCTGTATAAAACAAATGAAAAATATCAGTATTTTTTCACTGTATATAAATTATATTAATTAATTAATTCATTCAAGTCCACTATTAAATTTTGCGTTCAAGAATTCACCTCTTTTGGTAAAAAATTCTACTATTTGGTTGAAAATTCAACTATTTTGTTGAAAAGTCATCTTTTGAAAATTAAAATTCATCTTTTCTGGCTGGCAGTTAATTCTTTCTTTTCGAAAATTCTACTATTATATTTTGTGTTCAGAATTAGTATCTTTTGGTTCAAGTTCTACTATTTAGTTAAAAATTGAATTATATTTTGTTGAAAATTCGACTATTTTTTTAAAAAGTCATCTTCTTTGGTAGAAAAGTCATATTTTTTTGTTGAAATGTTTTCTAAATCATTCGCCTTTTTAGCTATAGAAAACTGTACTCTTTTGTTGGAAAATCGTCTTTTTTTTTTTTTTTTTTTTGAAAATTCGACTATTTTGTTAAAAGTGTAATATTTTTTTAGTCGAAATCTCAGGAATATGTTACCTATAATAATGTTTCTCAAAAGATTTTATCCTCCTACCTTTTTTTTATGAGTCGCCGTATTTTCCACGTTTTGAGAGCATTTTCGGCTGTGAAGTATAATAATTTACATTAATCAGGGCATTGGAAATTTTTTTTTCCAAATCTTTATGCATATCGCCCGGAAATTCGTTCGAATCCACACAAAGATAAATACATTTTTGTAATGATATTCAGAGGTGGCGCAAGCCCCATGAAGTTTACCACGTATTTCCCCGAAGAAAAAAGACGTTTTTGTAAATTTTATTCCGAATCGTCAATATTATCTGAATTTAGTTGGAACTTAATATTTCTCTTCACAATTAGCCATAGAGTACAAATAAAAACTTAGTTTTTGAATATCACCCCCATAAGTCTGTTTTATTGGGTTCCAAAAAAACCCCATGAGTGAAAAAATGGGTTTTGCCAGTTTTTGGGGCTAATTATGATTTTTTGCGGTTTGTTCAATGCTAATTGTTTCTAATACATAAAATACTACTCTATACTATTAATTAAATGTTTCCATGAATTGTTTATACCATTTATTATTATTTTTAATAATATTTTCTTTGAATGTATACCATTAAGCCATTTCTCTTTCAGGTTAGGCGTGACACTACCCAATTCGGGTAGTGTTTCTAGGTGGATAGTTTTCTTGTAGTTATAAATAACTACAAGTTTGGGCTCACCACACCCATAATATGCCAACAGCACACAGTATTCTCGAATGGTCACCCATCCAAGTACCAACCGCGCCCAACGCTGCTTAACTTCAGTGATCTGACGAGAACTGGTTTTTTCAGCGTGGCATGGCCAATAGCCCATAATGCTAGAAATTGCGGTTTTTTCTGAAATTTTCACCTTTTTGTCCACTTTTCACTTGGGGCGAGTTGATATTTAATTTAATTCAGCAAAAATAATTGATTAAACGATTAATTATTGTTTACAGCTATCTTCTTCTATATTAATACTAAATAGTTGTGGTTTCTTCTGAAATATTTAAGTTTGCCTTGCCTTTTTAGTTATAAACAAATAATATATAAACATCAGGGAGAATCATATTTTAAACGATCTCCTTTTTTGTGAATATATTTTTTTTAAATGAAAGACATATTTGTAAAATAGAAATATCTTTTATTTTTTTTTTTTTTTTGTATTCTATGCCTAATTGTGAAGAGAAATGTTGAGTTTCAATTCGATTCACCTAATATTGACGATTCTGAATAAAATATACAAAAACGTATTTTTTTCTTATGGGAAATACGTGTTTAAAAAAAAAATGGATTTATTTTTTTCGGGGATTCGAAGAAATTCTAGGACGATATACATGCAAATTTGAGAAAAAAATTTTGGACCACCCCAGTGCACAGTCTTTCCCCTTTACCCCTGCGTTTCCCCCTTTTTCTCTATAAATATACGATATTTAAACAAACAATTGTTCGTTTTACATTGTATATTATAATTAATTGAACTTTTTTTAATTCGACTAATTGCCATTAAAACTATTAAGATTTTAAATAAAATTCTACAGGTAAAATATTTTTTTCGTTGAATCTATACAAATTAAATATTTTGAAAATTAACTAATTAATTAAATTAACACATCGTGGGTGTGGTGAGCCCACACTTGTAGTTATTTACTACAAGTTATCAACCTAGAAACACTACCCGAATCGGGTAGTGTCACGCCTACCCCGAAAGGGAAATGGCTTAATGGTATACAACTATAATGAAGTACGATGTTCATTATGTTAGACATATTACAAAATAATTATTCTTCGAGTAGACCAAAATTCAAACAAGAATTACAACTGATCTTAATTATATTTTTCGATTGAACACAAATTCAACAAGTTCTAGAATTTAAACAATTTTCAAAAACTACCAAAGACCAGTTTTTAACAGTTCCCAAAATTTGAGCGCAGTTTTTAGTAGATGTTAAATATTTTCTCTGTAACTATACATTGCATATAATATTAAATCGATGTAAAGATTTCTATAAAAATTAAAAAAAAAACTCTTTTCCTTTTTTTTTAAAATGAAGAAACCTAAGCTTTTCTTTGAGATAAAAATAAAACCAAAAAATGTTTTGTTTTTTTTTTAATATGAAAAGTATAAGCATTTTTCATTTAAAATTGTTTTATCCCTCAGGGTTTAATTTTATGATGTTCATAGTTAAGTCTTTTAGTTTCACTTCGTACATTTAATAACTTTAAATAGATACTTTTTTGGTGCTCAAAAAATTTCAAATAATAAGCATTTGAAATAGAACAGTTTTGATTTTTTAATATTAGACAATTTCTAGACGTTTTAAATTCAACAATTTCTGAATTATCAATTGTAAATGTAAAATTTTCAAATATAAACATTTTTAATTGAAGTATTAAAAAAATATTGCTTTTTAAAATTTGACAATATTCATGGAAACAGTTAAGATCTCAAGACACTTAACAAATATTGGCTTCCATGAAAATATTAAAAGTACGAAAGTAAGAGTTTGTTCAAACACATCTTAGAGAACTTTAGGGAGTAAAATACATTTTATTTCAAGTAATTTTGAAGGTTTTAAGTTATTTTACAAGGTTCTAAAAATTTTCAAAACATTTCGTTTTAAACATTTTTAGAACTCTCAATATTAGAAAATTTGTCATTATGCATTTTCAAATAGTTTTTTGTTAATATTGTAAAATAAAAATTCAGGAACGTCAACACGCATTTCGCGCGCTTGCTTTTATAGTGCTAGCGTGAAATATTTAAGCGCTCAAATTTGAACTTTTTTTACATTCTCATTCTAATGAGAAGGTATTGGTTTTATGTAAAATTTGACATAGTCGGTTTTCATCAAATCTCCACGTTTTGAGACCCCCTGAGCTAGAAAAAACGATTTTTACGAAGGTGTCTGTCTGTCTGTAGTCTGTAGTCTGTCTGTCTGTCTGTCTGTCTGTCTGTCTGTCTGTCTGTCTGTC
>CAKNYM010052974.1:627323-680489 GCA_932195095.1 Andricus curvator
TGGCAATGCACGAAAAGACGACCTCTGGCGGCCACTACATGAGGCTCTAACAGCTGGCTCGTCCTAGAGTCGGATGTGATTTAGTTAAATAATTTTTTTTATATCTTTTATAATAATTTTTAGTGAAGTTCCTACCCAAATGAAGTACTTTAACGTACTTTATTGTATTCTAATACATTTTCCAAAGTTTCAGCTCGATATTTTATTTTGAATTTTATTTCAATTTTCAATTGAAAAAGATCAATTTTCAACAAAATGATAAATCTTAAATATGAATGATTAAATTTTCAATTAAAAAAATCATTTTTTGACGAAAAAAAGCTTAATTCTGATCAATTTTTTTTTATTTTCCCTGACTGTTAATATTAAAATACTAGGATCTTAATCTTGTAACATTTCTAACATAGAGTGTTTCACACCCAGAATAAACAATTTTAAATTAAAATAAAAAATTCTAATTTATCATCCTTGACAGACAGTGGTGTAGCCCTGAAAGAAAAAGTAGCCTGGTGGTACTCTCCATAAATTACGTTACCAGTTTGAGGGTTACCAACTTTTTTGAGTTACCAACTAAGGTTGGGATGAAAATCCAACTATATTTTTGGGTAAAATTGAATTTTTTTGTTGAAAAGGCTAATATTATATTTTTGGTTCGGAATTCGTCTCGCTTGGTTAAAAATTATATAATTTTGTCAAAAATTTAATTATTTTATTGAAAATGCAACTATACTGTTAAAAAGTCATCTTTTCTATCAAAAATTACACTACTTTGTTGATTTAAATATTTTGATGAAAATTCGTTTCATGTTTGGCTGAAAATAAATTTTTTCAACTGACAATTAAACTATTGCATTTTTGGTTGAAAATTCATCTTTTTCAGTTACAAATTTAACTATATTTGGTTAAAAGTTTATCTTTTTTATTTGAAAGTACAACTTTTTGGTTCAAAATTCATGTATTTTTTTGAAAATTCGTCTTTCTCGCGGGAAATCTAATCTTATTGGTTGAAAATTTATTCTTTCTGGTAAAAAATACAATTTTTGGTTGAAATATCGACTGTTAGATGCTTTGTTGAGAATTCATCTTTTTTGGTTGAAACATCTATTATTTGTCTCAAAGGTAAATAAATTTATTTAAAAAATTTTTTTTTTAAGGATTCATAATCATTCTTGAAAATTTAACGATTTGCTTTCAAATTAACTTTTATGTTAAAAATTCTACTGTTTTGTAGAAAATTAATCTTTTTTGGCTTGAAAACTCAACAATTTGGTAGAAAATTAAACTTTTTGGGTGAAAAATCATATTTTTGGATTCGAAATTCGACTTTTTTTTTGTAGATAATTCGTATTTTTGGATTTAAAATTAAATAATTTTGATGAAAATTCCTGTGTTTTATTCAAAATTCGTTTTTTTTTTGTGGAACATTGATCTTCTTGGACGAAAATTCATCTCTTTGGTTAAAATTTCAACAACTTTATTGAAAATTAATTTTTTGTTTGAAAATTATTTTTTTTTATCTGAAGTTTTAACTATTCCATGTTTGATTGAAATTTTATCCTGTATATTGGATGTATACCATTAAGCCATTTCCCTTAGGGGTAGGCGTGACACTACCCGATTCGGGTAGTGTTTCTAGGTTGATAACTTGTAGTAAATAACTACAAGTGTGGGATCACCAGACCCACGATGTGTCAACAGCACTCAGTTTTCTCGAATGGTCACCCATCCAAGTGCTAACCGCGCCCAACGCTGCTTAACTTCAGTGATCTGACGAGAACTGGTTTTTTCAGCGTGGTATGGCTGTTGATGATTTGGATGATTTGGAAATTCGTCTTTTTTGATAGAACATTAATCTTTTTGGTCGAAAATTCATCTTTTTGGTTGAAAATTTAACAATTTTGTTGAAAATTTGTTTTGGTTTTTTGTTCGAAGTTATTTTTTTATCAGAATTTTTATCTGAAAATTTAATTATTCCTTTTTTGGTTGAACCTTTATCCGGTATATTGTATAAGTTGAAAATTTAACTCTTTGGTAGAAAACTCATCTTTTTTTTTAAAAGTCGTCTCTTGGGTACAAAATTATTCTTGTTTGTTGAAAGTTGAACTTTTTGGTTAAGTTTATAGGTTAAAAACTATACTCTTTTGTTGAAAATTCATCTTTCATGATAGAAAAGTCACCTTTCTTGTTTGAAAATGAACGTTTTTGATGAAAATTCAACTGCCTTCCGAAAAATTGGTCTTTTTGTCTTCAAAATTCAAATATTTGATTGAATTTTAATCTTTTCTGTTTGAAAATTCGAACCATTGATTAAAAATGCATCTTTGTATGCTGAAAATTAAACTATTTTTTTTTTTAAATTCATTTTTTCGGATTGAAAATTCATCTTTTATGGTGGAAAAGTCATCCTTCTTGGTTGAAAATTCATCATGCTTTGGTTGAAAAATAACTTTTTTGTTAAAAATTCAACTGTTTTCGAAAAAGTTCGCCTTTTAATTTGAAAATTTTACCATTTGGTGAAATCTTTACCCCTGAAAATCACCCCTTCTCCTCACGTTTCCTATCGCATCCCACCTGTTCCCTACTTATTTCTCAACTCATCAAACTGCTTTCCCTCTTTGCACTCACAAAATAATTCCCCTTTTCCTCACTTCAACCCGCTTTCCTGATAAAGCCTTCAAAGCAGGAACAAACAAATTCAGCAAATACAAGTATCTTGAAAAATAATGCGATTTACTGCGTTGATAATAATGTGTTGCCCGATTTGGAATGACGCACTTAGAAAGTATATTAGTATGTGGCTTATATATGTGTACTGAAATATCTTCTAGAAAATTCATTAGTGCTACTAGACGAAATTCTGTATAAGTCAGTTTTGAAACATTGAAAAATATTCAATCTCATATTATATATATATATATATATCAATATTCAAGCTCTCAAGATTGACAAATTCAGACAAAAATTTTAAAAATTAGACCATTTCATTAAAATGAAGTTGAAAATGTATCATTTCTAATTCAAAGCGTCCAATATTGAACAATTTTATTTTGAATTGAAGAATCTCGTAATTGAATGATTTCAGATTATAATTTCGAAAATAGGACAATTTCAAGATTAAATATTTTTGGATTAGAATTTTGAACATTGGTTGCGGCTCCTTATTAGAATGGTCCAAAAAAGGCATTTTTCAAACTTATAGCGCTTTTGATTTTTTTGATAATTATTTCAAATGATGTTGGGATTACGCGCATAGAATTAGTTTTTAGTACACTTTTAAAATCTCACACAGAGAAAAATGCGGATTTCGTAACCAATTTCGAGTAGTTTTTGACTGAGCCCTAAACTGCACCAGGACTCAATTCCTATTTTTCGTATTCTTTTTATCTCGGTGTGGTTTTGTTGAGGAATTGGGAATTGAAATAGCCAAAAATGTATAAAAATGCAATAAAAAAGATATATTATTATATTTACCAATGCACATAAAGAAAACTGCTAGGAGGAAGAGCAGTGCCCGAAGAGGGATCAACATTTTCTTCAAATAGGGAAAACTGCCGTATGTAGAATTTCAAGAGTTTCACCACAATTTTTCACTATGAAGAATCTTCTACAAGATTTTGCAGTTTATATAGGGCTTAGGCAACCGACTAATACTATCAGACTATACATGTATGTCGACGGTTTGAATCGCTTTTTTCAGATGTTTATATTTCCTAAATTTGTTTTTCTCCACATTGAAGGGGTAATATGAGCAACGATTAGGAAGGTGTGGGATTAGCCCATGCGTTTGGTGAGCAGAGGTAGAAGGAAAAACCTCAAGAAATTGTTATTGTTTGCCAGACTTATCAGCATTGTAAAAAAAATGTATGTTGGAACTTTCCTTCAAATGTATTGGAATTTTATTTCCGAGCCTACATGTAATGCAATGTTGCAAAAGAAAGTTAAAAAAATTAAAATTCGCAGGCGCGGAGAATTGAACTCTAAACGCCAAGCTCTAAGTCGTGTGCTTTACGACTAGACATAGCAAGGCTACACAGTAAAAACTAGGCATTCATTTTCATGTGGGATCGTTTTTTGGGCGTTCTAGTATGATCTCACAAATAGTCTATTTTAGTACCAGTTTCTGTCTTGTTTAGTTTTCTAACTTCAGATTAATAAATGATCCAAGATAGAGAACTAAATTGGTTCAGAGGGTGCATTGTTTTAATTGCTCCAAACTTCAATCTTACAAAAAACAATAAAATAGATTAAAAGACCAAGGATCGGAACGTTTTAGGTTAGACCAGTCCGGGTGCGGACTGGACACTTATAATTCTTAAGGGTGTGGTACCAAACCTGGACCCTTTTATTTCTGTAGGGTCCTGATCCATTCCTGGACACTTCTAGTTCTTAAAGGTTTGAGTGCACAACCATACCTTTTAAATTCTTAAGGGTACGAGTCCGGAACCGAACCCTTTATGTTCTTAATAGTCCGGACCCGGTTCCTTGAGACAAACGAATGCGCAGTATAGTTACCCTAGTAGAAATGTCCGTAGTATGCCGGAATTCACCACCGGCAGAGTACTGATTCAGTACTGACAGCCAGTACTGACCTCCGGAATCCTGCCAGTACTGGCAGAACGTTGGTCTGAAGACCGAATCAGTACCAGTTCGGTGGTAAATAAAAATTCTTATTTGTTAAAGAAATTCTTAAAAATGCTACTAGAATGTTTTCGAAGGATGAAAAATATCAAATCGTGGACAAGATTTTTTTTTCACTCAAAAATTGTTTGAAGTCCCTACATAAAAAAGCATGTTAAGAGTTCTAGAAAATCAAACTCTAAAAATAAAAATTATTTAAATGTTCTAAATATATATATATATATATATATATAATTTATGGTAAAATATTTTTTAATCCCACTTTCTAAAGATCAAATCAACGCGCGTCAACATAAGAGACCCGTGCGGAAAATGTCTTTTTTAGCCTTATTTGAAAAAAAGGCTACTACCAGGCCCTGATAAGGTTGCCTGATTTAAAAATGTATATAACGGCCCTGATCAGGTCCAAATACGGCCCGGATAGGCTAGCCTTATTTTTAATTAAGGCAATCTGATAAAAGGCCGTATTTACGACCCTGATCAGGTAAGAATAAGGCCCGGATAGATTGCCCTTTTTATTCAGTAATGCAGTTTATTGAAACTTTTCATAATAATGATAATGATTAATAGTCGCTTTCGTAAAAAAAGGAGAAAATACATTAATTCATGTTGATTTTTTTTCATCTAGTATATTAGATTTTTTTACAATAGTTTAACAATAATCTACGGTGCTCTGCTACGTAAAATGCTTGAAATAATAATATTGAAATTTCATCGCATTATTAATCACTATAAATAATAATTAATCAAATTCTGATATCGTAAATTATTTATTATGTATTATGTTGAACAATAATTTTTATTCTAGCTTTAATAAATAAGTTCGTATATTCATATATCTAACTGTCATAATGGTATGAACGATAAACTGCGATTCATGGATAAAAGATTTGACACAAAAAGATTTGATTTAAAATTTGAAGATTTGAATCTTACCGCCTTGGGCAAAAGTTCGGCTGTGGTGCGCCAGGGCGCGCAACGATTTGCCTCTCTCGCAGTCGAAACGGCGCGCCGAGTGTTTAAGACAGGAGTCGAGGCGTCGAAAATCATACTTACTTGGCATAAATGCTACCGTGATCAACAAGATGGTTACTGCAGGGCGACGCTCTTCTATTGCACTATGGTCGAGCTGACCCTTGCTGCTGCGAGATATCCGAATGTGGATATCTCGGACGTATAATTTTTGTTAGTCGCGACTGTGTACGCGGGCTGTACGGATACGGTGAATTGTATAGTACTTGACAGAATTAAAAATGATTTTAATATACATTATTGTATGTTAATAATATGTATTTTAATCAAACTTCACATTATATCCCATTTAACTCCCTGATTATTCCTACGATATCCCTGGGACAATACAGAACATAATTAGAATCAAATGGGATATCGCGCAATATTCTATTGCTATAAGGAGCTATTTATATGCCAGTAGTGTGCCAGTACTGTGCCAGTACTGATAGTCAGTACTGAGTCAGTACTGGACAAGCTCCGAAAATCAGTACTGGACAGCGTTACAAGCCAGTACTGGCCCAGCACTGGCCCAGTACTGGGAGTCAGTACTGCCAGACCGGCAGTCAGTACTGGGTCAGTACTGCGCCGTTCGTACATTTCTACTAGGGTACACAGTACCTATTGCTGCTTAGTAAAGTTAGGAGGTACTTATAGGTGCATAGTAGAGTTAAATAGCAGTTACGCCTGCGCAGTAGAGTTTCATGTCTTATACGGATGCGTAGTAGAGTTCCCTACTACTTATGGGTGCGCAGTAATGTTAGGAGTACTTGTGTGTGCGCAGTAGAATTGCACAGCACTTACATCAGCGCAGTAGAGTTCCACGGAACTTACGGGTGCGCAGTATAGTTACACGTCACTTATGGATACGCAGTAAAGTTAGAGGGTACTTGCATATGCGCAGTAGAGTTCCATGGAACTTGTGGATGCGCAAGTGAATTACGTGGCAAGTTTATTCGCGTAGTAGAGTTACTCGACATGTATGGCTGCGCAGTAGAAGTACATAACACTCAAACCTGCGCAGTAGCATTCCATGACTTCTAAGGATGCGCCGTAGAGTTTCACGCCATTGACGGATGCGCAGTAATGTTAGGGATACTTATGTATGCGCATAAGAATTACACAGCAAGCGTAGTACACTGAGAAAAATAGATTATACCAACTGGATAATAGAATTGGAGAATAATACACCGTATAGCCAACCGTATGGCCAACAGCCATACCACGCTGAAAAAACCAGTTCTCGTCAGATCACTGAAGTTAAGCAGCGTTGGGCGCGGTTAGTACTTGGATGGGTGACCATTCGAGAAAACTGAGGGCTGTTGGCACATCGTGGGTGTGGTGAGCCCACACTTGTAGTTATTTACTACAAGAAACTATCCACCTAGAAATACTACCCGAATCGGGTAGTGTCACGCCTACCCTGAAAGGGAAATGGCTTAATGGTGTAAATAGAAAAGTATATTAGCTCGTACAGTCTATAATATTTTTCTAATATATGGAGATGTCACCAAATATAATATCGAGATGTTACATTCTTATAATTTTCAGGTATTAAATTGTAACATCTCAGATTTTACAATATCCAGGCGTCTGTGTAGTCTCAGATAGTACGTCGCATCGTGGCGCGTGTCATATGCATCCGTTCGCATTAAAACAAGTAATAATTAGGTTTTAAAATGATTATTTGTGCTGAATCACACGTGACTTAGATTTAGAAAATGGGTAAGTTTATATTTATTTTCATTACACATCACTGCCACTTGTAAAAGTGCAGAAACTTAGCCTCCTTTACTTTCGTTTTTGTAGTCTCATGACAGCCACTTTCCTGCTTATTGTGTGTTTAAAAAATTGAAATTTGTTCCAAGTTCTACTTTCCAGCTCGTCTATCAAAATTTTGTATAGGTTTATGATTACGTTTGCAAAAATCATTATATATATTTGAGGTTATCTAATTGAACAGGATTCTAATATGGATATTAGATTTTAAAATCTTTGATTATAGATTTTATTATCTCAGATTATAAAGTTTAATAATCCAAGATATTATTCTGTAACATCTATTTCTTAATATCTATAGATTGTGCAGGCAATCTAACCTAGAAATTCATAAGTGATGAAAGAACCTCACACAAATGTATGGAATTTTTTTCCTTTTTTTTGCCTTTCTGTCAAATTGGGTGAAATTTCGGTTTTCTAATGCTATAAGTGATGCTTATTCAAAGTTTTGTATCAAAAGCATTTGTCCTAGAATACAATTTTTTGAAAGTAAAGATCTAGATACATTTTGATTGCACGAAACAACCAAAATATTTGTTCGGTTCAACCAGAATATTTGGTTGGATTAACCAAAATATTTATCACAATCAACCAAACTTTATGAAACAAAACATTTGTTTGAATCAACCAAACTTTTTTTTGAATGCAGTATTACACGTCACTTGTTATGGATACGCAGTTAAGTTAGAGGGTACTTATATATGCGCAGTAGAGTTCCATCGAACTTGTGGATGCTCAATTGAATTACGTAGCGAGTATGTCTGCACGGAGAAAAATGGATGGTCAAAGTTAGAGGGTCAAAATTTAGAAAGCCAGTCCGTTCTTCTAGATGGTCTACAAAGCCTTTCAGAATTTTTCCGACATATTCAGAAAGACTCTCATTTTATGGCCAGTCTGAGTGTTGTGAGAAGGTCAGACTCACTATCAGGGATAGTCGAAGTATCCTCCCGGGGTGGTCAATACGATCATCTTGTTTTCACTTATTTCGACCATCCACGGAAGTGCAAATGACCCATCGCGGAGGGCCAACCTGATTAGTTACCGCTAGCGTGTTTATTTAAGATAAATAAATATGTCAGTCAAATGTTCCGAACAAATAATAAACGTAAAGTGCATAAGAATATTATGAATTATTGTGAATTCATATTTAAGATGAAAAATATATTCCTTTCTTGAAAAATTTAAGTCTATCATTTATTTTTAATGAAAAAATCCAATAAATAATTTAAATTTTACTTTACAAGTCCTTCTTGTGAGCAAAGAATCATTTTTAATAACATTACTCTTATTATTTGCTGTTTGAAATTGCTTTTCACATTTAATCATTTCAAATAAGCGCGCTAACCTCAACCAATCCGGTTGTCGACGCGATGGATGCAGCGTGAAAGGATACGAGAGTTGTGAGCACCGTGGTTCAGAGCGATTTCGGAGTAAGTGAATGTCATTGAGCTGTTCAGCGTCTCATTTGTTGTCACTGTGTCGTCTCAAACTGAAAACGTGCACAAAATTTCAGCATTCATTGATGATGCAGAAAGTAACGAGATGTGGGATATTGGCTCCAAAAACTATATTGTCAATGTGCACTGTTTGTGCATATAAAATTATGTCTCACACACCTCACTCTCCACAAAGAATAAAAATGCTTTCGGAATTCATGTATTTCATATAAATTTTCAGGTTTCATAGGTTCCACTAAATTTTATAATTTCCAGTCTCTTATAAGAGTGAGACTGGAATAAGTAAGAAAAGGACAACAAATATAGAAAATATAGGATAATCAAATCAACCCCCTAAGATGGCCAGGTCGACTGACCGAGGAGATCAAGTCGACTATCTGATATGTCCAAATCGACCTTCTATGGTGAGCGATTCCACCATTTATAATAATCAGTTCCGCCATCTCTGATGATCGGTTCGACTCTCTATGATGGTTGAGTCGACCGTCCTAGATGACCAAGTCGACACGCTGAGATGATCGATTTGAACCAGTTGTTTTAACCTTCTAGAGATAGTCGCTTTAGCCATCTACAAGGTCTGTCCTATAGTTGACCCTGCAATATAGTCTGTCTGCACATCTGGATGGCCAAAATGACCTTCCATTTTTCTCCGTGTGCGTAGTAGAGTTATACCATGTACGTCTGCGCACTAATGTGAGGTCGTACTGAGGGGTACAGAGCATGAATTTGGGGACAGAATTAAAAAATTCCAAAATTTGTCTCCAATTTTGAAACTTATTAAATTAGTAGATTTCCGTGAAATTCAGTACGAGGGGGGTTTTTGGGGCACAGAACACAAATTCGGGGTAAAAATTAAAAAAGTTCAATAAAGTTTTGAAGATTTTATAAAATTGGTTACTTTTCATTAAAGTCGTAACAAGGGAGTTTTTCGAGTCTTGGAATACAAATTACGAGTCAAAATTAAGAAATTAGAAAATTTGAGGTAAAATTTGGAAAATTGGACTAAATCTGTAAATTTCCATTAAAGTCAAAAAGGAGGAAGCTTTCGAGTCTCAAAATACGAATTTAGGTTAAAAATTCGAAAAGCGACTTACATTTTAAAAATTCGTGGATTTTTATGAAAGTCAATACAAGGGGGATTTTGGATTTTCTAACACAAACTTGAGTTAAAAATCTAAAAATTTTAAAAGGAAACCTAAATTTTGAAATATTTATTAAATTAGTGAGTTTCTATGAAATTCAGTAAGAAGGTTTTCTGAGTCACAGCATACAAATTTGGGGCAAAAATTTCAAAATCCCAAAAGTGGACTCAAATCTAGGAAATATGATTAAACTGGTAGATTTCCATGAAAGTTGATTACGAGGGTGTTTATCGAGTCATAGAACACAGAATGTTAACCTAAAATTTTGAAAATGATATTATTTTGGCAGATTTTCGTGAATTGTAAAACAAAGGAGTTTTTCGAGTCTCAAAATACGAATGTTTACCCGTAAAAAAACCTTTTATTGACTTTCACAGCAATATACCAGATTAATAACATTTTCAAAATTGATGTGAGCTTTTTGAATTTTCGGCCGCAAATTCCTCTTTTGTGACTCAAAAAACGTTCTCTTACAGACTTTGATGAAAATGTACCAATTCAATGAAAATTTCAAAATTTGTTTCAACTTTTTCAATTCTAACCTCAAATTCGTATTCTGTGACTTAAAACCCCACCTCTTACTGACCTTCATGGAAATTTACCAATGAAATAGAATTTCCAAAACTTAGGTTGCTATTTTAAATTCTTGAATTTTGAACCAAAATTCGTATTATGAGACTCGAAAATCCCCTCCTTTCCTGTTTTCATGAAAATCTATCAATTCAATAACATTTTACCAATTTTAAGTCAAAATTTTTGAATTTTGAACCTAAATTCCTTTTCTGTGCCCGAAACTCCTCGTACTGTCTATCATAGAAATCAAATAATGTAATGAAATTAAAAAATTTTCAAGTTAATTTCTTGAATTTTTTAATTTTGACCCCAAATTTATTTTCTGCGACACGAAAACCCCCTTGTACTGACTTCAATGGAAACCTGACAATTTAGCTATGTATATTTTCAAATTTCAGTCAAATGTGTGTCGAAATTAAAATTTACAAAAACAGGAAAATTATTTCTGTTTGGGAGAAAATTTAGGTTTTTGTAATTTGTTTTTTTCCTTCCATTTTTTTTCAGGCGAGATTCGAAAAACCGAAAAGTTGATACCATTTCCGGGACAACTTTAGTCCGATTTGACCCCCGTCCGTTCCATAGATTAAAAAAAAAAAATTCAATTTTATTTACTGAAGGTGATACCTTTAATAATATCGAGTTTAAAATGGGCACAAAATTTTAATTTCAGCTTCAAATTGACCGTATAAGTGGATTTATACCATTTCCGGGGCAAGTTCAATCGGATTTGACACTTTTTTGATGATGGAACATTAATTTTTAACTTTTTTTACACCTCGTGAATAATGTGTGTCGAAATTAAAATTAAAAAAACAGAAAAATTATTTCTGTTTGGGAGAAAAATTAGGTTTTTCACAGAAAAAACTGGGGTTTCCATTAGAACCCATTTTTGGTTCAAAAGGAGCTGCAACAAAAACGAACCCCACTTGCTGAAAAGGAACCCAAAACGATAAATGAGCTATAAATGATACCTCAGTTGGGGTTCTAAAGGATCTCAATTGTAAATGAGCCTATTTCTAAAGAACCTATTTTTCGCTTTGCCCACTTCGACATTTTGTTTAATTAATAATACAATTTTTACCTGAAAGCACACATGTAATCAAACTCTGATGGACATAACTTCATGAAGACAATGAAGGTACAAAATATTACCGTGATTAAAGTAGATATAATGACTTGATAGATGTAATTTGCAGGTTATGTAACAAGCTTGTAAACATAAAGGTTTATTCATATGCAAGAAACTTTTCGACATGCCACTTTTTAAAAGTACAAATATATATTATTAGAAGTGATGTAGGGTCGTTGCAAAAACAAAATTTCCTTTGTTTTATAATTTTAACATAAAATATAAAAATAGATAACCAATTTGACTGTATAGAGAAACGAATTTTTTAAAAGTCTTAATGCGCATGCGTCGCACCAGCAGCCTCACTGCATGTTGCTCGCGCGCTTATTTGAAATGATAAAATATGCTAATCAATTTTTTACAACATAATTATTATAATATTATTATTATAATTATTGTTTAATAATTTCAAAGTACAAAAAATATTATGAATTATTCAGAATTGACATTTGTGAAGAAAAGTCTTCCTTCTTTTGAATTTAAAATCAATCATTTATTTGTAAACAGTAAAATCAATGAATTAATTTACCTTTTACTCTAAAAGTCTATTTTGTGATCTGAAAATTAATTTCTTTGATTCTAAACTGATGGTTTACCATAAAAAATTAATTTACACATTTGATAATTTCAAAAAAAAAAAAAACATATACAGCGAAAAACACGATAATTGACAGAAATGGACTTGTAGATTGAACTATTTAAAAACTGTTAGCGATTGAACTATTTTTAAATTTAAACATTAAAAATTGTGATATTTACGGGTGCAATAGTTCAAAATTGTATTAAATACATCGGTTTCTCCTGGTCAAGTTTTTCAATTTTCCCGGTCAACTAAAAGTAACATATTCATATTTGCCGTAAAACGCAAACATTTCTTTTAATTCATGACGTTCACTCTGAACATCCTTTATCACAGCAGAACAAAACATTGAAAAATAAATTAATTTTCAAAAAAGACTTGAATTTTTCACTAAAAATATCAATTTTCCACAAAAAAATGAAATAGTTAAACTTTTCAACCAAAGGGATGAATTTTCAAATAAAATTACGAATCTTTAACTGAATAGTTGAATTTTAAACAAAATAAAAAATAAATTTTCAGCTAAAATTATGAATATTTAACTGGAACACTTGAATTTTTGATCAAAAAGATTAATTTTCAAACTAGAAGATTAATTTTCAAATAAAAAGTATTATTTTGTACAAAAAATACAATTTTTCAACAAAATACATGAATTTTTAACAAAATAATCGAATTTTTGATTAAAGGAGACAAATTTTCAACCAAATAGTTGAATTTTGAACTAAAACAAGAATCATTTTTAACCAAAAATGGATTAGTAACGTTTCTAGTGAAAAAAAAAATTAATTTTAAACCAAACATAAAAGTTTTCAATTAAAGCAATGAATATTCAACTTAAATAGTTGAATTTTCAGACAAAAAAATTAATTTTTACTAAAAAAGATAAATTGTCAACCAAAACTTAAATAATTATATATTAAGTTAAAGAAATTAATGTTTAACCAAACAAACGAAGTGATGAATTTTCAAATAAAATTATAAATATTTAACTGAAATAGTTGAATTTTAAACCAGACAGATGAATTTTTTTACTGCAATGATGAATCTTTAACTAGAATAATTGAATTTTGGACCAAGAAGATGAATTTCTACCAAAAGACGAATTTCCAACTAAAAAGGATAATTTTTCTACCAAAAATTGAATAAATAAATTCATAGGCAAAAAAAAGAAAGTTAGAAAAAAAAGAGATGAATTTTCAATTAAAATTATGGAATATTCAACTGGAATAATAGTTACATTTTCATACAAAAAAATAATTACCTACAATATTGTAAGTAATTTATTTAATAAATTACATTTTTTTATACAAAATCATAAACTGTAAAAAATTCCTCTGAATTTTACATCGCTGGGCGATGGACATCAAGGGACCCTCGATGGACGGAATAAAATTACGTATTGCATAAATATTACACATGTATCGGAAATTTCCATCCCATGATTGTAACACTCCACCCATAGTTGGAATTAGCCGGAATTGCAATTATTAATTTTTACTATAAGGACACGTATATATTATTAAATATGACTAATTCAGCTGCTTTTCAAACAATTCATTTTGTCACCATATGAATTAATTAAGAATAAAACAAAACTAAAACCAATTGTAAAGGGCGCGATTTAAACTGACTAAATGAGGTTATGTACATAAGTATCCCAAACAAAACGAAATATTATATATGAGGAATAAATAATAACTGAAATAAACTCTACTT
Source organism: Andricus curvator (assembly GCA_932195095.1). Lineage (NCBI taxonomy): Eukaryota > Metazoa > Arthropoda > Insecta > Hymenoptera > Cynipidae > Andricus > Andricus curvator. The sequence continues at coordinate 641,352 of CAKNYM010052974.1, forward strand.
CACCATGAGTAAAATAACGATACTTTTTTAAAAATAATATACACAAGAATGGTGACTTTCACTGATATATAATTAATAAGCGACAAGCAACGAAGACTCATCACCAAAAGACGTCAGCTTAACTTTTATTTGAGAAACGTAACATTACAGAAAAAATCTAAAATTTCAGATTTCCGTTCGTAAAATTGACCCTACAGACGATGCGATATTATATCGCTGTTCGAGGGTCCCTTTATGTCCATCGCTGGTAAATGTAATTTTACACAGCTGCCATAAAATCACATCATCCATCAGTTACGTATTTCGGTAAATTTACACTAATGGACAGTGTGATTTTACGAATCTTACGTAATTTTCGAATAATTCCCGCGAGACGAAAGTGCTGCCATCGAATTGCCACTTCATAACCTAAAAATCCTAGTACCGGTTGGTCCTATTGGGAACGATTGAAACTTTGCAACACTGAATCTTTCCCAATCGTGCACACACGATTAAGAAACACGATTAGAAACAATTCAAATTTCTTTCTATCATTCTGAATTGTTTTCAATTAATTATTTCTAGAAGGGTAAACAGTTTGCTTTTTCCGAAAATTGTACGCATAATAAATAATAATATCGTTTGTGTTTGCTTTACCGACATATTCTGTAAATCGCGAAATTACCAACCCGACTTTGCAAGCTGTTGGTTTGTGAATGCGCCTTTATGTTTTTCTTTTCAAGTTTACTCTAAACGAACCCTTTCGGATGTCTGCAGGTATCTATTGGAGCTCAAGTTCGAAAGGATACCAACTTTTATTTGAGCCGCAACATTAGTGAACCCCCAGTTTTTTCTGTGTTGTCAAAATTTGTCTTTTTGTTCCCACTCTTTTTTTAGGCGAAATTCAAAAAACCAAAATGGCCAATGTTTTTTATAAACATTATCCTACATTGCTATGCAAAAAAAAAAATATGAAAAATTGAAAATTCGTAAAAATTAGTGTTGAACCCTATTGAAAAAATCCTCGAGGAAATCCTCGTCTTATTTTCGGACGAGGAAAACATGAGGAAATCCGCGAGGATTTTCGAATTCCTCGAGGAATTCTAGGAGGATTAATTCTCTTACTCGAGGATTTCCTCGAGGAATTTAAAAATCCTCGCGGATTTCCTCGTGTTTTCCTCATCCGAAAATAACACGAGGATTTCCTCGAGGATTTTTTCGATAGGGGAACCGTCACACTGAGACGTCTCGAACTTTAGCCCTATAGGTTACCTTAGTTTCTAAACTTGACAGTTTAGAATTTGTTCTATAAGATTTAGTTATTGACAGATGATTCTCATTATGACCCTATTTCAATCCAAAAATCGACCTTATTTTATTAGATTGGCGGATCAAACTGAAGTGCAATTGTTGCGTGAACTGTTTTAATACCGAATTAAGTTCTAAATCGAATCCTAGTTTTTACAGTGTAATAATCTCATATGAAAGTACAAAAAATAGCGATTCTGCACAAATAAACTTCAAACAGCAAAAATCGGTGAATTCCCTTTATATATTTATAATTGCTTGAAATTTTATTGAAATCCGTTGATACCTTGGGAAATTTTTTTAAATCCATTAAAATTTTTGAAATGTTTGAAAATCCGTAGAAATCCTTTGAAATCTTTTAACGCTTTTTCAATTCCTTTTTGAGTATTTTAAATAGTTCAAAATCTGTATAAACCGTTTACAATCTCTTGGAAATAAGATAAATTAAATTTATTTCCTAAAGTTCTTGGGAAACCCATCTGGTGGGAAAATTCTACGCCCCTAGTTCAAAATGTTACTCTTCCGAAAAATGTCTATTTCATATCTGAATTATAATTTGTTTTTCAAAAATTTCCTGTTCCAAATCACAATTATAATTTTTCTGGAGAATCTTCTCTTGCAATAAATAATCGTAATTCTTTTACGAAATCTAACGTTCCAAGACAAAATTAATGTGATTATTTAGAAAAACTCCTTGTTTGAGATCTGAATTATAATTATTTTTTGAAAATTCGCTATTCCAAGTCAGAATCATAACTCTTTGAGAAAATTCCCTGTTCTTAGTCAAAATTGTAGATCTTTTCGAAAATTCCATATTTTGATCTCAAATATAATTTTTTTATTTAAAAATTCACTGTTTTACATAAGAATCAGAATTTTTTTCGAAAATGCCACGTTTGAAATTCAAATTGTTATTATTGTGGTAGTTTGTTTTTGTTACAACTCACAACTATAATTTTTTTTCAAAAATCCCCTGTTCCAAGTTAAAATTATAATTCGCTAGAAAAACTCCTCGTTTCAGATATGAATTACAATCGTTTTTCGAAAGTTCCTTGCTCCTAGTCAGAATCATAATTTTTTTTAGAAAATTTCCCTTTCTTAGTCAAAATTGTAATTCTTTCTGAAAATTCCCTATTTCAGAATTCTTTCATCTTAGAATTAGAATTCTTCTCGAAATATTCCTGTTTCAAGTCAGAATAATAATTCTTTTGGAACATTCCCTGTTTCAGATCTGCAGTAGAATTATTGTTCGAAAATGTCCTGTTGCCAATCAGAATCATAATTCTCTTCAAAAATCTACCGTCTCAAGTGAAAATTGTAATTCTTTAAAAATATTCTTTGTTCCAGATCTGCATTAAAATTTTTTTTTCAACAATCTACTCTTCCAAATCAGAATCAAAATTCTTTTGAAAAATTTCCATTTTAAAGACAAATGTATTTTAAACCTTTAGAAAAATTCCTTCTTTCAGATCTGAATTATAATTGGTTTTCGAAAATCCAATGTACCAACTCAGAATCATAATTTTTGTAGAATTAAAATTCCTTTCACCTAGCATAATTAGAATAATAGAAGAAAAATTTAGATGAACATTTATTTTCCAAAGTTTTCTAGAAATTCTTTGAAATATTTTGAAATTTCTGATGCTGTATTACATTATTTACTGGAACAGTGTAACCAAATTTTTTATTGTTACAAACCGTTTCGTAAGACTCGTTTTTAATAAAATATTTATACTTCTCGACGCCGATCGAATGTGAAAGAATACAAACAATTTTAAATGTACCTACTATATACATTGTTAGCTGACAAATATGAATATTTTCCTCCTAAAAAGCTGGACTAGCCCGATATGTTTAAATCATGGCAACAGAAGTAGCTTTTCTTAAAGAAAAAAAAATTGATTTTAGAAATTACAATGACTTTTTAAATATTTTCAAATTAATTTTTCAAATCATTTTCCCTAAATTGAAACATTATAGTTCATGAAAAATTAGAAAGTTAAAGGGGTGGTTCAAGGGGAGGGGGGGGGGTAGAACAAATAACGACAATCACATGGGTTTGGGGGCCAGGGGTTCTGCAAGCTGATCACCTGATGTTTTTAATTATAAATTTTTTTCAAAAAATATGATAAGAAAGACAATTACCCAATTAATCTTCTTATGTAAAAAATGACATAAAATGGAAAATCAGAGTAAAATATGCTTCAAGGCATCAATAGTTTCGGCTCATTCAGAGGCAAATATATGAAAATTAATAAAATCTTACTTTGAACTGGAAATTAGTCAAATACAGAATAGGTTTACTTGAAACATTTTCAAGATTTTGTTTGATAATTTATTGTTTTCAATTCAATTAATTAATTTATTGACTTTAAAAGAAAGAGTTGGATGTGAACATTATTGAGACTACTAAATTATATTCTTCTTTATTTTTTATGACAACAAAAAATTGTATTGTTGAAAAATAAATAAATTTCAATAAAATAAATGTCATATTTTCGTAAAAAATATAAACAACGCGAGTAAGTAAATTGACTTCATACATATATTTACAGAACCACCGCTCTTTTGTCAATTTCGATATTTTTTTAAAATTTGTTAATTTGCTATTTCAAATTTAACAATATTCATAGAAACAGTTATGATTTTCAGATACGTAAAAAATATTAGCATCCATGTTCCCTAAGGTATACCTTAGAGAACTTTAGGGAACAATATAAATTTTATTTCCAGGCATTTCAAAGATTTCAAGTTAAAATTTAATTTCTTTGGTTGAAAATTATTTATTTTTTTTAACTAAAAATTTAAGAATTCCATTTTTCGTCAAAATTGGTTTTTTGGAAAGACATTTTTATCTTTTTGGTTGAAAATTTATCTGTTTGGTTGAAAATGAATTTTTTTTACTAAAAATTTAGTCACTTCATTTTTGCTAGAAAACTGATCTTTTTCAGTTGAAAATTCGCTTATTTTGTTAAAAACTCGTATTTTGTAGTCAAAAGTTTGATCATTTCAGTAGATAACGCATATTTTTGGGTTGTAAATTCAAGTTTTTTTCAAAAATTCGTGTTTATGATTTAAAAACTCAAGATTTTGGATGAGATTTTTTTTCTTTATTGATTCAAAGGCCTTTCTTGGTGTAAAATGTTTTTTGGTTCAATTAAACAGTTGTTTTATTGAAAGTTAAAACATCTTTGGTGAAAATATCAACTATAATATTTTTTGTTGAGAATTAATTTTTTGTTATCAAAGATTTATCAGTTTGATTGATAATTGAACTATTTTCTTGAAAATGCTCTTTTTCTTGGTTGAAAATTAATTATTTTAACTGGAAATATAATAATAAAATTTGACGTCAATAAAATAAAAATTTTGTCAGTTCTATTATGCACACAAACGTGACATTCTTTGGCACTGCCGTTCAACTGAAACTCAATTCTTAATTCTGTTTGTGAATTTGGAAACATTCCTTCTTTCAAGTGTTTCAAATTACCCAATCGGCATTGAGGAAAAGCGACAACAATGCTCTCGAGATTTTCGTGACACAGCTATTTTTTAGAAAAATAAGATTTAGAATATTTGCAAAGACCAAGAAAAGCTTTGAAAATTAATTTCTGCTTTACCAATTCCAATAAAATTAATAAATTTCCTCCAAACATGATGCATTAAATTTTTAAATATTTTCTGAAGAAAAGATTGACTCACGTCTACAATATTTCTTTCTAAAAAGCTAAACTTATCAATTTCCATTAGTTTCAAATGTAGCAAGTTTATAGTATTTCAGATCTTGCAAAGTTGAAAATTTTCATTTTTCTATTCTGTTGTTTTAATTTTTAGCCAAAGAGATGAATCTTCAACCAAAAAAATTAATTGTTAAGATAGGTATGTAGGTGTAAGGTATAGATATTTTAGATTGATCTGGAATTCTCGTGTAATCCCCGACAGAAAATTGCCGAATTATAAAATATCTGAACTAGAAAACACCTGAATTTAAACAATTAAAATCTGTTTATAAATATGATCTATTTATTAAAAACAAAATAATCACATATAGCACATAATAATTTGGCAATGTTCGGTCGGCAATTTAATTATTCGGGAATTTTCCAATTCAGGATTTTTATATTTCGGCAATTTTCTACGGACGACCGAAGAATCCCGAAAAATAAAATTCCCTAATTGGGAAATTCTCGATTAATAAAATTCCCGAATAATACAATCTCCGAATAATAAAATTTCCGAGTAAATAAAATTTTCAAATCGGAAAATTTCTGAATAATAAAATTCCGACATTTTATAATATTACCGAAATTGAAAATGCCCGAATAATAAAATTCCTGACACAAAAATTCCGAGTTATAAAATATCCGAACTAAACAAATTCCCGAATTTAAAAAATCCAGAAAATGGTTTTTTAATAAATATTATTTATTAAAAATACAGTAATCAAATATTTTTGTCGCAGACAATTTTTTTAAATGTTTGAAGCTTAAAAAAAATAATTGTTTAAATTTAAAACAATAATTGAAAAAAATTTATTTCTGGGCGAAAAATTTTGATTGAAAAAGTGCATAGTACTTTTATTAAATCACAAGAAACGTTCTCGAAAATCGAATTGTTAATTTAAAAAAAATTACAAACTTCGAGATAAATCAGTGGTGAATTGAATCCTACAAAGTTTGATCGGAAAATATTATGTTCAGAGAAAATTTTAAAAGGAATTTTTTTTTGTTCGTTCAAGGCGCACGCGTTTTTACATTTATTTTTTATACCGTTTTCATGGAATCATTGTTATTTTAAATTTAAAAATTAATTTTGCAAAACTTTAGGCATCACAAAAATATTACTTGGATAAAAATATTTTATTATTGTATTTCTAATAAATAAATAATGTTGATTGAAAAAAAAAATGTTATTCTTTGGATATTTTATAATTCAACGATTTTATGTCGGGAATTTTCAAATTTGGTAATATTATAAACTTTTCGGGAATTTTTTTATTTGGGAATTCTATTATTTGGGAATGTTATTATTCGGGAATTTCATAATTTCGGAATTTTCCAATTCGGAAATTTTACAGTTTCGGGAATTTTATTTCTCGGGATTTTACATTTGTCCCCAAAATGTAGATTTTAGAAGATTTTGAACAAAAAATTACGAAGCTTTTTAAGAATTTTGGAAGGTTTCATGAGAATGGAAAAATGTTCTGAAGATACCTAGAAAATTGTTATTTCTTTATTTTGTTAAATTAATTTTGAGAGAATATTTAAAATGATTTAAGAACATTTAAAAAGATTTGCCAAATTCTTGAAAAGGAATCCGGAAGACTTTAATGCAATGTTTAAAATTTTGAAAGAATTTTTTAAATTGGAAAAATTTGAATTATTTTGAATAATATTCAGTAGGTTTGCAAAAATTTCGAAAATAATTTGAAATTTGAAAAGATTTCAACAAATTTCGGAGCTTTTTAAGAATTTTTTAAATAGTTTTAAGATAATAAAAAAATTTTCTTTAAATGTCTGGAAAAACTTGAAATATTTAAATATTTATACTTTATATTACTTTATATTAAATACTTTAAGAGAATATTTAAAAAAATTTCAAAGCATGTCAAACAATTTCTTAAAATGTTGAAAAAAAAATCTGAAAGATTTTAAGACATTTTTTAAAATTTGGTAAGATTTAAAAAAATTTTAGGAACAATTCGAGTTAGCCTAAAAGGTATTTAAGAATTTTAGAAGTTTTGAAGAGAGTAAAAATATTTCCGAAAATTTATTTAAAAATTTTTAGTGTCTTCCAAACTTCTATAAAAGTCCCACTTTTAAACAGATTCGAATTTTTCGTGAAATTTATAAAAGTTGTATCAATTAAACAATTTTTTTCTAATTTTCTAGATTCTTTTTCGACGTATCCAAAATAAAAAATCTTTTTGAATTTTTTCAAGAATCCTGGTAAAATTATGTTTAACCGCAAATAAAAAAAAAACTGTACCAGCCCGTAGCGCGCGATTTATGTCAGTTATTTAAAAAAAAAGATTTAAGTCTCATTAATAGGAATCTTGATAAAAAATTTCTAGCAAGTTTTTTGGGACAACTGAAAAATCCCGAAAAATAAAATTCCCGAATTGGAAAAATCCCGAAACTGTAGAAATCCCGAAGTGGATAATTCCCGACAGAAAATTGCCGAATTGGAAAATATCCGAACTGGAAAGTTCCCGAATTGAAACAATTGAATTTTTGTTATAAATATATTTTATTGATTAAAAACACAATAATAAAATATTATTTTCGCAATGTTTAAAGTTTCGAGAATTATTATTTGAATTTAAAATAACATTAATTGAAAATAATATATTTCTGGGTGACGTTTTTTTTTTTTTTTTTTTTTTTTTGAAACTGGGCATCAGAACCTCATACTCTTAATTTGCTCATGAAAATTGTGTAAATAATTAATAAATCCTGAAATTTTGAAAAGCACAATAGAAAAAAGTCATCGGAATGATATTCTTAGTTAATTATATAAAAAATTGACCTTTTTCTTTGAAAAATAGCCAAATTATAAATTTTTTATTGAAAATTGTTTAAATAATTAATCATTCTTGTAAATTTAGAATGCAGAGTCAAGAGTCATCGGAAAGAAAATCTTAGTTGACTCCGTAAACAAATTATGTCTATTCCTAAAAAAAACCCAAACTCTAAATATGTTTATGAATATTGTTTAAATAATTAATAATAATTGTCAATTTTCAAAGTATCATAGGAAAGAATTATTTGAGAAACATTCTTTATTTATTCCGTGAACAAATTGAGCCTATTCTTTGAAAAATAGCCTATCTCTTAATTTTTTAATCGAAATTGTTTAAATAATTAATAATTCTTGTAAATTGACAAAGCAACATAGAAAACCGACATCGATTTTGTGTTAAAAATTGAAATTTTTGAATTAAAAATTTACGTATTTCTTTGAAAATTCATTTATTTTGTGTTGCTCTTTTGTGTTGAAGGATATTTTGAATGAACGTCATGAATTAAAATAAATGCTCGCATTTTGCGGCAAATATAAATATGTTATTTTTAGTTGGCCGGGAAAATTGAAAAACTTGACCGGGAATTTGAAATCGTCCGCCGAAACGCCATCCTGGTGATATAATGCAATTTTAACTCAGTTTTATTTCAACTTTTTAAAAATGTTTAGCTGAATTGTTAACTTAATTTTCTATTTTAGATATTCATTTTTAAACGTATGATTTTAATATAAATAATTTTAAAATGCACTTTTGAAGACTTAAACAATAAAAAATTAAAAGATTTTGATTCATAAATAACAATTGCAAAATTATTAATTTGAAGCGACTTACAATGAAAATTATAATTTAATTGCTAATTTAAAAAGTGTTGACTAAAAAAAACTTTTAATGTTTCTAATTTAAAATTCATCAAAATGGTATAATTTTGAATATTTACAAATTAATTGATTCATTCTTCAATTTATAGCATTGAAAGTGGTAGCGTGAATTTAAATTTTTTGTCCAGAAATCTTCGATTTAAATCAAATACAATTTTTTGGATCCTCATTCAAATTAATAATTTTTATCTTCTTTTTAGATTCCAATAAAATTTTCTTGTTCAGCCCTCAAGTTTTAATCGCTCAATTCAGAAAATTAAAAATTAAAAAATATACAGTTTTTGATAGTTTTTAAAATTATAAAGTTTTTAGTTGCATTCAGTTTGAAATTGTTTTACTGTTGGGAACATTAAAAATTCAAAAAATTTCAGTTTAGCATGCTTAAGAGTAAAATTTGCTAAGATTGAAAACTTCTAAATAAAAATTGTTTAATCTTTGATGACTTTCAACTTAAAAGAAACGAAAATTTTAATCAATTCTCATTTGAAGATTTTCTAATTTTAGAAGCGTCGAATTTTAATTCACCTAATTTTTAAGGCTTCTGCTATTTTAATTTTGCGTTCAAGAATTCACCTCTTTTGGTAAAAAATTCTACTATTTGGTTGAAAATTCAACTATTTTGTTGAAAAGTCATCTTTTTAAAATTAAAATTCATCTTTTCTGGCTGACAGTTAATGCTTTCTTTTCGAAAAGTCTACAATTATATTTTTTGTTCGGAATTAATATTTTTTGGTTCAAGTTCTACTATTTGGTTTAAAATTGAATTATATTTTGTTGAAAATTCGACTATTTTTTTTCAAGTCATCTTGTTTGGTAGAAAAGTCATATTTTTTGGTTGAAAACTCGTATCTTTAGCTTGATAGTTCAACTATCTGGTTGTTAATGCAACTGTTTGGTTACAAATTATTATTATTTTGTTAAAAAATCAACTATGTAGTTGAAAATTCATCTTTTTTGCTTGATTTTTTTTTTATTTTTTTTTTAGTATTCATCTTCTCAGGTTTAAAACTGAAATGTTTTCTGAATCATTCAACTGTTTAGCTATAGAAAACTCTACTCTTTTGTTGAAAAATCATATTTTTTTTTTTGAAAATTCGACTATTTTGTTGAAAGTGCAATATTTTTTTACTCGAAATCTCAGGAATATGGTACCTGAAATAATGTTTCTTGAAAGATTTTATCCTCCTACCTTTTTTATGAGTAGCCCTATTTTCCCCGTTTTGAGAGGATTTTGGGCTGTGAAGTAAAATAATTCACATTACATCAGGTCACGTGACCGGATTCCTACCTTACCGACACTTTTTTATTTGTAAACTTATCTTCACACAAATAGTCGCATGGAGTTGAAAATTTGGAATACTATATATGAAGCACTAAGAAAGGTGGGTCTGGTCCTAAATTTTAATAATTATGAAAAAAGTTTTTTTTGTAAATAATTTTTTTTTTTTTTGCTTTTTTCATGATTATTAAAATTTAGGACCAGACACACCTTTCTTAGTGCTTCTTATTTATTGTCTCAAATTTTCAACTCGATCTGGCTATTTGTGTGAAAATAAGTTAGGAAATAAAAAAAGTGTCGGTAAGGTAGGAATCCGGTCACGTGATCCAATCGTCACATGGCCTTAACAAATACAATAGTTTCTTGTTGTAATTCAAAACTCAACTTTTACAACTCATTTAAAGACATAGTCCTCCCAACTACTTGTAATTATTCCATTCTTTGTTTTTGTCTCTTGTGTAAGATAGCTTTTTTGATTAAATTATTTTTTTTTAACATTGGAAAAAGAGCAAAAATAATCCACTTAAAAAAATACAATACTTTAAAAAAAATGATTCTTGTAGAGGTTCACTTATTATTTGTTCATAACTAAAAAGTCAAATCAAAACTAAAGCTTGCAGAAAAAAACAGCTTTGTAGCATTGCTCTAAGAGAAGATAGTTTTAAACAATATTCATTTGTTCAAATAAGCATGTTTTCAACTTGCATTAATTATTACCTCAGTAAGTGAAAAGTGGACAAAAAGTTCAAGAGTTCAGAAAAAACTGCAACTTTTTAGCACTTATCTAAGAGAAGATAGTTATAAACAATAATAAATTGTTTGAAAAACTATGTTTGTTAACTTGAATTATTTATTACATTATCAAGTACAAAGTGGGTAAAAAGTTGAATATTTCAGAAGAAACCGCCACTATCTAGCATTAATAAAGAAGAGGATAGTTATAAACAATAAGGATTTATTTAAATAATTTTTTTTGCTAAATTAAATTAATTATTAACTCAACCCAGGCCAAAAGTGGACGATTAGTTGAAAAATTCAGAAATGACCGCAACTTTATAGCATTATTCAAATATAATATTATTAACAATAATAAATTGTTTGAACAATTATCTTTCCTAACTTTAATTAGTAATTTTATCTTACTACAACTGAAATTGTTAACATTAATTATTACCTCAATCTAATTGAAAATTGGACAAAAAGTGGAAATTTTTTTCTAAACCGCGACTTTCTAACTCCATTCTAAGATAAAATTGTTAAAAACAATAATAAATTGTTTGAACAATTTATATAAACTTTTTTTATCAGTATAAAGTAGTATTTCATGTATTACAAATAATTTGCAATGAAAAAAAAAACGCAAAAAGATCATAATTAGCGCCAAAAACTCGCAAAACTCATTTTTTCACTTATAGGGTTTTTCTTGGGACCCCATAAAACTGACTTGTGGGAATAATATTCAGAAAGTAATATTTTATTTGTTTTCTATGGCTCATTGTGAAGAGAAATGTTGAAGGGTCAATTCGACTCACCTAATATTGACGATTCTGAATAAAATGTACGAAAACATATTTTTTTCTTATGGGAAATACCTGTTTTTTTAACACAAAAAAATGGATTTATTTTTTTGGGGATTCAAACAAATTTCAGGACGATATGCATGGAAATTTGAGAACAAAAATTTTGGACCACCCTAGTGCACAGTCTTTCCCCTTCACCCCTGCGTTTCCACCTTTTCTCGAAAAAATTCCCCTTTTCTCTTTAAATATACGATATCTGAAAAAAAAAATTCGTTTTACAGAATTAATTATTATAATTAACTGAACATTTTTAAATTTGACTAATTTCCATCTAAACTATTTAGGACTTAGATAAAATTCTAAAGGTAAAATATTTTTCCGATGAATCTATGCAAATTAAATATTTTGAAAATTAACTATAATGAAGTACGATTGTCATTATATTAGACATATTATAAAATAATTATTCTTGGAGTAGACCAAAATTCAAACAAGATTTACAACTGATTATAATGATATTTTTCGATTGAACAAAAATTTAACAACACTGTTAAAAATAGTATTAAACTTAAAATACCAATGTTTATTAAAATTAATATCTAAAGCATATGAAATCGCTAAAATGTTTAATTTAAAAGTGAAAGCCTTTATTATCTGACCGACTATAAATTCAAAACACTCAAAATCGCAGTTGAAGATTTAAGTATTAGAGACTTTTCTTTACATTGTCCAGAATGAAAAAAATTCCAATTAAAAGCCTTTTTAATTAAGAACAATTTTAAATTGAACACGTTTAAAGAATAGCTTCAATGAAACTTTAATAATTAGAGACTTTCAAAGTAACGCAGACACTTTGGGTGGCTCCTGCTTTGCGATTTTATAATTGTGAATGTTTTTTGTTAAGAAATTTAGGCGCTTTAAGTCACGTTATAAATGAATTTTATTCTATAAATATTTAACTTTTTCCAAGTAAATCAGTCTGTGTCCTGAGAATAATGTGTTAAGAACGTATACATTTAAATTTAAGATTGTTCTATTCTATTTATAAAAGATTCGAAATTAAAAATGTTACAAGATGCAAACTTTTGTCTTTCAATATTAGTGGTGAGGCAAAATGAAAAATTGGTCAGGAACGTGAGGGAAATTTGAAAATGAAGTTTTGCGACCACGCTCATTAAGGATAGGTTTGCAGTATTCAAAACAATTTAAAGACATTAAAATAACTTTTATTTCACAACGGAAAAATCCAAAATAATGTTGGAAGGCATAATACAGGATATCACATTATTTTTTTTCCCATTCGACTTCTGGGTCACCTAAATTTTCATCTCCTGAGTGATATTCAGGAAATTTGATCGGTGACTCTGGACGATAAACCAGATGCTCACACTCTAAAAACAGACTATTGGCTGTCAAACGATTCCTTTCACTATTGAAGGATTTTCCATTGAAAATTGGCATGAGAGGAAATCCTTTCACAGTTAAAGGATTGTCGTTTCAAATCCTATCCTTTAACTGTGAAAGGATTTCCTTTGATCTTGAAGTGAAATCTATTATCCGACAAAAGAAAGAATAATTTGAACGTTAAAAGAAAATTTATTGCATGATATGACGTGCGACAAATGTACAAAAGCCGAACTTTGGTGAATGTAAATATAAAAATCGATATAAAATCGACGCTTTACAAAATCATTTCATAAAGAACGTCTTACGAAAGTTTGATTGTCAAAAGCAATAAAGAAAAATTTATACTTTGATTGTCAAAAGCGTAAAAATCAATGAAAAGTGAGGTTATGCGGATCAAAAATTGTTCTTTCAGTACACGTACCTTCCAAAGTTTTTGCGTCACAATCTGGGATTCCTAATTTTTTGAAGTAATCCATTTTCGACATCATTTCGCTCGTTTTTCCACTCACTTTATCAATTAATAAATAAATCGTGCAGTGAAAAAATTCACTCATGCGCAGGCGCACTTTCTCCGCTAACCAACAAATGAAATCCTTTAATAGTTAAAGGAATTCTTTTCAAAGTCAAAAGAAATCGTTTATCAGTAAAACTACTTTCGTTTTGCATTTAACGGATAAGTCTTTGAACAGTGAAACTATTCTATTGACGGACAAAAGAAATCTGCTTAATTTCAAAGGATGCATTCTGAAAGGAACGTAATTTCACTGTTAATAGACTTTTTCTTAGAGTGCAGGACGATCCCATATTTCGAAAAATGGTATTGCCTTTTCTAAGACGCTACCTGTACGTACGCGAAAGTTTGCACCATCTTGTATGCGTTGAATAACTTGCTTTGGAACAGAATCATATATTTGACAAAGTCTCCATTCAATATTGTTTCCAAATCTCTCTTGAATTATAAGTATCCAACTCTAAAATTCCTTATTACTGCCCCATTTTCTAAAAAATCATTGTAGTTTAAAACCTCCTTGTCTCCACTTTTTGATTCTCGGTAATAGAAAACACCTTGACCACAAGTTTCAGTCGACGAATCGAGTTTCAGCAGTAATTTTTCTAGTATCTCCCATTGCATTCCCGAATCTGATAATGTAAAAAGAAACAGAAAAAATAGAATTTTATTAATGCTTGAAATGAGGGTCTTCGGGGCCATTCAAGAACTACTTCACACTTCAGGGGTGGGGGGTAAACAAGTTTTGTAATGATTTGTGACTTAGCGTGGGAGGAGTTAACGTAGAATGTGACATCACATATGGAAAATATGAATGTGCATATCAATTTTTTTATAGGAATTCATTTTTTCATAAGTAAAGCATCATAATTCACACTCTTTCCCCTATTCATATTTAAAGCTTTTTTAAAAGTATTCCTCTTTTCCCCTGTTTTCAAGAAACTTCCCCTTTTTCTGGATTTTTCCCTTAAATGCAAACTGAATTAAAAGAATGCAATACAAAACCTAACTCAGGGTGTCCAGCGACCTTGAAAACCTTGAAAACCTGCTCTCTAAATATGAATCAGTGAAAAATTCACTGATTTAAATAGTAGTTGGACATTTCACTGATTAATCAGTGATTCCGGACTTTTCACTAATCAATTCAGTAACACCAGAGTAAATCATGCGAGACATAACCTCTAAGCTTTAAAGTAAAGCGTTGTTGTTATTCCTTTACTTAAGTAGCAAAAATAATTTTTTGATGACATACATTTTTTAATTTTCGGACTGTAAGTGTGCTGAATTTACTGCGGGAAAAATATACTCTAATTTGTATGAAAATTACTTACTTGAGGGGTGTGTACATGACAGTCGAATCTTGAAAGTAAAGAAATATGTCAGGTTTTTTGTCATTTAGAAGCATCAAATCTTCACATTTTTTAATATTTGATCACATTAATGGGTTTTAAGTTTTTACTATGATCATTTCATTGAATCTACTAAAATCTTATTTTATTATGACTGCTAAATTGACGTGGTGCAGTGCTGCCAACTCTCAAAAGTGAAACTTTCACTGAATGAATAAGTAACTTTTCACTGGTTGTCAGTGACCGGATTCTAGCTATTTGAATCAGTGAGATTTCACTCACAATCAGTTACTTTTCACTGATTCAGATTTAGAGAGTAGCGTCTCGTGCATGTGCTTTTGTGTATGTGACAGTAAGCGCCTGAAACAGCTTAGCGTCTTCACTGTCACTTCATTATTCTAATGTTAATATTATCTAACCCAAAAAAATATTTTCATACATATATAGTTCTGAAAAGGAAAAATTAGGTGCTATTAATCTATTTAATATAATTATAAAATTCGCACCTTACATTTCGATGAAAAATTAATCTCCTTGATTGAACATTCAATTACTTGGTTGAAAGTTGAATTACTTTGTTAAAAATTCATGTTATTATTTGGAGAACTATCTGCTTGTTTTAAAATTGAACTATTTTTTTAGAAATAAGTTGTTTGTTGTTGTTGAAAATCAGTCTTTTGAACTGTAAATATATATTAAAAATTTGTTCTTGAAAATGGACCATTTTTAGTTTAAAAGTCAACTATTTGTTTAAAAATGAACTTTTTTGTTGAAAATTCATATGAGCATGTTGAAAATTCGTCTTCTTGGGTTAAAAATTAAACTTTGGATACAGAATTCATACTTTTGGGTGGAAAATTCAACTGTTATGTAGGTAATTCACTATTTTGGTTTGAAAATTCATCACTTTTGATAGCAATTGGATCTTTTTTGTTGAAAATGCAACTGTTCGGATGAAAAATAATCTGTACGGTTTCAAAATTGAACTATTTTGTTGAATTTAAAAAATTGTATACCATAGTTAATCATTGATTATCTCGAATTGAAAGCGTTAAAATTTTTTTTAAATACATTGAACGATTTTGAATTGAAAACGTTCTAAATAAAATAATTTTAGATCCCTAAAAAGTTGTACATTTTCAAATGAGTCAATTTATTTCATGGTAACATTGATTTTGAACTTTTTCTAAACATTATTAAAAAAAGAGAAAATTTTGTTTGTAAAAGATTCCTTAATATTAGGAAATAATCATGGTCTTAACATTTTGCTACCACACTATAATTTGTAAACTTTTTTACACTTTTAAAGAGTTGAGAAAAATGAAAGTATGCACTGAAACATAAAATTTTGTAATATCGGTAACGGTAAATAAAAAGGTTATCGGTACCTCTAACAACAATTTTACCGGTACGGACAAGATAATTTCTGGGAAAATTTTGTAATGATTTGCCTTTTGTTGTAAAGATTAATTTTAAGCTTTGAAGGTTGCAAAATATGTCTCAAAAGAATCTATAAGATTTTCAGACAATTTTTTTAATTTTACAAAATTTTTTTTAGGAAACCTGAATTATTTTGAAGATATATAAAAGTTTCAGAAATTTTGAAAATACTCGAAAATATTTTGAAACGAGTAAAGATTTCAGATTTTAAAGGGAAATTTTTTAATTTTACAAAATTAAAAACAAAAAGAACAGTTGAAGAGATGTAAGAAAAATAGATTGTCAAGAGAATAAGAAAATTTTCTTAAAGTTTCTGGGAAAATTTAAAATGATTCTTTTATAAAAAATTTCAAAGCATTTGAAAATTTTTTCAAAAATGTAGAAGAAATCTGAAAGATTTTGAGGCAATTTTTTTAATTTTGAGAGATTTTTCAAAATTTTACGAAATATTTAAGTTAGTTTATAAAAGATATTTCGGAATTTTTACAAGTTTTCATGTTCCCTGGTGGAAAAATTTTCACAAGAAAGTGCATTTTTACAACTGTAATTTTTTTCTTAAACATATACTGTTTGTAAAAGAATGACAAAATTTAACAAAAAAATACAGGCTAATACAAATGCTAATTTTTTATTGTATTTTATTGTAAAAAAGTAAAAAAATTAACAAAGAAGTACACTTTGTGTACGGTAAATTTTGTCGGACTTGAATTTTCCAGTACGGAAAATTTTAACACAACGACATTTCTTTTCGCATTTCAAATTTCTGGCAGTAAGCATTGCCTTAAAAAATATTGAAAACTTTATTGGTTAACATTTCATGATCTCTCATATCTCGAAGCCTTTTCCGGATCTCCCTTCAAAAAAACTCGTCTTAGTGACTGGTCAGAGAGATACAATTTTTAATTGTATAGGTCGCGGACAGCCGATAGGAAACAGTCGTGAGTGTGGTGAGCCAAGCACTGGTAGAAAATAGGTACACGGCAACCATGGCTTGGGGGAACTCACCCATTCGCGTTCATACGCAGTGGGTGGGTTCTGGCAAGCCGAGGTGCAGCGTGTATCCACCTAGAAACTCTACCCGAACCAAAACTAAAAATCTTGTAAGGGAAAAATCCTGCTGCCGCATTGGACACCGCAGCGATGCCACTGCCCGCAAGGGATGTGTGGAATGATTCGCCTGCACAGGGCCAAAGGGGTATTGATACCAGTAGGCGAGCTGCCTTGCAGGGGGATCTTGGGATACGAGGATGAAACTGTAATGTGTCTGACGACAAGTTGACACGGTCCTTGTCAAAGTCGGAAAGCTCCCATACTTAGACCCAGAGAGGTATGGGGGTTATCACTTCTGGGACGGTGGACTCACCTACGTTCGGAATAGGATCCTAACGTGCGGATTTCCACGAAATTATCATGGCTAACTTGCAACAACAAAAAACTACCGTAAAATATCTAAGGGCGGGTACTCTGAACGCGCGTAGTCTAAATACTGGCGGATTTAGCGAACTCATTGTGATAGCAATCAAATACGATACTGACTTAATAGCACTTCAAGAAACCTGCTGGCCGGGCGATTTCGCGTCAATTTCTAAGGATGACTATACTTTTCACTATGGGGGAGCTAAGGGGTTCAGACTGGGAACCGGTTTTCTCATTAATAAACGAATTTCGCAAGCGGTTATCGACATTCAATTCATTAACGATCGGTTATCATATATTGTACTAAAGGGTAATTTCAGCAAACAGGTGTGGATCAACGTGCACTGCCCCACCGAGGACAAAGACGAAGATACTAAGGATCTTTTTTACGAAACAATCGAACATGTTTTTGACAAGTTCTAAACGTATGACGCAAAAATATTATTGGGAGATTTCAACGCGAAAATTGGAAAAAAACCGATGTATAGGCCTACAATAGGGTCGGAAAGTTTGCATGACGTCAGTAATGATAATGGGACTAGAGTAATAAACTTTGCAGCTTCAAAGAACCTCGTTGTCAAAAGCACATTTTTCAAGCATAAAACTATACATAAGGCCACCTGGACATCACCAGATGGTAACACTCGCAATCAGATTGATCACGTTCTAATTGACAGAAGACGTCATACAAACATTCTCGATATAAGATCGTGCAGGGGAGCCGATTTAAATGCAGACCACTTTCTCGTGATGGTAAAACTAAGATCTAGCCTAGCGTTAAGTAAGAAAAGAAGCCGCACAGAGCCAACAGTTCGTTTCAATATAGATAAGTTTAAAACACCAACAGAAATATTAAATTATCAAGTTGAGTTTGACGAAGAGTGCAAAGTTTGGTTTGAAAAACGTGGGAAGGCCAAACTAATTAGTTTACAAAATAAGTGCGATCAAACACATAAGAAGTATCTCGAGATTAGTAAAAGTACAAATAGGCTTTATAGATCCAAGAAAAGGGAGTGCGAAAAGAATAAAATACTAGCAATAGAAACGCATAATAAACAAAATAACCCGCGTGAGATGTAACGGGAATCAATTTTATAAGGAAAGGCTTTCAAAGTAGAACGGAAGTAATGAGGGACGAAAATGGCAATCTAGTAGCCGATGCGACAGAGAGACTGCATTTATGGAAAAACTATTTCGATAAGTTATTAAATGTACGCGAAGCCCCCGTTGAAGTTAATCTCGGTGAAATCCACACTGTTGATCTATTAATTGATGATCCTACTGATATAGAAATAGAAATGGCCATAAAGAAGTTAAAAAATAACAAAGCCGCGGGCATCGACGACTTACCGTCAGAACTGATAAAAAATTGAGGCCCTTGCTCCACAAGGCAAATTTGTAAATTAATACGCGCAGTTTGGAAAACAGAACGCTTGCCGGAGGAATGGAATACCTCTATTATTATTCCTATCTTTAAAAAAGGCGATAAAACGAATAGTAACAATTATCGGGGAATTTCACTTGTGCCTTCATGTTATAAGATCCTGTCCAATATAATCTTAAGTAGACTAACTCCCTTTGCCGAGGAAATCATTGGGGATTACCAGTGTGGATTCCACCGAAACCGATCTACAAGCGATCAAATGTTTACAATTAGACAACTGTTAGAAAAGAAAGGGGAATTTAATGAAGTAGTGCATCAGCTATTTGTCGATTTCAAAAAAGCTTACGACTCTATTATACGCGAACGAATGTACTGGATCCTAGAGTTCTTGGGTGTACCAAGAAAATTAGTTAGACTTATCGAAATTTGCTTAAGCGGCAGTAGGGGTAGAATACGTGCAAACGGAAGTTTATCGGAAGAGTTTTCGATCCGCGATGGCCTGAAACAGGGCGATGCACTTTCGTGCGTCCTTTTCAACTTAGTTTTAGAATACGTGGTCAGACAAGTACAAGTGAATCCGACCGGTGCTACCTTCAATGGGATAATACAAATTCTTGGGTATGCGGATGATCTCGACTTACTAGGGGATGATAAAGAAACCGTAGATAAAAATGCAGAAATCTTGATCACAAAAGCCAAAGATATTGGTTTGGAAGTTAGCGAATCAAAGACAAAATATATGACCGTCGTCAGATCCGAACAAGGTAATGTAGGTGGGGATCTTATAGCCGGAAATATTAAATTCGAAAGGTTAACGAGTTTAAATACCTCGGGTCTATTATAACTAGCAAATGTAATTTTAAAACGGAAATAAACGCACGGCTGCACGCTGGAAATGGGTGCTACTATGCAGCAAACACACTACTGAAATCGCGTTTGCTATCTAGAAACATCAAAGTAAGAATTTACAAAACAATAATAATGCCGGTCGTTATGTACGGGTGTGAAACGTGGGCGCTGACGAAAGGAGAGGAGAATAGGTTTAGAGTTTTTGAAAATAAAGTACTTAGAAAAATCTATGGTCCAAAGAGCGACGAAGAGACTGGTGAATGGAGGAAACTGCATAATGATGAGCTGCACGCTCTCTACGGGTCAGCAAATATAAATAGAGTAATGAAAGCGCGTAAATTAAGATGGGCGGGGCATGTAGCAAAAATGGGCAATGAAAGAACAGTGGCGCAAGTTTTAAGAGGGAAACCGATTGGTAAGAGACCTCTAGGCAGACCGAGAATCAGATGGGAGAAAAATGTAAGGGGTGATCTAAAAGAACTAGGACATGATTACTTAAGCTGGATGGAGGATGCACAGGATAGAGATGCGTGGCGGTTTCGGGTAGATGAGGCGATGAACTTTCGAGTTCGAATCGCTAATCGATAATAATAATAATAATAGGTCACGAGACGTTAACACGGAAAAAAGTGGATAGTTAGATTCACTTTTGTGTATTGTTAACTTGAAGTTTACATGTTCGCATTGTACAAGAAACAATTCAAAAAGTTTTTGATACTGAATGAGATAGTGATCTCAAAATATACAAAGTCTAAAGTCAGCATTACTACTTCAAATTGTAAAAAGAAAGATTACTAATGGAACAAGTAGCTTCAATAACTATTTGAAATAGTACAGTTGAACATGTAAACTGTATGAATAACTAATTTTCATAGTAAGCAAAGAATTCTGAGTTTGACTTTTGTGAGTGAGTTCGATCTCCTTTTTCGCATTGCAATAAGCACAGCGCGAGATTGTTAGCCTTACCATTTGAAATTGTGAGTTCAGTGGCACAACTAGAAATATATATATATATATATCAGTAAAGTGAGATGATAATGAAATCAAATAAAAAATTTAAGAATTTCATTCGAAAACATTTTTTCAACTCTTAATTTTCAATAATACAAAATATGTACTTCTTAAAAATTGTAATTTTAATCATTTTATAATAATACATATAAATTACTAATAATATATTTACTGTGTGAGTTAACACTTCTAAGCAAAATATTTTTCCCAAGCTCGTTACAAAATATTAGATATCATCTGTAAGAGATTAATTAAAAAACTTTTAAGTAAATATTTATCATCATTTCTTAGCTGGCCACGTTTTTCTTAGAGAAACCGCTTGACAGAGAGTTGGTCAGAAAAATCTAAGCGGTTCCGTAGCACACTTGACTAACGCGTGCGCTAGATTTAGGTTTTAGGACAGGTTTTAGGTAGTTAGGTGGGGTTCGATTCCCCAGCGGGGGCGATTTTTCAAAGCGTTTGAGCATGCTATTATAATGTGTATAAGCCTCTGTGCGTGCAATTATGTAAGAATAATCGTAAATTAAGTGCAGTAATCATATATAAAATGATTTTTTCCTTTTCAAATCGATCGACATTTTACGTCATTTTTTTTGTCCAACTTTTCGATCTAATCTATTTATAAATTTTGTATAGAACGCGTGCAGTGCATATATACATATACATATATGCGTGAAAATGCGAAATCGGCAAAGTTACTCTTCACGGAAGTAAGGCATACTACAAGAAATAGTAACTCTTCTTCTCGCTGAGTGTGGACGGATACCAAGTGGTGAAGGGCACCCTACTATTTGAAAGTGTTCATCCTACTCTTTTAAAAAGTGAATTTAACTCAACTGA
Organism: Andricus curvator; assembly: GCA_932195095.1. NCBI lineage: Eukaryota > Metazoa > Arthropoda > Insecta > Hymenoptera > Cynipidae > Andricus > Andricus curvator. The sequence continues at coordinate 663,043 of CAKNYM010052974.1, forward strand.
ACACAAAATAGTATTTCTAACGAAATTCACAGACGAAGAGCTGTGCTACAATTTAAAATAGTTAGAACTACCGGTTTAGAGAGTTCTTCTAACGATCCACTTTTTTCCGTGAACCAATAAAGGTTTCAATATTTTTTAAAACAATGTTTACTGCAAAAAAAATACCGGACTACAAATTTAAAATACGGCAGAAAATGCGATGAGCAATTGTTTAGTGTGCTTTCAGTGTGTAATGTTCTTGATTATATGACACTTTGTGTGTATTTATAACTAAATATTCGTCATTTCATGATAAAATAGTAAAATATTGTACTAGTTTTCTAAAGTAGCAAAAAATATTATCGGAACAGAAAGTTCCTTATTGACACAAAAATTTGCCGGACTCGAAACTTTAAATACGGCCCTCTACTGAGGAGGGCACGGGCTGATCTGAGGAGTGTGTGGACCGAGCTGGGGAGTGTAATGACGGAGCTGAGGAGTGTACGGATGTTGATGCGGAGGGTCCGTGCATATAAGATGTTTGTTCGGGCAAATTGGATATGGTTCCGCGTGTAGGTGAGTTGTTGCTGGATGGTCTTCCGCTGCAGCAATTTCCTTGCAAGCTTAATTCTGTAAGAGCAATTAGCAATGGATCAATGTTTGATTCTTAATACTGACACTGACAGAGAGAGGTCGTGAGATGTGACATGCTGATTTAACTGGGGATTAGTGGCTCCCAAAAAAAATATATTTTTTTGGTTGTTGTCTTACCCCCCCCCCCCATCGCTTCCTCACAGAGAAAGGTTTGTGATGACCTACATTTTCAAATCTACTTTTTTGACATATTTCGATATAATTTGACCCCAGGAGCTCGAAAATAAAATTTGCAACAAATGACCGTGTGTGTGTGTAACTTTTTTTCTTCACCATATTCAACATAGTAGTACAGCTTTGATTTATTCTCGGATTTATTTAAAAAATTTGAAAAAAAATAATAATTCAATCTTACACCAATAAAATTATTTTGCAACAAAGTAGTTCAACTTTCAACAAAGCAGTTCAATTTACAAAAAAAAAAATTAATTCTGAACCAAAAATGTAAACATTTTTCACATGACTATGATAACGCAACTTTTCTCTGGAGATGAATCCTCAACCACGAAAATAATTTTTTAACAAATTAGTTCAATTGAAAAGATCGATGTTCAATTTTAAAAATTATTTTTTGACGAAAAATAACAAAAAAAACTTAAAACCCAAAAGATAAATCTTCAACTAAAATGATAAATCTGCAAGAAAAAAATGTTGTTAATTTTGATTTCATTTTTCATTTCAAAAATGTCCTAACTTTACTCTGACCCATTTTTTATTTTCCCTGGCTGTTAACACTAAAATACTAGGATGTTAATCCTGTAACATTCATAACATACAATATATCTTTCACACACAGAATAAAACAATTTCAAATTGAAATAAAAAAATTCTAATAAATTACGTTACCAGTTTGAGGGGGGGGGGGGTAAAAACTAAGGTTGGTAAGAAAATCCAACTATATCTTTGGGTAAAAGTTCATTTTTTTATTGAAAAGGCTAATATTTTATTTTTTGTTCGGAATTCATCTCGTTTGGTTAAAAATTATATCATTTGGTTGAAAATTTAATTATTTTTTTCAAAATGCAACTGTATTGTTAGAAAGTTATATTTTTTATCAAAAATGACACTACTTTGCCAAACATTCATTTTTTTAGTTGAAGTTTCATCTATTTGGTTGAAAATTTAACTATTTTGATGAAATTTTGTTTCATGTTTTGTTGAAAATAAATTTTTTCAACTGACAATTAAACTAGGAAGTGTCTACGTGTACCGAAATTTCGGTAAATATGTCCGAACTACGACTATGGCTATTTGTACCCTTTCGGGAGTAAACTTCCGAAAAGCGAATACCTCCAATTAATTTGAAACTCCATATACCTATGCATTTCGAGGTGCTGATTACGAATATGATGGAGAAAATAGGTGCACATTTGATTTTCAAGGTCAAAACCCCAAAAATCTATAATAATGTCTCGTTTTCCGCTTTATTTCAGTAAATAATAAAAAATTACGAAAAAGCTTCAAATACAAGTTGTAGATCTTTTGAAAATACACCTTTTATGTAATACACAGTTTTTCTGAAGAACGAATATATTACATGACATCCCTACCCCTTTCCAATGTCTTGTGGAGGGATTGGAGGCACCCCTGTGACAGGTCAAAGAAATAATGTAGGTCACATCCATACCCCTTTCCAACACCTCGTGACTGGTCTCAGAAATAATGTAGGGAATGGCGGGAAGATAACCCTGTGATTCTTCGCGGGCGTAACCAGCCGTTCAGGAATTTTTTATATTATTTAAGTCATACCGCTACACATTGTGCTGTATTTCTGTGATTTTTTGTAATTGGAATTGGAATTGGAGAAGAGAGGCAAGGAAGAAGGAGGGAGCGACAGGGAAAAAAGCAAAGATGGGAGAAAAGGGAGTTGATAAGCTAAAAGAATATACGAAAAGAACGGAAGAAGAGAATGTTTTGATTAAAGATGGGGGAGGCGTGGATGAGATGTTGTGTAAGATAATAGGAAGGGTCGAGAAGATAGTGGAAGAAATTAGGCCAAGTGAGGAAGAAAGGAGGGTGAAGAGAGGATGGTGGGGTGTGGAATATGTAGAGAGGAAAGAGCGTATAAAGTTATCGTTAAGAAATTGGAGAAGAGGAGAGATAGACAGAAAGGAGTATACATACATACATACCATTAAGCCATTTCCCTTTCGGCGAGCCTTAAGGGGTAAGCGTGACACTACCCGATTCGGGTAGTGTTTCTAGGTGGATAGTTTCTTGTAGTAAATAACTACAAGTGTGGGCTCACCACACCCACCACCGCCAACAGCAACGCAGTAGTATCAGACGGTCACCCATCCAAGTACTAACCGCGCCCAACACTGCTTAACTTCAGTGATCTAACGGGAACTGGTGTTTCCAGCGTGGTATGGCCGTTGCCATATAAGTATAATAAAAGAAAAAGGGAGCATTTGAAATTACTGGATGTAAAACGGCAGGAGGGGAAGGTGAGGTACATGGATGAGGTAGAGAAAGCAATAAAGGAAGGAAAAGAATGGGAGGCTAGTAGAAAGATCAAGGAGAAAGGAATGGAAGGTGAGAATGAGGTGACCAGAGAGAAGACGAATCAAGCAATTGAGAAGTTAAAAATAAATAAGGCGACAGGAGAGGATGGGATGGAGAACTAAGCGTTGAAATTTGGCGGAAAAGGGCGGAAGAGATTTGGGAAGTATGTAAGAGAATATGAAGAGGGGAAGGATGGCCGAAGGAGTGCAGAACAGGTTTGGTAGTTCCTTTATTGATGAAAGGAGGGGGTAAAAAAGTGGAAGATTATAGAGGAATCACTCTGATGCCAGTAACGTATAATGTTTACGCGGAGGTGCTTAGGAAGAGATTAAAAGAACAGGTAGGTGCGAAAGGACGTATTCCACAGAATGAAACAGGATTCAGGAAGCGGATGGGGACAGTGGATAACACTTCCGTGCTAAATTATTTAGTCAACAGGAACCTGGGACAGAAAAAAGGAAAACTGGTCGCACTCTTCGTAGATTTTAAGGCAGCTTTCGACTCGGTGAATAGGGATGTTTTGTGGAAGGCAATGAAAGAAAGGGAGGTAGATGAAGAGCTGATTGAGAGGATAAAAGAGGTCTTTACGGAGACGGAGACAATGGCAAGGATCGGGGAACAAAAAGGAGAGGAGTTCTGGGCAGGGAGGGGTCTCAGGCAAGGGTGCCCGATAAGTCCGCTGTTGTTTAGCATTGTTAGCAGACCTAGGAGAGAAAATGGAAAAAAAGGTATAGGGGGTACAGTTCTAGGAAATAAGAGAATATACTCGTTAGCGTATGCGGACGATGTGGTGCTTCTGGCAGAGAATGCAAGTGGAATGAACTTGCTAATAAAAGGATTCGAAGAGTATGTGAGAGAGGAAGACCTGACGATTAATGTGGCGAAGACAAAGATAGTATGTTTCAGGAAGAGAAAGAAAGAAGTAAAGTATGAATGAAAGATAAATGGGGAAATGGTGGAAATGGTAGAGGAATTTTGTTTTTTAGGATCCTGGTTCGAAGCGGGAGGTGGAAGTGAGCTGCAAGTGAAAAAAAGGATAGAAAGTGCGAGTATATGTTGAGAGAAGAAACAGGGAGTGAGAAATTGGTGATAAGGCAGACGAAAAGGGGTATGGAATTTTGAAGAGAAACTTAAGAGTGATAAGGGTAGCTAGGGGGTGACTAGGGGAGGGGGTGGCAGGTAGTAGAACGTGAAAGGGAATCTTGGGAGCACGTGTTGGAGAAATGTACAGGGGAAGAGGAAGGGGGAAAGAGCGTGGTAGATAAAGTTAGGTGGATACTGAGCGGTTGTGTTGAAAATTCATTAGTTCGGTTGAAAATTTAATTTTTTTAACTAAAAATGTAACTAGTCCATTTTCTGTTGAAAATTGATTTGTTTTAGTTCAAAATTCAACTATTTGGTTGAATTCTCTAATTAATTTCTAATTAAGGTCTCCTTCAATTAAAAATACAACTATTTTTGTTAAAAATTCATGTATTTTGTTGAAAAATTGTGTTTTTTGGTAGAAAATTAATCTTTATGTTTGAAAATTAATCTTTTTGGTTGAAAATTCAAGTGTTTCAGTTAAATATGCAGCATTTCAGTTGAAAATTCATCAGTTAGGATAAAAATTAATTCTTTTAACTAAAAATGTAACTATTCCATTTTCTGTTGAAAATTGATTTTTTTTTAGTTCAAAATTAAACTATTTGGTTAAATATTTGTCTCTTTTAATTGAAAATTCAACGATTTTGTTAAAAATGCATGTATTTTGTTGAAAAAGTTTATTTTTTGGTAGAAAATGAATCCAGAATGAACTTCACGAATTAAAATAAATGTTTGCGTTTTGCGGCAAATATGAATATGTTGCTTTTAGTTGACCGGGAAAATTGAAAAACATGACAGAGAAAAACCGAGAAATGACCGAGAATTTGAAATTGTCCGCCGAATCGCCACCCTGATTATCAATTATAGCATTTCAAATAACGTGATATATGGACGCCCCCAGTTAAAAAACCACCCCTTCTCCTCACGTTTCCTATTGCCTTCCACCCGTTCCCTACTTATTTCTCAATTCATCAAACTCCTTTCCCTCTTTGTACTCACAAAATAATTCCCCTTTTCCTCACTTCCACCCTCTTTCCTGATAAAGGCTTCAAAGCAGGAACAAACAGATTCAGCAAATACAAATATCTTGAAAAATAATGCGATTTACTGCTTGTTAATAATATGTAACGCGATTTAGAATGACGCATTTAAAATTATATTAGTATGTGACTCATATATGTGTACTGAAATATCTTCTAGAAAATTCTTTAGTGTAACTAGACGAAGTTCGGTATGAGTCAGTTTTCAAAAATAGAAAACTATTAAATCAGAAGCTCTCAAGGTTGAAATATTCAGACAACATTTTTAAAAATCGGACAGTTTCATTCGACTGAAATTGAAATGTATAATTTCTAATTCAAAGCGTTCCGAATTGAAAATTTTTATTTTGAATTGAAGAATCTCCTAATTGAATGATTTCAGATTAAAATTTCGAAAATATAGGACAATTTCAAAATAGAATATTTTTTGATTAGAATTTTCAAAATTGGTTGCGGCTCGTTATTAGAATGGTCCAAAAAAGCCTTTTTCAAAGTTAAAGCGCTTTTTGATTTATTCAAAATTTAGTTCGAATGATATCATATATTATGTTAGATTGTATTATATTATATAAATCATTATGTCTCCGAAACCTCACAAGTGCTTTAATGACTTTAAACAAGGTTTCCGAAGCGAATAGCCCCTCGCAGATGGCGGTCATATATTGTATGATGATTTTACGCGCATGGAATCAGTTTTGAGTATAGTTTCAAAATATCACATGAAGAATAATGCGGATTTCGTAAACAATTTTGAGTTTTTTTTGACTGAGTCCTAAACTGCACCAGGACTCACTTCCTATTTTTCGAATTTTTTTGTTATCTCGGTGTGGTTTTGTTGAGAAATTGGGAATTGAAATAGCGAAAAATTTATAAAAATGCAATAAAAAAGATATATTATCATATTTACCAATGTACATACAGAAAACTGCTATGAGGAAGAGCAGTGTCCCAAGAGGGATCAGCATTTTCTTCAAATAAGGGAAACTGCCGTATGTCGAATTTCAAGAGTTTCACCACAAGTTTTCACTATGAAGAATTTTCTACAAGATTTTGCAGTTTATATAGGGCTTAGGGAACCGACTAATACTATCACAATCCGTTAAAATTATCATACTCAATTATACATGTATGTCGACGGTTTAAATCGCTCTTTTTGAGATGTTTGTATTTCTTAGATTTGTTTTTCTCCGCATTGAAGGGTTAATAGATTAGATAAACGTTTATTCTTCAGCCTGCCGGCCTTAAAAAATTGACTTGCTTACACTTCCATTTTTTTTTACAGAATTTTCTTAAAACTAACATCCTTCCACACCTTATCTCTAACGCCGCTCGCTCTTATCGCATTGCCTTCCTCGCTTCGCCCCGCCTCGCACGCATGTCCCTACTTTCTTGCTTTGCCTCGCATTACCAAACTCTGCCTCCGCGGCTAATCCCTAATACTTATCTACTATTTAAAATATTTACATTTACTTATATTTACTTCCTCCTCTATTTACAATCTTTCCTTCTCCATTCCTCTTCCTCCTTCCTTCTCTTCTTCTCCATCTTACCCAAGACTCCCTTCACCCATGCTACTGCCCTTTTGTTATGCCTTCCATGCATCAATACCTCCATGCTTATCCCACTCCTTTCCACCTCTACACACTCCTCCAACCAGTGCTCCACTCTTGCCTCCCCCTTCCCACATAGTTCACACATCCTCTTTTCCCTAGCGAGCCAGAACCTATTAAGACCCTCCATGCACCCACATCTCATCCTCGCTATAAGCTCCGGACTTCCTTTCTCTACTTTCTCACACAAATATTGCGCTCTCGCCCTTGGCACAATTCACACATAGTTCCCATTAAACCTTGTCTCTCTTATTCTCTCTTCCCCTGCTGTCTTCTCTCTCTCCATGCCGTTTTTCTTAACCAACTCATATACCTTCATTCCTTCCTCATGCATCCTTCTCACTTCATCCATCTGCAGTCCATTCGTTCTAAAATACCTTTCCCTTTCAACCTCCATCTTCCCACCCCCTCTTCTGTTCTCCTTCTCCCACCAACACTCCCTAACCAGCTTACTTCCCCCCTCTTCCAAGAATTTCTCCTCATATTTACACGCCCGACTCCCCGCTAGAATCCCTACACTCGTTCTCCCCGTCTCCCTCATGACAATATAATTAGGCGTGTCCCTTGCCAGCCCCAGTGTCCACTTTCCATACCTCTCCTGTGTCCTATTTACCTCTTCGCTTTCCTTCCACCCCCACACCTCTACTCCATACAATAGCACACTCATCGCTAGTGAGTCAAACAATTCATTCTCCTTCCAAAATCATCTGCGAATGACTTCATTCCCAACCCGCACACCTGCCTCGTCACCACATTTGCCCTCCTCACACCATGCTTTTGGAGAGCAGAGGTGGAAAGAAAAACCCCCAAAGATCGTTAGTATTCGCTAGACTTATCAGCACTGTAAAAAATGTTTGTTGGAACATTCCATTAAATGTATTGGAATTTTATTTCCGATGCGGTATGTTTTCGCAGTTTTCAAATACTGCTGATGTTATTTTGCCATACATTTATTAGAATATGAAAATCTTTAAACGCTTTTTGAATTTCTTTTAAATCTTTGAAACAGTTAGAAATCTGTAGAAACCGCTTAGAATCTCTTGGAAATAAGCTAAATTAAATTTATTTCCTAAAGTTCTTGGGAAACTCCTTTAAATTTGTAAAATCTCCTGAAATCTTTGAAAAACTTGGAGGTCCAATCAAATCCCTTAAATCTGGTGAAATTTCTTTATATTTCTTTAGATTTTCATAAATCCTACACAATTCTTTTACATCCCTTGTAATTTTTGAAATTTCTTCAAATTAACCCAGAACGAGCTGGAAAAAGGGTTGATCTTACCAAAAATTCCGTAATGGTAGCCAGTTCCTTGTTTTATTTCCTAAAGTTCTCTAGAAATTCGTCGAAATCCCTTAAAATCCATTGCAATCTTTGAAAATCGTACAGATCCATACAAATAAGTTAGAGGTTCTTTGAAAAAAGCTTAAATCCTTAGAAAACTTTGAAATCCTTAGAGATTCAATAGGATCCTTTGAATCTTGTAAAATTTCTTAAAATACCTTAAAATCTCTTAAAATGTTTGGAATCGCTAGGAATTCCTTGAAATCTCTTAAAATTCTCCCAAATCTGGTAAAGTTCTTTAAATTGAATTTACTAAATTCTTTGATGGAATTGAAGGTTCTATAAAGTCCCTTAAATCCTGTGCTAAAACTTTTTTTGCTGTCCTTGACATTTTTTAAATATCTTGAAATTCTACTAAATTAGTTAAAATAGTTAATATAATGAATAGATAACATAATAATGAATCTTGTCAAATTCCGTAAATCCTTTAAAATAAGATAAGGCCCTATGAAATTTTTGAAATATTGTAAAATTCTTTAAAATAGTGTAAAATAACATAAAATATTTAAAATCATTTGAAATTTCCTTCATGTGCCTTGAAACTGTTGAAATCCGTAGAAATCCCTTGAAATAAAAATTTGTTTTCCCCTAAATTTCTCGAGAAATTCTCTTAAATCTATTAAAATTAGTGTTTCATTCGAGCGATATTTGACGAGAAACATACTAAACGAGGAAAAATCTCGTTCAATTGTCAAAATTATCGTATTGGCTCGCCCCGTTTCCACGAGAGTATCAGTTCAACCGAGCGGTGTCGAGTTATACATTTGACACTTGTCAAAGAACTTGTTTTTTTTATGCTGCTTATTATCAATGAAAGTAAATGTGGTTATCTTTATAGAGAATATACATTTTCCACAACGCAACCACTTTAATTATTATCTGCGTGCGGCGACAATTTTAAATATAAAATTACAAGAAATGAATTATGAAGGAAATGTATATAACATATACGTATATATAATTATAAAAATATAAAATTATAATAGAAAAATTTCATTGCTCTGTCAACACTGCTTTTATACTACTCGAACTTTTCTAGGTTTAGACAAAAGATTTTGAAAGAAATGTTTCAATATTTGCAATCTATATGTACTTTAATACATATACTCGATAAATTAACATAAATAAGAATGATTGAAAATCTGCCCAGCGCACTTCAAAGGACATAAAATATAAATTTTATAAAAAGCTTAGATACTGCCATATATTTTCAATAATGATCATGCTAAAAAAAATATTTAATAGTTGCTTTCTCAAAATGTGTGTCTGACAAAAATTTAAATAAGATTCAATACATCTTCCAAAGTGAAATATTTTATTGTCAACTTTCTTAATAAGTATAAGGAATCTAAATTAAATTATTGATTTCCTTCCACGTCGAATCAATCATTGAAGTCAAAGACCACGCATTCCAGGAGTTAAGGCACATTAAATGTGTAATAGATTTATCAGCTAGTCTATTTTTGCGCTTTCGCACAACTAGAGATCTTCGAGAGAATAGTCGCTCTGATGGGACTGAAGTAGCAGGAGTACACAAAAAATCTCGTGCCATGCTAGCCAGATTCGGGAAGAGTTTTCCGTGCTTCTCCCACCACTTGGGCACATCTGTGTGTTTTCCAGTGCGTTTTTGGGACAAGTAAAGATCGAGTTCCCATCTCCAATCCTTTCAACCCGTTGCTGTTTTAGGAGCAGATGAGTTCTGACTTTCTTCTGGAGCGGAATCTGATTCGTATAACACGTCCACATCAAGTTTATCGTTATTTTTGTCTTTTACAGTAGTTTTTAAGACTTTACTTTCCGAATCAAGAGCAGTCTATCATTAATGATGATTATTAAAATAAATATAGAGATGCACTATAATAACGATTTTCAAAATTTTGAATTTTTAAAACATTAATAATTATCAAGCTAGACATAATCTCTCTTTAATTCATATATATTTTAAGTAAATTGAATATATTAAAGATGTGAATTTCTTCTAAAAATTTTAATTTTTAGATATGAAAAATGTAAGTCTTTTGATTTCAAGAAAAAAAGTTTTAGTACAACTTTGGAACAGTAGAGTAGAACAGGGCGAGGCAACCAATTTCTTCTTATTCCCACAGCGTTAATTGAAATCGCGCGCCTTTGTAATGTAACGTCGGTTAGGTTAGTCCGCTGTACTGGTCGAAAGTTGAGTGTCGTGACTGTCGCAGTTTGCAAAAAGCAGCGTCATTTGTGAAAAAATAATAGCAGAAGAAACTTTTGCGTGATTTACGCTTGTTTATCCTTTGTGTATAGCTTGTGTAAAAAAAGTTAAATAAGTATTTTCCGCAGTATAATTTTGTGCTCAACACGATGGAATGGTTGGTTTTTCGATATTCAAAATAGTTTGTTTTTTTTTTGTGAAATTTTTGTGCAAAAAAGCACATCTGGGGCGAGGTAGCCAACAAACGACAGATTATGCCGAAAAGGCTGAAAAGCGAATTGCTTGCCCCACGTTTTTACAGTTGAGCAAAAACATAACGTCTCTGGAAAACGGTTGTAGAAACTATAATGGGCAGGCTACGTCAAAATGCCACAAGAAAAATTTCTGAGCCAAAGAATCAAGCTTCCTAACGACACCATACACATTTCGATATCATTTCGAGCAAGTGCTCTGCACGCCAAAATGTGGCGTCTTGGCTGCCTCGCCCTGTTCTACTCTACCTGTGGTTTGCAATACTAAGTTTTATATATATATCTTCAAATTTCTCCACATATTCCTTAGCCATTTCCTTTCCCCATGCAGTCCAAATGTCTCTCTCTTATGCATAAGATCCAACATTAAAATAGCGCAGTAAACCCAGTGGAACATTCTATAGTGCTTGAGAAGATTTTCGAGAGCTGCATCAAGGGCATCCAAAACATTTTCCTCGACTGGAGTCCTTTTATGTTCTAAAATGAGATCGTTACTTCCCTTTGCAAGTTTATCTGTGAGCAGTTTGAAACCAACGATTACTGAAGGCAAAGTAACATACTTTTCTCCATTCATAAGCAGTTATAAGCCAATGTTTTAATTCCATGTTGTTTCGGCAGATCATGATTAATGCTGCTTCCATTCCAAATGCTAACATTAGCATTGCGAATGTCGAATTCCATCTGGTCGAAACATCAATGTTAGGAGACATCATCTTCACGTTGCAGATGGTACAGCAAATAATTTATTTATTTCGCCACTGCTCGGAATTCTTCAGAAAACTGAATAAAGTTCTCAGCTTAGAAAGTGGAGAAGTATTTCCTTTTTCCTCAATATAGAATCCACTCTCGCTGCTATCATTTTCATCTTCGCTATCTCCATAATCTTCTTCACCCGTGTGGGGTTGCTGGTTCCCCATCGGGCGCCTCCCCAGGTTGCGGATAGGAGAACGCCTCCCAGATATGGGTGGTACCGGGGAAATCAAATACCCAGTGTCGACAAAAACCGGCTAGGGGAAGAAACCCTGAACAAGAAACCAGTCATGAGTGGGTACGAAAAAAACGCACTACCCCAAGGGAGTAGAAATCTCCCCGCCAGTTCCGATCGGGTGCAAGCCCAGGTGGCTGGTGCCGGTTCCATGGATTTTGGGGGGAACCAATCGTACTTTGACAGGAGCGTCTGCGACGAGTTGGGTGGTCCTTTGGACGTGACGGAGGAGGTGCAAGTATCGGTGAACAAGATGGACATCGCAGAAATGGATGCCAAACTCTCAGAGACGTATGGTCTCTTTGAAGAGTTACGAGGCACTATAAAAGAAATGGTGGACTTTAGCAGCACGAAGAGGAATATGTGGCTTCCAATTAGGGAAGGGCTGGAACGAGCGGAGTGGCTCATGAACGAACTGCGCGATCACTCTATGGCGACCGAAGGGCTTCATAGGGATTTGATCGAGAATGTTGGACGAACTACCCGAACGAGAGCCATGACCCGAAAGGAGAAGGCAACGAAGAAGACAGACGAAAGCTGCACTCAGACTGATGAAGCCGTGGCAAATCCCACTCCCCGTAACAGAAAGCGAGAAAGGGACACCCTGAGTCCAGTAGAGATGAGTCCTTCCAAACCGAAAAGCAAAAAGCCGAGGACACGTAACGCTCCAGCGCCAACGACCTCGACATCGAAAAAGGTGGAAAAAAAGCCAGAGTCTGCACCAAAGCGGAAAAGAAGCAGAAGAAGAGGCAGATGCGAGCTCGAAGCGAGGCGGTCCTTATCAAACCGACCGAGGGACTTAGCTACGCGACGGTCCTCAAGGACCTTCAGATGAAGGTGAAACCTGACGCCCTTGGCGTAAAAATCAAAGGGGTCAGGCAAACGAGACATGGCGAGGTACTAGTAGAACTGGGACCTATATCAATGGGCAGAGCTGAGTTGTCGGCTGCCATCAAGGAGGCGTTTGGCGCCGGGGGTAGCGTACGTGAACTTGTCCCTCGCACCGAGGTCGAGATTCTGGACCTCGATACGACGACAGATGCAGAAGAAGTAGAGGAAGCCGTTCGAAAACATTTCGGCAAACCGGTTGGAGTCATCAGGGTCAGCCTCACGAAAAGACCCTTCAGAGGCAATTTGAAAGCTTTCGTGGAGCTTGCAGAAGATCTGGATAGAAGATCTGCCTAGGCTTCGGCCACATGGCAGCGAACTGCGAGGGTCCAGATAGGAACAAATCATGCTGGCGATGCGGCAAAGAGGGGCATAAAGCTGCAGTATGCGAAAGCACACCGCAGTGCTACCTCTGCGCCGCAAAGGAAGATAAGCCCCGGACAGACCATCGCGCGGGGACAAGGAGTTGCTTGGCGTTCAGAGAGGCAGCCTCGTTGAAGAAACGTCTTGGACGTGCAAGCTAACATTGTAGCTGGGCAGGTCCGACGAGACGCCCAGTTTACCAGGAGAAGACGAAGCTGGCACAAAGGATGAAGGCCGAGGCACGGCTAAAGAACGGCACCCCCTGAAGTAATGCGAAAGTGGTTCCGGGGGGAATCATGCCGATGAGAAACGGTGGTGGTTTTTAGTCGGTGGTTGGTAGCATCACTATAATGATCGAATTAAGATCTTTGTATGTATTTATATATATTAAGATAATTGTAGTGATGATATCAATATCCCGACACTACCGAGAAGTGTGGACCCTTCTCGGTATGTGTCAGCACATTTTCCACCTTCCCTCGTAAAAAAAAATAATAATAATAATCTTCAAGCTGGTCTTCATATTCACTACTCAAAGCATTCTCATCAGTTTCCTTGATGTCATCTATCCGCAGTATAATCAACATTGCTTGGGTAACCCGATTCAAAATGTGAGCAATGCAACGATAATGTTGATCTCCGGCATCAAAATTACGCATGGACTTAGATAGTTCTTCTATCAAGTTCGTATTAGCAGAAGCATTCTCCACATTTATGCCCTGTAGTTTACTTTCTATTTTATATTTCTGAAGAGTGCTGTAAAAAACTTGAGAGATATCGCGAGCAGTATGACGTCCATTAGAAGCAACGAAATCGATAAGAAAGGAGTGTAAAACCCAATCATCACTGACGAAGTGCCCTGTAATTCCATAATTAGGTATTTTCACTTCAACCACCAGCCAACTTCACATCGTTGAGTGCTGAGGGGAAAACAATGGACCAAATGCATGGGACAAGACTTTATTTATGTTATATCTTCGTAATAAATAATAATTATTGTCATTTTATTATTTCATTGAATAGTAGTTAAAAAATAGAAACTATTTTTCAAATACATTTATATCGAAAAAATTAGTTTTTACGAAGATATTAACAAAATTAGGCAAAAATAGAGCGAATCCCATGCATTTGATCCATTGTTTTCCCCTCAGCAGTTAACGAAGTGAAGTTAGCTGACTATGAAGTGAAAATGCCTAATAGGAGCGATGGGCAATTGAAGACCAACCATTGATCGTGAAGGATATTTTAGAAGGATTCATCAACAAGATTTTCATAAGAACTGCTTGTTTCTCTATAAACCAAAGTTCCACTTCCGACTTTAGATAATTTCGCAATGGAAGTTTAACTTCTGATTTCAAATACTGAAATATATCTTGAGTCATGTCATCTACAAAAAAGGAATAAGGCCAATACTTCCTAGTCACCCAGTCAACCACCTTCTTATTATAAATACCTTGATCGAAGGTCTAAAATTTGAAAGGAAGTATATATAGTAGAATAATAATAAAGACTAAAGAATTTTAAAGAAATTACCGTATGAATTTTTCAAAATTTTAACTTCTTTGAAAACTAAAAATTCGAAATAAATAAACAAATTTTTATATTTTTCATCAGATCATGTTTCGAATGAATAATATTTTACCTAAGTTTCATAAAAAAAATATTTTTTTTTTTGTAGAAGCTACCTGAACTGAAAATTGTTGTAACTTTTAGATATTATTTTAAATAAATGAAGAAATTTAAGGTAGTTGAAAACAAATTTAAGGTAACTGTCCCAGTCGTAGCGGTGGTGGCAGCGGTGACCAAAATCTGTCATCTTCCTTAAAAATTAACAATTTTTGCTCAAATAAATTATTTATCATTTAAGGAGCGATTTCGATTACTTATTCTCTTCAGAAATTCCAGAACTGTTCATTTCGACGATAATAAGTTTATGACTACGACTGATGCCTTAGGTGGCCACGAGTCGAAATTTTGGTCCTATTTTGTACCTGCAATTGTAGAACTTAAGTAGGTTTGAGAAGGATCTATACAGGACTTATTTATATACGATTGAGGTCCTACTTTAGTCCTCCTAAGTCCTGCATATTTCCACTTTCAGCACTTTTAGGTCTAAAACAGGACTAATGGCGAGAACCTATTATGAACCTGCCAGGACCTACCCGAGTCAAAATTTTGGTTCTATTTTGAAACTGCAATTGTAGGACTTGAGTAGGTTTAAGAAGGATCTATACAGGGCTTATTTAAAATAAATAATAATTTTAATATGCACAAAAATATCACATCAGTCAATAATCTTACACACAAATTAGAAATTTATAAGTAATCGGTTAGTTTTTTTTGTGTACATACTTATATCAGATTTTATCACAGTTATTTGATATAAAATCAACAATTTTAATGGAACTGCAATAAGGTACTACGGAATGAATCACATTATTTACTTGTAACACAAAAAACCATATGATTAATTTAAATTCCCATTCATACGTAAAATTATTTATCTATGTAATATTTTTGTGCATATAAGAATAATTATTTATTTAATGAGCAGAGGCGGGAGTAAAGTTTCATCCATTTTAGATAAACGCCCCAATAACCACTCATTTTTTATACAATATTTCTCTGCAAATAAAAATTATTGTTTGTTATGGAGAAAATGAGCAAGTAAAATTGTATTAATTTTTAGAACTGATAGCTGAAACGAGAAATTTTGGATACTCATGGGCCCGCGTGAAGATTTTCTTAGTGGATCAGTATAATGGCTTTGCGAAGCTCTTCACATGGGGTGATTGCTATAAAAATTGATCAGTGACCCGTGTCGGAGCGGTGTTGTGGGAGGAGTGTGTCGTTTGAATAAACAAAACACGATTTCTATATTGATCTAAAACCTATCCCTTTTCCTACCCATCCCTTACCTGCCCATATCATATAAAGTCCTTGATCCCTGGTAGTATAACGAGGCTAGAACCGAAGAAGTTACGTTTACCACAGAAGGAATTTGGCCTAATTGTAGAATAATAATAATCATAAGCACAGAAGTCTTAAAATGATTATCGAATATAGTATAAGTAATTGAAAAAGAACACTTTATTTTATGAAAAAAAGAATGAACATGTTCTAGTACTATCATTTTTTGTTCCTCAGAGCTCCATCAGTTCCCATCTATCAATTCTTGAATCGGAATTCGCAGAAGTTGATGGGCCAGGAATATAATTTGCAGTATTATATGATTCATCCCATGTTGCTAAGTGAATAATTTGTTTAGTTTTATTTTATGTTGAACTACTTCGATAAGAATGAGTTAAAGATATTTCAATATTTACCTTTTGCACTTGCACAATGTCCTGGATTTTTTTGTCGAGCAAATGTAGCGGAATATCCCACCGAGTCTCCACTCTCTTTCTTAGCAGGTTGGGGTTTTCGCACTCCTTCTCTCTTGTCTGACATAAATGTTTGATTCATTATGATATATTATATTTTATATTCTATAAAAGACTGACTATATACAGTAGTCCACAAATCTTATATAAATTTACTTTTTCATACGTACATGAACAAGATGGTAGTTTTAAGGATGTTTTGTTTTTGTACTGCCTCTTATTTGAAGCACATTTATTAATATATTTTATAAAATCTTTCCGGCTCACTCTTCCGCTTGCTGCTCGATTTACCCACTCTGCAAAGAGGAAATTGTAATTTAAGAAATAGAAGTTACAGCAGGGCTCCTACGGCATAAGTTTCTTTCAAAAAGTGCCGAAGGTAAAGAAATTGAATTACTTTAAAACTAGTATCGAAAACTAGGGATAAATACGAGGGTCAGAAAGTTACAATGTGGTAACCCAAGTTAAAAATATGTAGAATAATGTAGCTTACCAAATAGTCCCTTGAATAGGAGGTGATGGATTGGCGGCCGTGAGCCTCGCAATCCCGATGCTGAATGGTTTGCCAGGGTATTACTGTAAATTTCTAGCAAAACTTCTTTTACTATAACTCCCCAATCCATTTCGCCACCTCGTTCGGCTGCTAGTTTGATGTAAATGATTTTATCTTTATTCAAATAAAAACCACACAATGGTGATATTTCCTCCTGTGATAAAATCAAAACAAAAAATAGATAAATAATTAAGAGTAATCAAGTCTAAATTTAAGGAATTACTATTTTAGTAATATTTTTGAAAGATTTTAAATATATTTTACAGCGAAATCGCGGTAAAATTTCAGCTGTAACCACGCCTCACGACCGTGAGATAGGTGGTTACAGTCTGCGACGAATTCAATACGATGATCTGGCAAAAGTCTCGTGCACCCTGAGGACACGGAGCGACCCAAGGACCTTGGCACCTACAAGAGCGCCGATGATCAAGATTGGCTTAACAGAATATTTCGGGTATAACCGTCGCAACTCCCTTATAAGGTCTTTATATCTCTCTTTGTTTTCTTTCTCCTTGGCTGTGACGTTTTTGTCAGCTTTTGCCCAAAATTCGATAACGAACATGGTTCGTTTCTCGAAGTCAAGGAGAACTATGTCAGGCCTCGAGTGCGCAACAGAAACAATT
>CAKNYM010052974.1:695489-724025 GCA_932195095.1 Andricus curvator
AAAAGATAGTTAGGAATCTCAGAAGTTTTTAAGATATTCAAATATTGCAAAACTTGAAAGGTTTTCCGAAAATGTATCAAATATATATTTTTTATTCCAAACTTCTAAAAGTCCTAAATATATTTCAAACTCACTCGAATTTTTTCCTAATATTTTTTAAAATCCTGAAAAAAATCTAGATTTTTTTAGACACATCTGAAATCTTAAAAAATCTTTTTTAATCTTCTCAAAAATCTCAGAAAAATTATATTTATATAACGTTAAAAACGAACTGATAACACTTATTTCCTTGTTATCAAAGTTTTTATATATAAGTTGTTTTGAATGTGAATGAAGACAAATAATTACATAATTTATTATCTATGATTTCAAACAGGTGAAATGAGAAATGTTGTCAAATAGGTGGGAGCAACAGGTGAATACTAGGGGAGTCTATAAAATCACGTGATTAGGGTTTAAATCAATTTTTACCTCCCCCCCCCCTCCCCCCGTCAAGTAACCTTCCGTGATATTTTTTATGGATGTACTCATGAAATAATTTCTTTCTTCCTCACCCCGACCCACCTCCTAATAAAGCCTCCAAAGCCAAAAAAAAAACAGATTCAGGAAATACAAATAACTCAAAAAATAATGCGATTTGATCCGTTGTCAAAAATGTGTAACGCAATTTAGAATGACTCATGTAAAAGTATATTAGTGTTTGACTTATATATGTGTACTGAAAGATCTTTTAGAAAATTCATTAGTGAAACTATACGAAATTCTGTACAAGTCAGTTTTCAAAAATTGAAAAATATTAAATCAGAAGCTCTCAAGATTGAAAAATTCAGACTAAAATTTTAAAAATTGAACAATTTCATTAGAATGAAGTTGAAGTTGTATCACTTCTGATTCAAATCATTTCTAATTCAAAACAATTTTATTCTGAATTGAAGAATCTCGAAATTGAGTAATTTCAGGTTAAAATTTCGAAAATATGACCATTTCAGAACCTTAAAAATAGAATATTTTTAGATTTGAATCTTGAAAATTGGACCATTTAAAATTCAAAGGAATAGAAATTTTATTATTTCTAATTAAAAGCCTTTTTTATCGATTTTTTATTATCTTAGGGGTTAAAAACAGAGTGTTCTGGAAGAGACAGGGGAATTAAACTTCTTTGGGTATCTTGGGACATCAAATAGAAACATTCTAAACGATACAATTTTAAGTCTTGGAGTTAGGTCATTTTTTTAAATTTTTGATTGATTTTTAATTATCTTGGGGGTTGAAAACCAGGGTCTTTCGGAAAAGATAGCGGAATACAACTTTTTTGGCTATCGTTGGACATCATATGGAATCATTTAAAACCATAACATTTTAGATCTACAAGTTGACTTCTTATTTGTTTTTTTTAGTTTACGGAATTTTGGCAATTTCAAACAAATGTTATGTTTTTTCAAGGATTTTGAAAAAATGTAGATTGAACTACAAGCTGCCGCAAAGAGAATAGAATTTTTTCATTTCGTTACCAAGAAACGACTTTAAAAAAAAGTCTTTAATTTTTTCTAAACCTAAATATTCAAGTAGCCCTAAGTTCATGAAACAAAATTTTTGATCAGGGTTACTCCTTCAGATTTATAGGCTGAATATAACAATAATTAATTGAATATAATTTATAAAATAATATCAAAATTCTTATCGGATACAATCCAAGCGGGATGTTTTGGGAAATTTTCATTTTTTTCTCCTGACAGGGTTTACAATAAGTGATGATTGTTTGTTCGTTATTTGTATTCATTTACGTTCAAGACGCCTGAAGATAAACGAGCGGAGATTGCAAAATTGAAAACAATTTTTATTTATCATTACTCAGTATTTGGAAAAGTCGATTTACACAAAGAATATGTTTTTACGTTTCTATATGTTTCACAATATTAATAATTCAGGGATCCAAACGAAATTAGGAATCATTTTTTAATATTTGCCACTTATTTCTGCAAATTGAAGATAATCCACATAACAACTATGATAATTATGAAAAAGTACTAAAAATAATGCGACTATAAAAAGTCAAAATAGTGTTCCGTCAAAGTTTTATGTCGAATGAAATTAAAAGGAGCGCACATAAATTTTCGTAACGTTCCTTTTCGTTTCTTCTTATGTAAAACATAATTGCGACATCATTTTAAATATATAATAATTAAATAATTGAAGAATATCCAAAAATGCCCGTTAATTTCGAGAGGCGAGAGTCAAAACCGTCTCTCGCCCTGCGCGTTGAGAAACTGCGTGGTCCAGCAATTCTAGGAATTCGTAAACCGGGGTTTACTAAATCGGGGTCCGAGTGTATATAAATAAGATCCGAATGGCATTCAATCGATTTCAATGGAATTGCTGTTTACAGGGGATCAATACTTCATTATTTTTATTTTCAAATATGATCCATTTCTGTTGAGAAAACCCAAGCATGACCTTAACGTCTTAAACCTTGTAAGATTCCCTCAATATACTTGGTAATTTCATTTTTAAATGTGCTGAAGCTCTAATCAGGCACCGTGTGAGTGGTCTTTCATTCGAGCGATATTTGGCGAGAAACATACTAACGAGAAAAAATCTCGTTCAATTGTAAAAATTATCGTATCGGCTCGTCCCGTTTCCACGAGAGTATGAGTTTAACCGAGCGATGTCGAGTACATTTGACACTTGACAAATAACTTGTTTTTTTATCCTGCTTATTATCAATGAAAGTAAATGTGGTTATCTTTATAGAGAATATACATTTTCCTCAACACAGCCACTTTAATTATTATCTACATGCGGCGACAATTTGAAATATAAAATTACAAGAAATGAATTATATCATGAAGAAAATGTATATAGCATATACGTATATATAATTATAAAAATGTGAAATGATAATAGAAAAATTATATTGCTCTGTCAACACTGTTTTTATACTACTCGATCTTTTCTAGGTTTGAACAAAAGTTTTTGAAAGAAATGTTTCAATATTTGGAATCTGTGTGTACTTTAATACATATACTCAATAAATTAACATGAATATGAATTATTGAAAATCTGCCCAGCGCACTTCAAAGGAAATAAAATATAAATTTTATAAAAAGTTTAGATACAGCCATATATTTTCAATAATGATCAAGCTAATAAATTAACAATCATAATATTGTACAATGAATATTTATCTTTGATTTGAAGAAATCTTTTAACCAAAGAATCTTATTTCTGAGTATGGATTTAAATTTTTCAAGCAGAAATCTTTGAATTATTCAATTTATAAAAATTAAATGTTTAAAATTTTAATTTTTTCCGTTTTCATTACTTCAAATGAACAAATTTTTTATTCTCAATGGCCATGACCAATTTTTACGAAACCGGAAAAAATTGGAAATTTTTTCCTGTATTAAGACAGCCACTCTGCTAAGATTTTCAGTTTTATTAAAACAACAGGAAGGTAATATTGTGAAACTTGTGAATAGACCAGATCGTTTACTAACTTTATTTATTCAACCTTATCTTATTCACGATTAAAATAATCTTTTTGAAATGAATGTATAAAAAGATATTAGTTTCATGAAGAAATGAACTTGATAAAATTAAAACTGTAAACTAATATTTTAAAAAAGTCTTATTTTTCTAGATTATGAATTTAAAAAAATTAAAATAAGGATAAATTCGAAAAAAAAGTTTTTAGACTTGCACGTTCATTTACTAGGGTGGTCCAAAAATGCGTTGGAATTTTTTTTCCGAATTTGCATACATATCGCCCGGGTTCGAATTCACAAAAACATAAATCCCCGTTTTTTTGTTTTGAAAAAAAAGATATTTAGAGGTGGCGCAAGCCCCATGGAGTTTAACACATATTTCCCATAAGAAAAAAAGACGTTTTTGTAAATTTTATTCAGAATCGTCAATATTAGCTGAATCAAGTTGAAACTCACAATTTCTCTTTACAATTAGCCATAGAGTATGAATGAAATATTTCTTTTCGATTATCACCCCCATAAGTTTGTTTTATAAGGTCCCAAACAAACCCCATAAGTGAAAAAAAAGAGTTTTGCCAGTTTTTGGGGCTAATTTTGATTTTTTCGCGGTTTTTTGAGTTCAAGTTGTTTCTCATACATAAAATACTACTTTTTATTGATAAATAGATGTTCAAATGAATTTTTTAAACACTTTATTATTGTTTATAGCAATTTTTTCTTAGAATAGAGTTAGAAATTCGCGATTTTTTCGGAATTTTTAACTTGCTTTCAACTTTTTAGTTAGAGCGAAGCAATAATCAGTTAAAATTAACAAGAATAATTGTTTAAACAATTTATTATTATTGTTAATAATATTATCTTGAAATAATCCTAGAAATTGCAGTTTCTTCAAAAAATTTCCTCTTTTTGTCCAATTTTTGATTAGCGTGAAGTAAATAATTAGTTAAAATTTACAAAATTATTTGTTTAAACAATATATTATTATTGTTAATAATATTCGATTTAAATAATGCTAGAAAGTTGCGGTTTTTTCTGAAATTTTCAACTATATGTATACTTTTCACTTAAAGTCAGTGAATAATTAATTCAATTTAGCAAAAGTAATTATTTAAAAAAATTATTATGGTTTATCACTATCTTCTTCTTAATTAACGCTAGACGGTTGCGGTTTCTTCCGCAATTGTTATCTTTTTACCCACTTTTTACTTGGTAAAGTAACGAATAATGCAAGTTCACAAACATAGTGAGGTAATAAGTATTTCAATAAGTTAACAAACATGCTTATTTAAACAATTGCTTATTGTTTATAACTATCTTCTTTCAGAGTCATGCTAGAAATTTTTTTTTCTTCTGAAATCTTTGGTTTTGCTTTGATTTTCTAGTTATGAACAAATAATAATTGAACCTCAACAAGAAGCATTTCTAAAATAGTATTGTATTGTTTTAAGTGAATTATTTTTGCTCTTTTTCCAATCGTAAAAAAAATTAATTTAAACAAAAAAGCTATCTTATACAAAAGATTTGTAGTAGAAATTAAAGTCAGATATTAGTATCATTTTTATTATTATTATTATACCATTAAGCCATTTCCCTTTTGGGGCAGGCGTGACTTGCTCGGTTGGAAAATAGTAGTGTTTAGATGGGTATATAGGTATAAGGTAGATAGGTATGTAGGTGTAAGGTATGGATATTTTAGATTGATCTGGAATTCTCGTGTTATTTATTTAAATGACACGTTTATTCCGCAACACTGCTCCGACCCAGGTTGCTGATCAATCTCTCTAGCGATCACCCCAGGTGAAGAGCCTCACAAAATTGTTATGTGTGGTTCCCCACTTGGGCCCATTTAGTATCCCAGGTCTTTGTTTCAGGCGTCATTCACTCTATTGTCACTCTGTTTACAAACTATTTGTCGCCACACTTTTCTGTCCTGGCATCCTACTCTAGCTTCCTTCACGTCCATGCATTTTTTCATGCAAGCTCTCTTGTTTCTATGGCTTCTTAGGCTCTTCGGACTAGTGTCTCATTCACAGATTCTAACCATTCTTTTGGCAGTCTACCTCTGGGCATTCTGCCATTTAGTTTACCTTTATACACTTGTTTCGTTAGTCGTTCATCTTTCATTCTTTCAACATGTGCGAACCATATTAACTGATTTCTTTCCTATGTGTCAACTATTGTCTCTTTTGCACCACATTCTTTGAGGATTATCTCGTTTCGGACTTTGTCCATCAGTGTTTTTCCGCATATTGTGCGAAGAGGTTTCATGCCAATCGCGTTAATTTTACTCCTGTCCTTCTCTTGACAGGTCCATGTCTCGCTACCGTATAGTACAGTCGGTACGAATATAGAATTATGTATGGCCATTTTAGCTTTTTTTGATATGTTTTTATTTCTGAGCATCGACCCTGCTCTACCGATAACTTGCTTACCCTTATTTATGCGCCTATCTAACTCTCCATCTATTTTTCCGTCGCTAGTGAATAGGCTACCCAGATATACGTACTTGTCAACTTGTTCTAATCTCTTATTATTTAGGACAATGTTGCACATTGTTTTCTCAGTTTTTCCTTCAAACACCATGATTTTTGTTTTATTTACGTTAATTTTAAGGCCCATGTTCTTCATGCTTATGTTAAGTTTATTTAACATTCTTTGCAAGTCCTCGATTGATTCTGTTATAACAATCTTGTCATCTGCGAAAGCTAACCCACGTACCTTCACTGTTTCGAGATCTACACCTTCTTCGTCGAAGAGGGCCATTCTTAGACACTTATCCATAAATATGATAAATAACCATGAGGACATAACGCATCCTTGTTTCACGCCTTGCATAATATCGAACCAGTCACTCAGTTTTCCATTTACCCTTACACTCGCTTTACTACCTGTATATATTGTTATTATTGCTTATAGGAGCCATCCATTGACTTCGTACTCTTTAAGGACTTCCCAAAATTTACTTCTATTTACCTTGTCGAATGCTTTTTCTAGGTTAACAAATGCACAGAAAACTTTCTTTCCTACTCTCAAGCTTTTTTCTGTGATCTGTCTTAGGCTAAATATCTGATCTGTACATGATCTTCCTGGCATAAATCCACTTTGGACTTCCCATATCTTTTCTTCTGTGATTTCCATTACCCTACGAATAAGTATTTTTGAGTATATTTTACTTACGGTACTTAGTAGGCTGATACCTCTGTAATTTCTGCAGTTGCTTTTACCTCCCTTTCTTTTGTATATTTGTGAGATAATCGCTTTTCTCCAATCATCTGGAACTTCTCCAATCTCGATACATAACTTTATCAATTCGCACAACCTGTGAGGTATGTATTCGCCACCGTATTTAAGCATTTCAGCGCTAATACTGTCTAACCCAAGCAGCCTCACCGTTTTTTAAGTTCTTAATTATCTCTAACCTCAGTGACACAGACTTTTTCAATTGGGTTTTCTAATGCATCATGTTCTATGTCGCAGTTCTGTTGCCCTATATCTTCACCTCCTAGTAATTCCTTAAAAGAGTCTTTTAAAGCGTCTACTATGCCGTCTATATCATATAGCATTTCACCTTTGCTGTTTCTCATGCTGCCAAACTCTGTACTTTTACTTTCTTTTATCAGTTTAAATAATAGTTTCATAATTCCTTCAAAGCTGTTTTGTATTTTCCTCTCTTCTTCTGTTCTGATTCTTTCTTCACTTGACTAGTTGTTTAACTTTCCTCTTTTTGTCTTTGTAATCATTTTCGAGTCTATTTCTCTCCTCATCGCTAAGACCTGTGTTGTTTAATGTTCCCTTGTGCGCTTTTTTCTTTTCTTGCTCGGCTGCTTGAATTTCATCATTCCACCACGCACCACCAGAGTTTCTTCCAGCAATGCCGTGTACCACACACTTCAATTGCAGTTTTAACAATGATATCCCGTAACAAAGTCCAAGCGCCCTCTATATCTTTATTGCTTATTAGCGCTTCCCAAGTTGCCCTATCTATGCGTTCGTTTAACCTATTTTGTAACTCTATTCGCACTTCCGGTTTCTGTAAATTTTCAATCTTCATCCGCGTTTGTTTCGTTTTCTTTGTTCTCTTTCTTCTCCATCCCCGCCCTAAATTTATTTTGGAGACTAAGAGGTAATGATCAGTATTGCATTCGGAACCCCTCATGACTCTTGTATCTTTGACTAGTTCTCTTAGTCTTTCATCCGCAATAACGAAGACAATTATACTGCGGTTATTTCCTTCACACCAGGTGTAAGTGTGGATCATTTTATGTCGAAACCAAGTATTGGTAATAAATAGGCCCTTTTCTAAGCATAAGCTAACTAATTTTTCCCCCTTATAATTTTTTCTTGTTGGATCCCCAAAATTACCTAGCGCCCTTTCTGTATCTGTATCCTGACATTGGAAGCCGACCCATCCGTTCATATCTCCTAGCAGAATTATTCTTTCACCTTGATCGCAAGTACTTACTGTATCATTTAAAGTGTCCCAGAAGGCGTCTTTGACTTCTCGCGGCTCAATGCTAGAAATTGCCGTTTTTTCTTAATTTTTAATCTTTTGGTCAACTTTTCACTTGGAGTGAGTTAATATTTATTTCAAGTTAGCGAAAATAATTGTTTAAACAATTTATTATTGTTTTGTAAAATTAATATCTGACGTTCACTTATTATTTATACATAACTAAAAAGTCAAAGCAAAATCAAAAATTTCAGAATAAATGCAACTTTCTAGCATCACTCTAAGAAAAGATAGGTATAAACAATAAGCAATTATTTAAATAAGCATGTTTGTTAATTTGCAATACTTATTACCTCACTAAGTGAAAAGTGGACAAAAAGTTTCGGAGTTCAGAAAAAACAGCAACTTTTTAGCACTGATCTAACAGAAGATAATTGTGAACATTAATACATTTTTTACACAACTATGTTTGTTGAATTGCATTATTTATTACTTTACTAAGTAAAAAGTGGGTAAAATGATAACAATTTAAGAAGAAACCGCAACCGTCTAGCGTTAATTAAGAAGATGATAGTGATAAACCATAATAATTTGTTTAAATAATTACTTTTGCTAAATTGAATTAATTATTAACTAACTTCAAGTGAAAAGTGTACATGTAGTTGAAAATTTCAGAAAAAACCGGAACTTTCTAGCATTATTTAACTTAAATATCATTAACAGTAATGATAAATTGTTTAAACAGTTAATTTTGTTAACCTTACCTGATTATTTACCTCGATCTAATTAAAAATTTGACAAGAAGTGGAAAATTGTTTAAAAAACCGCAACTTTCTAACTCTATTCTAAGAAAAAATTGCTGTAAACAATAATAAATTAATTTAAAAATTTACGTAAACATATATTTATCAATATAAAGTAGTATTTTATGTATTAGAAATATCTTGCACTTAAAAAACCGCAAAAAAATCTTAATTAGCCCCAAAAACTGGCAACACTCATTTTATCACTTATGGGGTTTTGTTAGGACCCTATAAAACAAACTTATGGGGGTGATATCTGAAAAGAAATATTTTATTCGCATTATATGGCTAATTGTGAAGAGAAATGGTGAGTTTCAACTCGATCTACCTAATATTAACGATTCTGAATAAAATTGACAAAACCGTATTTTTTTCTTATGGGAAATACTTGTTAAACTCCATGGGGCTTGCGCCACCTCCAAATATCATTTTTTGTCAAAACAAAGAAAGGGATTTATTTTTTTGTGAATACGAACAAATTTCCGGGCGATATGCATGAAAATTCGGAAAAAAATTCCAACGCATTTAGGACCATCCTATTAAATGAACATGAAAGTCTAAACACTTTTTTTTTCGAATTTGTCCTGATGTATTTTTTTTTTAAAATTCATAATCTGGAAAAATAAGATTTTTTGAGAATATTAGTTTACAGTTTTAATTTTATAAAGTTAACTTCTTCACGAAGTTAATATCTTTTTACACATACATTTCAAAAAGATTATTTTTAACGTGAATAAGGTGAGGGTGAATAGATAAAGTTAGTAAACGATCTGGCATATTCACATCTTTCACAATATTACGTACCTTCCTGTTGTTTTAATAAAGCTGAAAATCTTACGAGGGTGGCCGTCTTAATGCAGAACAAAATTTTCAATTTTTTCCGGGTTCTTATAAATTTTTCATGGTCATTGAAAATAAAAAATTTGTTGATTTGAAGTAATGAAAACGGAAAATTTTCAAAATTAAAAATTTTTCAACATTTAAATTTTATAGATTAAACAATTCAAAGATTTATGGTTGAAAAATATAAATCCATACTCAGAAATAAGATTCTTTGGTTCAAAGATTTCTTTGTATCAAAGAGAATTATTCATTGTACAATATTATGTATGTACTCACACCTCACACGGCGCGGCGCCTCATTAGAGCGTCAGTACATTTTTAAATGAAAATTATCGAGTATATTGAGGAAATCTTACAAGGTTTAAGACTTTAAGGAATAATTTTTGATATTATTTTATTAATTATATTTAATCAATAAATGTTAAATTTAGCCTAACAATCTGGACAAGTAACCACGATCAAAAATTTTGTTTCATGAACTTAGGGCTACTTGAATATTTAGGTTTAGAAAAAATTAAAGAATTTTCTTTTAAAGTCGTTTCTTGGGAATAAATTGACAAAATTCTATTCTCTTTGCGGCAGCTTGTAGTTCAATCTACATTTCTTGAAAACCCTTGAAAAAAATGGAATTTTTTAAAAATTGCCAAAATGGCGTGAACTAAAAAAAACAACAAAAAAGTCAATTTTCTGAAAAAGGCTACATTCAATTTTATTTCTTGATTTCTTTTTACATTCATATAGTAATATCAGGGAGATATTCTATGAGTTCTTTCCTCGCTGAACTATCCCTTCATGTAGAAAAACTTATTTCCTTATAATATAAAATTATTTTTCAAAATATCAATTCTTTTTCTAAATATAAATAGTTTTATGTGTCAATGCTAGAATTATGTGGGATGAGATCATTTTGCCGAAAAATATAAATCCGGAATATTGAAAAATACTGAAAACATAATTGCCGAACTAGAAAATTTCGAAATTTCAAATTACAAAAAAAAAATTAAATAAAAGACTTCAAAGGATGTTAAGGCATTTCAACGAATTCCTAGAGAACTTTAGGGAATAAAATAAATCTTACTTCAAGGAATTTCCACAGATTTCAAAAATTTTAAGGGACATGAAGGAATTACAAAACTTTCAAATGTTTTTAAGATTACAAAGTTATTTTAAAAGATTCCAAAGAATTTAAAGAAATTTCAAACAATTCAAGAAATATAAAATAATTTCACAATATTTAAGGGATTTGATTGGACCTCCAAGTATTTCAAAGATTTTAGGGATTTTATCAATTTCACGGGATTTCCCAAGAACTTTAGGAAATAAATTCTATTTATATTATTTCCAAGGGATTTCTAACTATATAAAGATTTTAAGGAATTCGAAACGCATTGAAAGATTTCAAGCGATTTCTACGGATTTTCAGAGATTTCAAACATTTTAATGGATTAAAAAAAAATTACAAAAATATCAAAGGAT
Source organism: Andricus curvator (assembly GCA_932195095.1). NCBI lineage: Eukaryota > Metazoa > Arthropoda > Insecta > Hymenoptera > Cynipidae > Andricus > Andricus curvator. The sequence goes on from CAKNYM010052974.1 coordinate 706,547, forward strand.
TTCAAAGAAATTTCAAGCGATTTTAAAAATATGAAGTGAAATTACCGATTTTTGCTGTGTGAAATATATTAAAAACAAAAAAATTTTGCGCAAAACCTACTATTTTGAAGATCTAAATGACTCTATTTAATGTACCAAGATACCCGAAAAAGTTCCATCTCCCTAGCACCTCCGGAAAATACCCCAATTCAACCCCTAAGAATCGAAAAAATCATTAAAAAATTATCCATCTTCCAGACCTTAAATTTTACTGTTGATAATAGGATCATTTCGTGCCAACCTGATGCAAAAAAAAAAAAAAGACCCTCTAGGTCTTCTGGAACGCACCCTGATCCAACCCCTGAGATAATAAAATATCGAAAAAAATTCCAAAAAATGCCCTAACTTCCAGACCTAAAATTTTATTGTTTAGAATGGTTCTATTTGATGTCCAAAAATACCCAAAAAAGTTTCATTCACCTATCTTTCCCAGAATACCTTTGTTATCCACACCTAAGATAATAAAAAATCTATAAAAAATTGAAAAAATGCATTAACTTCCCGATATGAAATTGTATGGTTTTAAATGGTCCATATGATGTCCAAAGATACCCAAAAAAGTTTAATTTCCCTATCTTCTCCGAAATACCGTGTTTTTCAACCCCCAAGATAATTAAAAATCGGCGAAAAATTTATAAAATATGCCCTAACTTCAAGACCTAAAATTTGATAGTTCAGAAGGGTTCCATTTGATGTCCAAAGATACACAAAAAGATTTAATTCCTTTAATCCTTCCGGAACACCCCCGTTTAGAGAACATTACTTTACGTCTCGGAAATAAACTTCTAATACATTCAGTGGAAAGTTCCAACAGACATTTTTTTTACAGAGCTGATAAGTCTGGCAAACACTAACGATCTCTGGAGGTTTTTCTTTCCACCTCTGCTCACCTCCCTAATCGTTGTGATAGTATTAGTCTCTTGCCTATGCTCTATATCAACTGAAAAATCTTGTAGAAAATTCATTACAGTGAAAACTTATCGTGAAGCTCTTAAAATTCTACATTCTGCTGTTTTCCCTATTTGAAGAAAATGCTGATCCCTCTTGGGGCACTGCTCTTCCTCATAGCAGTTTTTCCTAACTGCATTGGTAAATATAATAATATATGTTTTTAATTGCATTTTTATATACATTTTTGGCTATTTCCCTCTCCAATTTCTCAACAAAACTACACCGAGATAAAAAGAATTCAAAAAACAGGAGCAAAAAAACATTCTTTTCCGTGTAATATTTTGAAACTACTCAAAACTAATTCCATGCGAGTACAATCACAATCGAATGGGGTCATTCAATTCGGAAATCTTGTTCGAAGTCATTAAAGACCTATAAGGTTTTAAGACATTTGAAAAGATTTCACAGGATTTTATCGTATCATGGGATTATATAATATTTTAGTGGATTTCAAAGAATTTCTTCACGAGAAGTGAAGTATTTTGTAGGATTTCAATTCTAAAATTTCGGATGATCTGGAACGATTTTACAGGACCTATAAGGTTTTAAGACATTTGAAAAGATTTCACAGGATTTTATCGTATCATAGGATTATATAATATTTTAGTGGATTTCAAAGAATTTCTTTTATGATATTTTGAAAGATTTTAAGGGATTTTATAAGGTTTCCGAGGATTTCAATGATCATAGGGTTTTTTAAAGCTCTCAAGGTATTTTAATAATTTTTTCAAGATTTCAGAAAAGATCTCCAGATTTCATAGAATTTCGCGAAATTTAATAATAGTATAATAGTAAACCTATTACAGAAGTAATTGGCAATTACCATAATATCACAACATTACAATGCAATATTGAATTACTTATACTAGTATCACACAAACCTATTATATTAACAACTCATTTAATTTCTCTCTCTCGTCTTTCTCTCAAACGCCCTCGCGTATCCGGTAAGGATGATGTTTGGTTTACCACTGAGCGTTTTGCGTACTAAGTCTTCACGAGCTCTCCCGGTTTTTCCCTCCGCCCATTTTTGGATTCCCTTTACCCATTTATTATCTATTACCCCATCTGCTCCTTCGCAATTCCAAATGTGCATAACATTATCCTCCTGAGTCCCACAGAGCCTACAAAAAACATCTTCAAACCCTTTATTTCCCGCTTTCCCCACATTTTCGCACCGTCTGAGTCTTGCCCACTGTTCTTTAACTCCTCCACCTGTTATCTCGTCTTCCCAGTACTCCTCCTTACCCGGAAGCTTTTACCAATTTTTATACTCTTTGCAATATTTTGATCCCTCAATTTTTCCCCAATCTCCCTGAATTTCGTGTGCCAACCTAGCCTCTACTCCTCTTAATAAGTTACTTTCCACCACCTCTTCCTTCCCCCCTTCCCATAACCACCTCACTGTACCTCAATCTCCCACCTCCCTGCCTACCTCCTGGAAAGTTTAACCCCAACTCGTCGGATTGCCATTAATGATCCCCCTCAGTTCCTCTCTCGAACAAATCTTAGGCCATCTATCCTCACTTATCCCACAAATTCGCATGAGGTATCTGATGGTTCTTTTCCTAGCCTCGATCTCTATACTAAGTCTGCCCGCTTCCGTTCTCCAAATATAATTTGGTGTTGCACCATCTAACCCCATCGCCATTTTAACAAACCTTCCTTGTACTTTCTCACAACTTCTCTTCTTTCCCAACCCCAAATTTCTTCCCCGTACATCCCTCCTGCTTTAACCAGCGCGTCCATCAGGTGCATTCTTTTACCTAGCTTGTTAATCCTCGCCCTTCTCATTATGCCCCATGCCGCATTCAAGGCTGTTCGAGCTTTCCCTGCCAACTTCTGGACATGTTTGGTGTAAGTTCCTCCAGTGGAAAACCAAAACCCTAAGTATTTATACTTGTCCACTACCTATAGTTCTTTCCCACCCACTTTCCACCTTTCTGCTTGTTCTCTTCTCCCTCCCTTCCTAAAAACCATCACTTTAGTTTTATCCGCGTTTATCTCCAGCTTATTTCTTTCCATGTACCCCTCTAAGCTTCTCAGCATTTCACCTAACCCCTCTGCCGAATCTGCCACTAATGCTACGTCGTCCGCAAATTTCCGACCAAATACGTCCGTCCGTATATTTTCCCTATCCTGTTCAGCATTCTGCCCTCAATCCCTATCTTCTTCAGTTTCTCCAGTAAGATCCCTCTGTCCACTGTATCAAATGCCTTCTTCAAATCCACAAAAGCCACGTAAACTTTACCCCCTTTATTCTTCAATGTATTACTAATCAGCGAATTAAGTACCCATACGTGATCTCGTGCAGCTCTGTTCCTTCTAAATCCCCCCTGACTTTCTTCATATAACCCCTTCTTCTCGAACCAAACTCTCAATCTTTCATCTAGTATGGCTGCTAATATTTTATAACCTACATTCAGTAGTGCCAACCCCCTTTAGTTTAACGTCACACTTTCTCCCCCCCCCCCGCCCTTGTGAATTGGGAAAATTCGCGCTTTTTCCCACTCCCGACCTAATTTCGCTTCCTTCCACATTCCATTTAATATTCTGTGTACCTCCCTTGCCCACACTACTGGTAACCATTGAATAAAATCTATAGGTACCCCGTCCTCTCCCGCAGCCTTCCCTTTTTTTTTATTTGTCGACTACTTTAGTCACTTCTTTAAAGGAGATTTCTCTATTTAAATCTTCTAGCTCCTTCTCGTTACCCTGCTCCGTATCGTCTCGCCTCTCGAATTGCGAGGCTTCTATATCCGTTTCCCCACTCTCATCAGGCTGCACCATTGTTTTTCCCCTGCTCCTCCCCCTCCTGCCCCGTGGACAAATTCTGATCCGACTGTTTGGAGTTCCTCTCCGTCAAGCAACTTCATGAAATGTCTTTTCCAGTCCTCCTTTTTTATCCCCCCCAACCTCTAGTTTTTCTTCTTGCCTTAAATCCTCCTATTGCCTGCCAAAATTCCCTCATATTCCTGCTTTTATTTACCTTCACGCAATTCTGCTCTCTTGCTTGCTTAGCCTTCTTTCCTCTCCAATCCCTTAACTTCCTTCTACTTTCTCTAAATTCCTCCTTTTCTCTATTCCCTTTCGTTTTTAAATACCTTTTCAAAAGCTTAAACGTCGATTTCTTAAGCTTTTGTTCCTCCTTATCCCTTTCTCTAATTCCATTTTCCCCACCTATTCTTACTACCCGAGTCATGCTTACTTGCTCTGCGCTTTTTTTATCGCTCCTATCACCTTGTCCCAGCTTTCTTCCCACACTTCCTCCTCGCTGACCATACTCTCTTCCCAAATCATTTCTAATGTCCCCCTATAATCCTGACCTTTCTCCTCATCCCACACTAATCTAACTTCCTTCACCTCCCTTTTTCCCTCTTTTCTTCTGTCCCTCTCTCTCTTTGCTCTCCCCTTCAACTTTGTCGCGTCCTGACTGCCATTTTGAATGACAATGGCAAATGGTCAGACTCCAATCTCGTTGAGACCTCAATATCATTTACTACCGAATCACCGATACCACCCCATTCTATTACGTAGTCGATAACCGAACCTCCATCCTTTCCTACACGCGTCCATTTCCCTACCCTTTCCTTACCTATCCAACCGTTAAGCACTCTTAGTCCCAAGTCTTCACAAAAAATCAATAATTTATCTCCTTCTGCGTTAACAGTTTTATCTTCCGATTTTCGCTTCCTATAGAAGTTGCTAGTCAGTTCTTCAGAATCTATCTCGCTCCCCCCTTGTTCCTCCCCTATCCTAGCTTTCCAGTCACCCACAATCATAACTCTCTTGTTTCTCTCTTGCATTATATCCAATATCTTTTTAATACTATCTACCGCTTTATTAACCCGAACATTATTATAAATTGAGACAATATTCACCTTATTCCCACCTTCTCTCAATCCTTCCGCGCTAATCACCATTCCGTACTCCCATTCCTCCATTATTACATTTCCGCACACATTTTGTTGTACTCCAATAAGCTGTCCCCCCTTCGCTCTCCCCTTATTGCTATTTCTTACCGCCGCTTTAGAAATCTATACAAAATTCTTATCCAGCGATTCCATAAATGCGTTTTTTTTTCTTTTTCAATCCATGTTTCCTGCACTATCACAATATCGTAGCACTTTAAAAACTCCCACACTTCCTTAAGCTTGTACCCTCCCGCAATATTCCACACCACCCCCTTAATGGTCCCCCTCTCTCCCTCCAATAGGTCTTCTTCGACGAAAAAGCTCCTCCACTTGGCCTTTAACCTCGTTCCAATAAAACTCTTGATCCTCGATCCTCCATTTCATGTAGCTCGCCCATGCCTGTGCCCCTCTTCTTCTTGCTGCCTTCACTTCCTCACGTATCCTCATCTGAACTTCCCTCTCTCTGCACGTCAAGTCGTCTTCTATTATGATCTTAGCAGCCCCTAGCTTGTGCTTATTTTCCAGAAGTCGTCGTTTTGTTCCCCACGAGTCTAGTTCAATAAGAGAGCCACCTGCAATGTGTCTCAAGTCCTTGATTCTTATATTCATACCCGTTATCTCTAGTAACTGCACGCGGATCTCTTCTCGAAGATTCCTCCCCCTCGACCGGAATCCTCTAACGATTATGCAGTTTCTTCTAGCTAACCTCTCTTTTTACCCCCACTCTAGCTCATTTTCGCTGAGACCCGACAGACATCTGATTCCCCAGTTCCTAACACCGGCATTGCCATCTCCAGCATGAACTTCCGGACGCACAGGAATCTGTCCATGCACGCTGTCATACCTCTCAGGTTCCATTTGTCGTTCACTGTCACCTCGTCTTCGAACGATCCCCTCAACCTCATTTGTGTGCTCTAAGGGCAAGTGATAGGTGAAATCCCCTCCGTCGTCGACTCGATTCTTCGAACTCTCCTGGTCCTTTATTCCCTCTGTGTACCTGTTTCCCTTGCCATTCGACTCTTCTAAAGCATCTTCCTCGTCTTTCCTTGCCACTCGGAGCTATTCCAGTCTATCTTTCAACTTCGTTAGCCCAGCTTTTGCTTCTGTATCGCTGTTCTTGTTTCCTTGCCTTGCTGAGAGCTGTGACTGCGCTCGTCTCACGCTCTCTCATTTCCTCTAGACCATCCCTTACTTCTTTCAGCTGTTTTTTCATAATTTCTATTTGCCTCCCAGCTTTCGTATCCCACCACTCCTTCAAAGATTTTATAAAAAAGTTCCCACATTCCTCTCCAAACTTTGTTGTCACCACAAACGAGTCCCCCACTCTGACATTTTTTCCCCAAAATCCTGTTGCACCATGTCCATGACCTTACTACCCCCTCCCACCGTGTCCTTTTGAGTTTGCTCACTGTCCTTATCCGCGTCCTCAGCACTTCTCTCTCCCTCATCATTCTCCTTACTTACTGCTCTTTCCGCTTTTCTATCCAGTGATCGCGCTATTTTGTCGGCGGTTCGAAACGCTAATTTCTCACCTTCCTCCTGCACCGCCCCCTTGGCTTTCGACTTTCCTTTTGCAAGGAACTCTTGCATCTTTGCCGCGCTCTTGCCATTTCGTTTGGCCTGCTTATCTGTCCTGCTGGGGCGTCCTGGTCCTTTCTTTATATTGTCACTCAGGCCCAAACTCTGTTCACTGCCGTCCGAGCATCCCTTCTTCTGTTTCTCAACAGGTTCACCGTTTTCCGCCTGAGTGTCGCCACTGTTAAATTCGTGCTCTGGAGCCTGCGCCCTCTGGTCGTCGCCTCCCTGATCTTCGCCGGAAGCTTCGCCATTTTTAACAGCGAGCTCTCTAACCTCTTTGTCCCTCATCACTTCCAATTTGCACCAAATTCCCAAGATTCACTGCAATTCACGCTTAGATAACACTGCCATAACAAGTGCTGCGATCACCCTCCCGAGCCGTCCTACACTCGCGCTCGTGAACTCTCACAAACTTCGATAAACCGTCAAACTCTCTCCCGTTATCGCCACATGTGCTAACTGATCACTTTCTCAACTGGAAGTCCCACGAAATTCAATAATTATTTAGTGGTTTTTAAAGAATTTATTTTAAAAAGTAAGATATTTTTTAGGGTTTTAAAGATTTGAAGAGATTTGAAGTTATTTTTTGTAATTCACCCCGAATTCTTATTAATGTACCCTAAATTCTTTGGAATTCTCTTGAATTTTCTTAATCCACTTCAATTCTTCTAAATTTACTCAATTATAGTCAATTCAATGTATTTTTTTTTAATTTTCAAAAGTTTTTATATAATTGATCCTGACGTCTTTTAACTTCTCCTTAAATTCTCAGGCACTTCATCAAATTATTTTTAATTCCCTTGAATTTTTCTAAGCTCATTTCAAAGTTACTGAATTCAATGAAATTTTTTCATATTTGTAAATTGTTTTCAATTCATTTGAATTTTTTGAATTTTTTTGTAATCATAAGTCACTTTTTAGTTAGAAATTAGTAGGGCTTCAAAGATTTTAATAGATTTGAAATTATTTTTTGGAATTCACCCCGAATTTTTATTGATGTACCCTAAATTCTTTGGAATTCTCTTGCATTTTTTTAATCCACTTCAATTCGTCTAAATTTACTCAATTCTAGTGAATGCAATGTATTTTTTTTCAATTTTTAAAAGTTTTTATTTAATTGATCCTGAAATCTTTTGACCTCTCCTTCAATTTTCAGGCATTTCATCAAAGAGTTTCATGTTTTCGGAGAGCTAAACAATATTCGAATCTGATGCAATACTTTTTCTTGTACTTTATCGGCACTTTTGGGTAAGGGGTAGTTTTCCAATGTTAAGGGATAGTTTTGGAAAATTGATTTTGGGTGCGTTCGAGAGCCTCATTATATAATAGTTAACTGTTTTTCTTATCATATTTTTTGAAAATAAATTTATAATTAAAAACATCACGTGATCGGCTTAAAGAATCCCTGCCCCCCAAACCAATGTGATTGCCGTTGTATTTCCTCTGCCCCCCCCCCCCTCCGACTACCCCTTTAACTTTCTAATTTTTCATAAACTACATATAATGTTTCAGTTTAGGGAAAATAATTTTAGAAATAAATTTGAAAATATTTAAAAAGTAATTGCAATTTCTAAAATCATTTTTTTTCCTTAAAAAAAGCTACTTCTGTTCCCAATATTTGAACATATCGTGGATAGTCCAGCTTTTTAGGAGGATTTTGAAATCTTTTCATGAAATATAATTATTGGTAAATATCACGATTCTCGTCGAATAGAATTCGAGCGTGAGGAAGTGGAAAATATCCATATTTGTCAGTTAAAAATGTATATAGTAGGTACATTCTAAAATTGTTTGTCTTCTTTCACATTCTATTTGCGTCGAGAAGTATAAATATTTCTTTTAAAACGAGTCTTACGGAACGTGTTATAATAAAATATTTCGTAGAATGTTTTCTTCTATCGAATAAGATTTGTATTTAGCCAAGGCCTAGTTTTTCCAAGGTCCATTTCTGTACATAATCTGAAGGAGAGCAGATAAAAAATTTGGTTACACAGCTCCAGTAAATAATGTAATACAGCATCAGAAATTTCAAAGAATGTCTAGAAAACTTTGGAAAATAAATTTTGATCTAAATTTTTCTTCTATAATTTTAATTATGCTCGGTGAAAGAGATTTTCGAGAAAAATTATGATTCTGAGTTGCTACACTGAATTTTCGAAAACCAATTATAATTCAGATTTAAAAGAAGGAATTTTTCTAAAGTTTTACAATAAATTTGTCTTTAAAAGGGGAATTTTCTGGAAGAATTCTGATTCTGATTTGGAAGGGTAGATTGTTGAAAAAAAATTATTATTCAGATCTGGAACAATGAATTTTTCAAAAGAATTACAATTTTCACTTGAAAGAGATTTTTGAACTGAATTATGATTCTGATTGACAAAAGGAAATTTTCGAACAATAATTCTACTGCAGACATGAAACAGATTCCAAAAGGATTATTATTCTGACTTGAAGCAGGAAATTTTCCCGAGAAGAAATATAATTCTGAGTTGGAAGAGGGAATTTTTGAAGAAAAAAATGAATTTAATTCTAAAATAAGGAATTTTCAAAAAGAATTACAATCTTGACTAAGAACGTGGAATTTTTGAAAAAAATTCTGATTCTTGTGTAAAACAGTGAATTTTTGAATACAAAAATTATATTTGAGATCAAAATATCTAATTTTCTCAAAGATCTACAATTTTGACTAAGAATGGGGAATTTTCTCAAAGATTTACGATTCTGACTTTGAATAGGAAATTTTCAAAACATAATTATAATTCAGATCTCAAACAAGGAATTTTTCTAAAGAATTACATTAATTTTGTCTTGGAACGTTAGATTTCTTAAAAGAATTATGATTCCTAATTGCAAGAGCAGATTCTCCAGAAAAATTATAATTGTGATTTGGAACAGGGAATTTTCGAAAAGGAATTATGATTTAGATCTGAAACAAGGAATTTTTTCAAAGAATTACAATAATTTTGTGTTGGAACACGGCATTTCTAAAAAGAATTATGGTTCTGATTTAGAACAACACATTTTCGAACAAAAATTGTAATTTAGATCTCAAACAAGAAATTTTCGAAAAGAATTATAATTCTGAAATGGAAGAAAAATTTATAATTCACAATCAGATATGAAATAAGGAATGTTTCAAAAGAATTACGATTCTGACTTGGAAGATGATATTTTTGAGAGGAAATATAATTCTGACTTATAATGGAGAATTTTTTAAACAAAAATCATAATTTTTAGTGAGAACAAGAAAATTTCCAAAAGAGTAACAATTTGAACTTGGAACGTGGAATTTAAAAAAAGAACTCTGATTCTGGTTTGGAACCGAGACTTGAATAAAAACTATAATTCAGATCTGAAATACGGAATTTTTCGAAAGATCTACTCTAGATGATTCTGACTTGGTGTGGGGAACTTTCCCAAATAACTATAAATCTGAATTGTAAGAAAAAAATTTCTAGAACAATTATAATTCTGATTTGGAACAGTAGCTTTTTGAAAAAAAAAAATTATTCAGATCTGGAACAATAATAATTGTTAACAATAACAATTTCAAGTTGCTGATACATTTTCCTGTTAAAATATTATTACTCAAATCTCTACCCCATGTTTTAAGAGAAAAGATAATGTCTTTTTCTGAAGTAAATGTCTGATTTTTTGAATTTTTAAAATTATATTTGTTATTAACAGTCACAATTGCCTTACGCTTATAATATTTTGATATGAATTGATTATCTCCCTTGAGTGTATCTGGTTCATTAAGCTGCCTAACGATCTTATTTGAGTATTTTTTCAGCGATAAAAAATAAGATTGTTGAAATAGCAATTTCATTTTTTTCATTGCATATAGATGAGTATATAGTGTATAAAAAGTTTAAAAAATTTAATTTATAACTTTTTTATCTATCATTTCATTCGCTAATCTATTTTACTGAAAACATAATTCCCGAACTAGAAAATTTTGAAACTTCAAATTACCAAAAAAATAGATAAAAGTACAGAGAAAATATTTAGTAACAAAATTGGAATATTCCAAAGGAAAAGTTAAGTTATGAAGCAGACAGAATTAGTAAATTATTGGAAGTCAATTTCCGAAAATTTGAATCCCCCCACCCAAAAAATGTACATTCAATATTTTGTGTATCTGTTAGATTAATATATTACTTCATATCATGCATACCGCATGTCGATAAAAATATTGAATATAATTTGTTATCGGGAATTTAAAACTTCGTTAATTGTGAATTTACTAATTTGAAGAATTTAATAATTCAGGAATATGTATTTCAGTTTCGTTCTCAAACATTTGCGGAAGTTTTCATTTTTCGAAAATTCTTAAAGAATTTCCCACTACTTGAAGGATTTCATAGGGGCTTACATTATTTCAAAGGATTTACGGAATTTGACAAGATTTATTATTATTTTAACTATTTATTATATAACCTATTTTAACAAATTTAAAAGAATTTCAAGAGATTTCAAAAATGTCAAGGACTGTCAAACAATTTTTAGCACAAGATTCAAGGGACCAAAGATGACCTTCAATTACATCAAAGAATTTAGGAAATTGAATTTACGGAATTTTAACAGATTTAAGAGAATTTCAAGAGATTTCAAGGAATTCCTAGCGATTCCAAACATTTCAAGATATTTTAAGGTATTTAAAGAAATTTTAAAAGATTTAAAGGATCCTATTGAACCTCTAAGGATTTCAAAGTTTTCTAAGGATTTAAACTTTTTTTTAAAGAACCTATAACTTATTTGAATGGAGTTGTACGATTTTCAAAGATTGCAAGGGATTCTAAAGGATTTCGACGAATTTCTGAAAAACTTGAGGGAATAAAACAAGGAACTGGCTACCATTACGGAATTTTTCGTAGGATCAACCCCTATTCCAGCTCGTTCTGGGTTGATTTGAAGAAATTTCGAAAATTACAAGGAATGTAAAAGAATTCTGTAGGGTTTCTAAAAATTTAAAGGAATATAAAGAAATTTCACATGATTGAAGGGATTTTATTGAACCTTCAAGTTTTTCGAAGATTTTAGTGCATTTTACAAATTTGAAGGGGGTTCCCAAGAACTTTAGGAAATAAATTTAATTGACCTTATTTCCAAGAGATTCTAAACGGTTTCTACAGATATCTAACTATTTCAAAGTTTTAAAAGGAATTCAAAAAGCGTTAACAGATTTTAAGGGGGATTTTTTGTTCAGAATCGCTACTTTTTTGTACGTCCATATAAGATTATGAGCCTTGCTATGTCTAGTCGTAAAGCAGTCGAGTTAGAAGTTGGCGATTAGGGTTCGATTCTCCGCGCCTGCGAATTAAAATTTTTTTTCTACTCTCATCTGCAACATTGCATTACATGTCTGGCAAGATTTTAATACATGGATGCCAAAATAACATCACCAGGATTTGAAAACTGCGAAAACATTAAATAAACTTCCAATACATATTATGAAATGTTCCAACAGACATTTTTTTACAGTGCTGATAAGTCTGGCAAACACTCACGATTTCTGGAGGTTTTTCCTTCCACCTCTGCCCTCCAAAATCATGGGGTAATACCACTCCTTCCAAGTCGTCGGAAATTTAGGAAATACAAACATCTGAAAAAAATACATGTATAATTGTAGGTTATGATTTAAACGGACTGTGATAGTATTAGTCGGTTGCCTGAGCCTTATATAAACTGCAAAATCTTGTGGAAAATTCTTCATAGTGAAAATTTGTGGTGAAACTCTTGAAATTCTACATACGGCAGTTTTCCCTATTTGAAGAAAATGCTGATCCCTCTTCAAGCCCTGCTGTTCCTCATAGCAGTTTTCTTTATGTCCGTTGGTAATTATAATAATATATCTTTTTTATTGCATTATCATAAATTATTGGCTATTTCAATTCCAAATTTCTCAACAAAACCACACAGAGATAAAAAAAAATCGAAAAATAGGAAGTGAGTCCTGGTGCAGTTTAGGACTTAGTCAAAAACTACTCAAGATTTGTTTCGAAATCCGCATTCTTCTCCGTGTGATATTTTGAAACTATACTCAAAACTAATTCCATGCGCGTAAAATCATCATACAATATATGACCGCCATCTGCGAGGGGCTATTCATCATAAAAATCACTTGTAAGATTTCGGAGATCCCAACATCATTTGAACTAAATTTCGAAAAAATGTTCTAAATTCTAATACAAAAATATTCCATCTTGAAATTGTCCTATATTTCCGAACTTTGGTCTGAAATCATTCAATTACGAGATTCTTCAATTCAAAATAAAATTATTCCATTCTGAACGCTTTAAATTAGAAAATGACACATTTTCAATTTCATTCTAATGGAATTGTCCAATTTTTAAAATTTTTTGTTTGAATTTTTCAATCTTGAGAGCTTCTGATTTAATAGTTTTCAATTTTTGACAACTGACTCATACCGAATTTCGTCTAGTCACACTAAAGAATTTTCTAGAAGATTCAGGACACATATACAAATATATTTTTACGTGCGTCATTCTAAATCGCGTTACACGCATTATTTTTCAAGATATTTGTATTTGCTGAATCTGTTTGTTCCTGCTTTGAAGGCTTTATTAAGAAAGTGGGTCGAAGTGAGGAAAATGGGAATTATTTTGTTTGTGCAAAGAGGGAAAGCAGTTTGATGAGTTGAGAAATAAGTAGGGAACGGATGGAAGGCGATAGGAAACGTGAGGAGAAGGGGTTATTTTTTAACTGGGGGCGTCCATATATCACGTTATTTGATCTTAGATACATATTTCAAGTTAAGTGAAGTAATGTAGAGAAATGCTATAATTGATAATCAGGGTGGCGATTCGGCGGACGATTTCAAATTCTCGGTTTTTCTCTGTCAAGTTTTTCAATTTTCCCGGTCAACTAAAAGCAACATATTCATATTTGCTGCAAAACCCAAACATTTATTTTAATTCGTGCAGTTCATTCTAGATTAATTTTCTACCAAAAAATACAATTTTTCAACAAAATACAGGAATTTTTAACAAAATAGTTAATTTTTCAATTAAAGGAGACAAATATTTAACTAAATAGTTGAATTTTAAACTAAAAAAAAAATTTCAACAGAAAATGGAATAGTTACATTTTTAGTTAAAAAAATTAATTTTCTACCTGACTAATGAATTTTCAGCTAAAATGATGATTCTTCAACTGGAATAGTTGAATTTTCAACCAAAGAGATTAATTTTTACTAAAAGAGATCAATCGCAACCAAAACTTAGATAATTAAGTTTTAAGTTAAAAAAAATCAATTTTCAACCAAAAAAGACAAATTTTCAACTAAAAAAAGATCATTTCAAAGTTCAACCAAAGAGAGATGAATTTTTAACTGAAATTATAGAATAATCAACTGGAATAATAGTGACATTTTCAGTTTTAAACAAAAATAATCATTTTCAACCAAAAAAGAAACAAATTTTTAACAAAATAGTTCAATTTTCGGCAGAAAAATTTCTTTTCACCCAAAGAAAAAACAAGTTTTAAATCAAACTGCTTATTTTGCAACCAAAGAAATTAATTTACTAATTAAAATGATGAATCTTCAACCAAAAAAAATAGTTTTTAACAAAAGAGTTTAGCGTTCAACCAAGTAAGTAATTTTATTTCCAACCTAAACGATGAATTTTCAACTAAAATGATAAATATTTAACTCGAATACTTGAATTTTTTGCCAAAAACGAGAATTTTCAAAGAAGGAGATTAACTTTAAAAGAAAAAGATCATTTTCTAACAAAAAATATATTTTTTAATAAAATACGTACATTTTTAACGAAATAGTTGAATTTTTAATTGAAAATGACGAGTTTTCCAAGAAATAGTTATAGATTTAACCAAATAGTACAATTTTCAAACCAAAAAGACGAATTTTATCAAAGACATTTAAATTTTTAAGAAAAAATTTGTTTTTCAATCAAGCAACATAAATTTTCAACCAAAAAGGATGACTTTTCTACCACAAAAGATGAATTTTCAATCCAAAAAAATGAATTAAAAAAAAAATAGTTTGATTTTCGACCGAAAATGATGAGTTTATCTGAATAGTTTAATTATCCGAAAATTATTAGATTTTTAACAAAATAGTTTAATTTCTAACCAAATAGTTGAATTTCCAGCATACAAAGATGCATTTTCAATCAATTGTCCTAATTTTCAAACAGAAAACATTAAAATTCAATCAAATATTTAAATTTTGAAGACAAAAACACAAATTTTTTTAGAAGACAGTTGAATTTTCATCAAAAAAGTTCATTTTCAACCCAGAAAGGTGACTTTTCTATCATGAAAGATGACTTTTGAACTAAAGAGTATATAGTTATTAATCTATAAAGTTAACCAAAGAGTTTAACTTTCAACAAACAAGAATAATTTTGTGCCCAAAAAGACGACTTTTTAAAAAAATTATGAATTTTCTACCAAATAGTTAAATTTTTAACTTATACAATATACCGGATATATTACACAGTAACAGTCGATATTTCAACCAAAAAATTGCATTTTTTACCAAAAAGAATAAGTTTTCAACCAATAAGATTAGATTTCTACCAAGAAAGACGAATTTTCAACAAAATACATGAATTTTGAAACAAAAAGTTGAACTTTCAACTAAAATAGATAAACTTTTAACCAAATATTTGAATTTGTAACCGAAAAAGATAAATTTTCAACCAAAATGCAATAATTTAATGGCCGTGTCTACGGGTACCGAAATTTCGGTAAGAATAGCTCCATGAAACTACTTTGGCTAACTGTACCGAAATTTCGGGGATAAACTTCCGAAAAGGGAATACCTTAGATTAACCTAAAACTCCGTATGTCCATGTATTTTGACCCGCTCATTGTAAAAATGATAGTGAAAAAAGGTGCAAATTTTATTTTCAAGGTCAAAACGGCAAAAAACTATAAACATGTCATGTTTTTTCCCCTTTTATCAGTCAATAATGAGAATTTACAAAAAAGCTCAGTATAAAAGTTGTAGATCCTTTGAAAATACACATTTTATGCCAAATCTATTTTTACTCTACGACTGACAGTTTTCGAGAAAAAGAACGATGAATTGTATTGTATTTTATTGCTCTCCCTTTTACGGGTTAGAGGGCTCCGTTCCCTTTACATATTTCAGAATTTCACTCAACCACTATGCCTTACGCTTATCTTAACCTATAATCACCATATGGGTAATCGTCAAATTGAAGGCAAACTTGAAGTCCCAGTAATATAACATTAACTTAGAAACTCTTACTGATTTTTTTTTTAATTTAATAAATACTTATCATCATCCTCTACAAAATGGTCAATTCTTTTTTTGCATTTCTGTTGCTATTAACTTTAATTTAGTATGAGAACACCCCAAACGTCATTACCGTACGGCGTCCCAACCTCACTTTGCACAAGGATAAACTGATTTTCTCCTTTTTTTAGACAGTAACCTGAACAACGCTTAACGTATCAAGTTTATAAACTTTAGATGAACATAAATTTAATGTATGCACATTTTTTAAGTCAAATAAATAAAATTGTAAAAACCTTAAAGTGTGTCCTTCGATTTTTGTCATTTCAAACGTCATTACCGTACGTCTTTCTTTCTAGTAAAATATTGTAGTTACAGTTGAGTAATAAATACCGAAATATTGAGCGTATCGTTTAATACAATATTCTATAAAATTGAGCCTAAAATATTAACTCTTTTTTTTGTGAATCTGATATTAAAACTGAAAAGTGCATTTTGAAAACAAAAACTTCATTCCGGTACGTGCGTTAAAAACCAGTTTCGGAGTAAAAAAAAATTATAAAAACCATTCCGCTACTTGCTCAGCGGTGTTTTCTTTCATAAGAAGGTGACTTTTTATGATTAAAATCTGTTATTTTTTTATAAATATCAAAAAAGGCTAAACTTCATCATTGTGCTCGCATCATTACCGTAAGGTACAATAGCTAAATATTTAATTTACCCTGAATGGCATGCGTTACATCATTCACTTTTGAACCTTGTAAAAGCTCGCGCTCTCTTTCATCAAATCCCTTTTGGATTTTAAATTTTTAGATGCGATAAGATCAATTTCCGTTATGAAATATTTAATTTCTAATAATAATGTGATTGCCACTATAGGTGCTAAAATTTGCCTACAATTTAACAATCACCCATATTTCAATTTTGGTTTTCTCCTCTCCCATGCATTCTCTCTTCCCTTTTCTCTTCTAAGCTCTTCACCCACTTTTCCCCTTGTCCACAACCGCTCAGTATCTACCTAACTATCTACCACGCTCTCCCCCCCCCCCCCGTGTGAACAAATTGCGTGGCAGAATTAAGTCCAATTGGGGCCGAATCTAGTCCGTCTAATCTAGACCGTCTAATAGGGTTCCCGTACTGGTGCTATTTACACTCCCATAACCAAAAAATTTTCTAAGTGTCAACAACAAAAATGTTGGTATACTTTGTAAACTTTTCACGGTATTTTAAACAAGAAATAATTGAAAATGAAAATAATTAAAAAACGTGTTTGTTCACTCAGACGGCCTAATTGGGTTCCATGTCTTGGGCTATTTCAGCCTTCCGTAGTTTAAGAAGTTTTCTAAGTATCTTTTTTTGAAAAGGTATTATATGAAAGCTATGAAATGTTTAAAACTATTCTTTACAAAATATAGCAGTCGTGCAAAATTTATATCCAAGAAATAATGAACTGCAAGAAAGTAAAAACTCGTAATATATGTTTAACCTCCAAATTCAGAAGAATATGTATAATATCTAACTCCAAGTGCGCAGACGTTCACACGACAGCGAATGGTTGAAGTCGTCTGCTATAACTATAAGCAATATTTACTAGTCTTTTCGTGAATGATGAATCCATCATGCCAGTTCAATTGATTAATCAGAAGGTAAGTCAAATTTCATTTTTTATTATTATTATTATAGATTAGCAGTTCGATCTCGAAAGTTCATTGCCTCATCTACCCGAGACCGCCACACATCTCTG
>CAKNYM010052974.1:729025-835082 GCA_932195095.1 Andricus curvator
TATGGCAAAAAATCGCAGATGCTAAATTCGCATCATTTAATTCACCTTAGCGACGACGTTGAGAAAATGGGGTGTAATCTGAGTCGAATTACAGCCTTTCCCTTTGAAAGCCTTTTGGGAGGAATGAAAAGAAAATTGCGTACTGCTCTTCTACCACAAGCTCAACTTTGCAGAAGAATGCATAAAAAGTACGTTATAAAGATAAAAAAGGCTAGAATTCCACCCAGAATTTAAATACTGCAATCTGACGGTAATATTAATTGCAAAATAAAATTCAAACAAATAATAATTTCAACTAAAGTTCCAGACAATATTGTCATTTAAAAAAAAAAAGAAAAGTTGAAAGGGCGAATTTGGAAGCCTAAAAATGTATGTTTAATTATCCTTTTGAGTCTTCCATAATGGATATGTGGGAACTGAATGATGAACCTTCAATGAGATTGAGTTAGTTGACAAAAAAATGGTTCTAATAGCATTATCAGTTAGAATGAATCAAAATGAACGCAAGTACGTTATGTCCCTTCTTCACTAATAATTCCGTTAATTCATATACGAATTCCCGTAAGTATATTTTGTTGTATTTATGTATCAATTTATCCGAATTTTTTACTTTTATTAGAGTTTTACAGTTTATTAAAGTTTTTGAATCTTCGAGAGTTATCATGGCCGCTGCGTATGCGCAGTAGATGTGTCCAATTAAGCTAATGATCTAACCTAACTTACGGAAACAAAGATGACGACATTTTGATTGTTCATTGAATTTTTATCATTTATTCGGAAGAATAATAATTGAAAAATGAATACGATAAAAAAAACCGGTAAGATTTTTATACATACTTTTGTTCGCATCGTAATGTTAAAAAAACGTGTTCCCTGATGCAGATAATATCTGTTTTTTATTTAATTCCTTCTTGTTCATGAGAGAAATTATGTAGTCTATCAAATTTAGTTCTTAAAAAGTAAAATCAAATTATGTTTATTATTATTTTGATGGCTCTAAGGAAATTGATCTTTATTGACCAAATTTGAGGTTAGATTTCAAAAGAATTATAATAAACCCATACTACGAAAGTTATACAATTTTTTCCTAATTTTGTTGGAAAGTATCATACTATTGTTGCAATATTGAACTGCCCATTTAATAAGCAACAGTTTTTTTTGGTCCAAAATATACAGGCAATGTGAAAGAAAAATCACACGTGTACGAATTTGTTTCTTTCATTCGAGATAAAGATTTTTCCGATTGCGAAAATGACGAACACAAGTCGGAAGTGGACATTGTTCCGGCGTATTGGATCAAATTTGATCACACGCTTGGCTCATTAGTGACACCCTTTCTTTCACTGCCATACAAAAACGCAGATATAAAAAATTTTAATAGATTGATAAAAAATCTGCTTCCACTTCTGGGTATTTGGCCAGAATATCCTGTAGATTTAAGAGGGCATGCAAGTAGGTTTTCTTATCCTATATAGTCACCACAAACAATTATTATTTTTCTAACAAAAATCTTAAATTCTGACTATTTTTTTGTTAAGAAACTTATGGAGAAGCACTGAAAAAAATTAAAATATTGGAGACACAGAAATATGTGTATACAACTGATGAGACAAAAACAGCACAAGAGATATCCGCCGAAGGAGAAAAAATGATTTTTCGTACTCCAAAACTAAAGACAAATTATGACCAACAGGATAAATTATTATTCCGCGCAACCAAGTTGTTAGACATCCAGGCTAATAAGTCATCAATCAGTTCGTCTGTGGATCGTGACACAAATCAGGTAAATCAATTGAAAATTACTATGTTAAAACTCACTGATGAGATAGTTCTCTTTTAAATTTAAATCATGTGTTAATTAATAAGCTCAATGAATCTCTCATCATTATTGATACTATTTTTATACTTCAATCACTCATGATAATTTTAATCTTCATATACAGATGAGTCATTGAAAAGTTTACCGAATACTTCAAACAAATCGAGTTCTGAAGGTTTTGATTCCGAAACTTTTGAAAAGAAAAAATCAAAAACTTCTGCTACCAAATTACGTCAACGAAAAAGTAAGTACATTAACAATATATAATTTGCAAAAATTTTGAGGAAACTGTTATGGTATTATGAAAGATTGTACAGAATTATATCAGAGCAATAAGTTCATTTTTTTATGTGGAAATAATTGTCGTTGGATTTATGTTTTCAAATAAAATATAATTGTTTTTTGTGATTTAGTTTTCAGAACCTGATCTCTCCCCAGATATTTCATCGCAGTCTGGCCAATCTAAAAACGAAAGTCCTCCGATAAAACTTCCTCATACATCGAATTCGAAAGGCAAATGCACTTTTTACAGGAAAGAGACACGTATGTTTAAACTGAGTATAATTTTTTATTTGGAAATAATTTTTGGTATTTATATACAATATATGTTTTCAAATAAAATATAATTGATTTTTGTGATTTAATTTTCAGACTCTGATCTCTCTGCAGACATTTCATCGCAGTCTGACCAATCTAGAAAGGAAAGTCCTCCGATAAAACTTCTTCGTACATCGAAATCGAAAGGCAAAAAAACTTCTTCAATACTTAAAAAATCTGCGATTCCAAGCCATGCTGCATTGAGTCCAAGCAAGAAGTCTGAAGTTCGTTTAGGTACTTCTGAAAAACTCCCTACAAGCCCTACTAAAAAACAACAAAAATCTTTTCAGGTCTCTACAAAGCCTCATGCTGAATCTCGTAAGGAAAGCAAAATTGAAGTAGAAAATCATGTTTTTCATCCAGTGGTATCACAAAGCGAACAAGGTATAATACGTAACATCACTTTATTTTCGTGTATTTGTATATTAGTTACTATTTATATTTTTTATATATGTGTAATTAATTACAATCATTTGCTTTTATATAAATTAATTACAATCATTTGCTTTTATATAATCCGCTTTTACTATTCAAAAGACTTTTGAAGGGGATGTACATTTTAAGTCTTGATTTAAGAGATCTGAGAAAACAGATTTCTCGTTTGTGCATTGCGAGTGAATCTGCTACAACTCTTCTATCTAATGATGTTTATGCTCAAATATTTGCAGAAGAATATGATTTGGAGTTACCTTTTAATCATGGAGAAGGATTATTAGAGCTCGACAATATGCTTGAAAGTGATCGTAAGATTAGGAGTGCCATTGTAACTATATTACTTTTAATTAAAATTTTTTTTTAATGAGAATCGTTTTTATTCTTAATAATTATTTTTTTATTACAGATGTTTTATCATCCATCTTCAATTGTAACGGGAAAATTGAGCTCACCAAAAAAAAAGTTCTTTAAAGATTTATGAACGACCATCGCAAATGCAAAAGACTCTGAAGGATTCAGAGTATTGAGACAGGCGAAAAAAAGTAACACGGAAAATTAAAATTATTAAGGTCATTTAATGTTTATGAAATATTGTCTCGAATTTACGTAAGTTTAAATGCAAATACAATTTTCAAAACACACATTTTTTTCTGATTATATCTGCTCAATAGCCCCCAATTAGTAACTAACTTTAGCACCCAATTAGCGCATCTAGTCTAGTCCTAAGCAGTATAAAAACGTTACAGTTCTATTTAGCACCACATTAGTCCGTATAATTAGCACCACATTAGCAATTAGACGGACTAATTTGGGCCCGACAAGTTCCCCAAAATTTTTCCACACGTGCCTTTCTCTTCCCCGGTACATCTCTTTAACACGTGCTTCCAAGATTCCCTTTCATACCCACATACCTTACACATTTTCATTTCTTCACTCATCCAATATTTACACTCATTCATGCCTTCTCCCATTCTGAAACGTATCATCCTGGACCACCTGCACTCTTTTTTCAATTCCCCCCCCCCTCTACTACCTTCCACTCCCTCCCCTCGCCACACAATCTCAATTCTCTTCTAACTTGCCATCTCTCCTCCTCCCATCTTGCATGCCCCGTGTTACCTCTCCTCTCTCTATCTAATATTTCCTGCAGGCATGCTTGTGCAACTTTGCTATGCTTACCACTCTTTAGTTTCTCTTCAAAATTGCATACCCATAACCCTTCTCAGAAATCTCTCTTGCATGTTCTCTACTTTTTCGTACTCTTTCCACCCCCAAATCTCTACTCCATGACACATCACAGACAATACTAGTGAATCAAACAGCCATACTCTCATCTTCCAGTCCTCTTTGAATCTTCTTTCCTCAATACCCCACACTTGACCCATCACGTTACTCGCACTTTTTATCCTTTTTTCACTTGCAGATCATTTCCACCTCCCGCTTCGAACCAGGATCCTAAATAACAAAATTCCTCTACCATTTCCCCATTTATCTTCCATCCATACTTCACTTGTTTCTTTTTCTTCCTGAAACATACTATCTTTGTCTTCGTCACATTAATCGTCCGGTCTTTCTCTCTCACATACTCTTCGAATCCTTTTATTAGCAAGTTCATTCCACTTGCATTCTCTGCCAGAAGCACCACATCGTCCGCATACGCTAACGAGTATATTCTCTTATTTCCTAGAACTGAACCCCCTTTACCTTTTTTTTCCATTTTCTCTCCTAGGTCTGCTAACAATGCTAAACAACAACAGACTTATCGGGCACCCTTGCCTGAGACCCCCTCCTGCCCAGAACTCCTCTCCTTTTTGTTCCCCGATCCTCACCCTTGTCTCCGTCTCCGTAAATACCTCTTTTATCCTCTCAATCAACTCTTCATCTACCTCCCTTTCTTTCATTGCCTTCCATAAAACTTCCCTATTCACCGAGTCGAAAGCTGCCTTAAAATCTACGAAGAGTGCGACCAGTTTTCCTTTTTTCTGTCCCAGGTTTCTGTTGACTACATAATTTAGCATAAAAATGTTATCCACTGTCCCCATCCCCTTCCTGAATCCTGTTTGATTGTGTGGAATACTTCCTTTCTCGCCTACCTGTTCTTCTAATCTCTTCCTAAGCACCTCCGCGTAAATCTTATACGTTACTGGCATGAGAGTGATTCCTCTATAATCTTCCACTTTTTTACCAGCTCCTTTCTTTAAACAAGGAACTACCAAACCTGTTCTCCACTCCTTCGGCCATCCTTCCCCTCTCCACAATCTATTACATACTTCCCAAATCTCTTCTCTAACCCTTCTTCCGCCAAATTTCAACGCTTCATTCTCCATCCCATCCTCTCCTGTCGCCTTATTTCTTGTTAACTTCTCAATTGCTTGATTCGCCTCCTCTCTGGTCACCTCATTCTCACCTTCCATTGCTCTCACCTTGATCTTTCTACCATTTCCCCTCACCTTGCTATCCACTCCTCTTAGCAATTTCTTGGAATATACCGTCCATTCGTCCATATTTATCTCTTCATTGATTCCTTTCCATCCACTCCTTTTTCTATTGATAACCTCCCATTCTCTACCTTCCTTTATTGCTTTGTCTACCTGATCCATGTACCTCACCTTCTCCTACTGCCGTTCTACATCTAGTAATTTCTCATTTTCCCTTTTTCTTTTATTATACTCCTTTCTGTCTATCTCTCCTCTTCTCCAATTCTTTAACGATAACTTTATACGCTCTTTACTCTCTACACATTCCACATCCCATCATCCTCTCTTCCTCCTTCTTTCTTCCTCACTTGGTCTAATTTCTTCCACTATCTTCTCTACCCCTCCCCTCATCATACACGACATCTTATCCACGCCTCCCCCATCTTCAATCAAAACATTCTTTTCGTATATTCTTTTAGCTTATCAACCCCCCATCTGCCCATCTTTGCTGTTCCCCCTGTCACTCCCTCCTTCTCCCTTCCCACTCTTCTCCAATTCTAATTCAAATTACAAAAAATCACAGAAATACAGCACAATGTGTAGCGGTATGACCTAAATTATATGAAAAATTCCTGAAAG
Source organism: Andricus curvator (assembly GCA_932195095.1). Taxonomy (NCBI): domain Eukaryota; kingdom Metazoa; phylum Arthropoda; class Insecta; order Hymenoptera; family Cynipidae; genus Andricus; species Andricus curvator. The sequence continues at coordinate 734,933 of CAKNYM010052974.1, forward strand.
GCTGGTTACGCCCGCGATAAATCACAGGGTTATCTTCCCGCCATTCCCTACATTATTTCTGAGACCAGTCACGAGGTGTTGGGAAGGGGTATGGATGTAAACTACATGATTTCTTTGACCTGTCACAGGGGTGCCTCCTCTCCCTCCACAAGACATTGGAAAGGGGTGGGGATCTCATGTAAAATATTGGTTTTTCAGAAAAACTGTAAATTACATAAAAGGTGTATTTCCAAAAGATACACTGAGAAAACGATTTTTTTGATTCAAACAAAAAGATTTGTTTGAATACATTTTTTTTATTCAACACACGTTCTTTATTTCAATTAACAAAACATTTATTTAATTTCAATATATGGAAGATATTGAAACTCATTAAATAAAACAAATTATTTGTTTGATACGATTTGTTTAATTCAAATAAACGATTTCATTAAGTCAAACCAAAATTTTGTTCAAACGTTTTATACTTAAATTAAAGAACGCATTTATTTGATTCAAACAAATAATAGTTCTTCATTCATCCGCATTAGTTTCGGGGCACTGCAGTGCCACTTAGCTTTAGACATTCAAAATGGTGGTGAATCGTTGAATGTATCAGCGTGTTTGCTCGGAATGTGTAAGATAAGCGAAGCCTTGAAAATTTGGAAGTTTCATTGGGCCAGCTGGAAAAGGGTTGGTTTTCCACCAATTCCAGACCGTCGCCAGTTTTATTTTCCCTATGAAAAAGATTTAAGGCTTAATTGAATAAATAAATGCAATATATAAATGCAATATGAATAATAATACAGCACGCATGCTCCAAATACCAGCTTTAACAAAACGTTTGATATTGAAACAAGCAAATAATTTTATTGAAAGCAACAAATTCCTTTTTTAAATCAAAATAAAAATTTATTTAAATCGAACAAAATCTGCGATTAATTTAACATAAAGAAATGTTTAATTTAAACAAGAGGTTTCTTTCATTCAAACAAAATATATATTCAAATCAAAAATATATAGTCAACCAAAAAATTTGTTTGAATCAAACATACATATGTTTGACTGCATAACAAAGAAAGAATATGTTTGATTCAAACATAATATATTTGATTCAAACAGATCTTTTTCTCAGTGTATACAACTTCTATTTGAAGCTTTTTTGTGATTTTTTATTATTTACTGAAATAAAGCGGAAAAACGAGACATTCTTATAGTTTATCGAGGTTTTGACCCTGAAAATCAAATGTGCGCCTATGTTCTCCATCATATTCGTAATCAGCACCTCAAAATGCATAGATATACGGAGTTTCAAATTAATCGGAAGTATTGGCTTTTCGGCAGTTTACTCCCGAAACGGTACAAATAGCCATAGTCATAGTTCGGAGATATTTGTACTGAAATCTCGGTACACGTAGACTCTTCCTAGTTTAAATTGTCAGTTGAAAAAATTTATTGTTTACAAAACATAAAACGAATTTTCATCAAAATAGTTAAATTTTCAACCAAATAGATGAAACTTCAACTAAAAAAAATGATTGTTTAACAAAGCAGTGTGACTTTTGATAAAAAAGATGACTTTTTAACAATATAGTTGCATTTTCAAAAAAAATTATTAAATTTTCAACCAAACGATATAATTTTTAACCAAACAAGATGAATTCCGAACCAAAAATAAAATATTAGCCTTTTCAATAAAAAATGAACTCAAACTGGTAACGTAATTTATGAAAAGTACGACCAGGCCACTTTTTCTTTTAGGATTACACCACTGTCTGTCAAGGATAATAAATTAGAATTTTTGTTGTTTTAATTTGAAATTATTTTATTCTGTGTGTGAAAGATATATTGTCTTTTAGAAATGTTACAAGATGAACATCCTAGTATTTTAATGTTAACAGCCAGGGAAAATAAAAAATTGGTCAGAGTAAAATTAGGACATTTTAAAAATGAAAAATGAAAACAAAATAAACAAAATTTTTTTCTTGCAGATTTATAATTTTAGTTGAAGATTCATCTTTTGGGTTTTAAGTTTTTTTTTGTCAAAAAATAATTTTTTAAATTAAAAATCGATCTTTTCAATTAAACTACTTTTTTAAAAACTTATTTTTTTGCTTGAGGGTTCATCTCCAGATAAAAATTGCGTTATCATATAGTCATGTGAAAAATATTTATATTTTTGGTTCAGAATTAATTTTTTTTTTTTGTAAATTGAACTGCTTTGTTGAAAGTCGAACTACTGTGTTGCAAAATAATGTTATTGGTATAAGATTAAATTTTTTTTTCATTCTTTAAATAATCCGAGATTAAATTAAAGCTGTACTACTACGTTAAATATGGTGAAGAAAAAAAGTTACACACATACACACGGACATTTGTTGCAAATTTTATTTTCGAGCTCCTGGGGTCAAATTATATCGAAATATGTCAAAAAAGTAGATTTGAAAATGCAGGTCATTACAACCCTTTCTCTATGAGGAGGCAATAGGGGGGGGGGGGGGGAGCCGACAACCAAAAAAATATTTATTTTTTTTGGGAGCCACTAATCCCTAGTTAAATCAGCATGCCACATCTCGCAACCTCTCTCTGTCAGTGTCACCATTAAGAATCAAACATTGATCCATTGATAATTGCTCTTACAGAATTAAGCTCGCAAGGAAATTGCTGCAGCGGAGGACCATCCAGCAACAACTCACCTACACGCGGAATCGTCTCCAATGTGCCCGAACGAACATATATGCAAGGACCCTCCGCATCAACGTCCGTACACTCCTCAGCTCCGTCCCTACACTCCCCAGCACAATCCGAACACTCCCCAGCTCGGTCCGCACACTTCGCAGATTCGCCCGAACCCTCCTCAGTACAGCCCAGAGTCACCTTCCCATTCTCCTTATATGCTGACATACCCTACTCTCCGCCCAGAGCCTCCTCCTACACAGCTCCGCCCAGTCCCTCACATTCATACGGACACTTCTCTCCGTCCAGACCGTCCTCCTTCTCAGCTCCGTCCAGTCCAAAAAAGAAAGGTAAAACTGGAGGTTCGAGCAACACTGGGCAACGTAAGTTATTATTTTTGAATATATTTCGTTATAGGTACGTTAATAAAAGTTCCCTGAAAGTTACTTTAAAGATCGAGTATTGAGCTCCGGCAAATTGTCAATAAGGAACTTTCTGTTCCGATAATATTTTTTGCTACTTTGGAAAAATAGTACAATATTTTACTATTTTATCATAAAGCGAGGAATACTAAGTTATAAGTACTTTGAGCCAAATTTCCAGCTTTATCATGTGCCCAACGGTTAAACACGTCCTGACTAGGGGGGTGGCCCAGGCTGGAAACTTGCGTACTAAACAAATTAAAATGGCTACCACTTACCTGCCCAGTTTTCGTTATTTCTAAAGTCCCGGAATCAACCGAGTTTGTGGGCTACACTCTTTTAGCCCACAAACAACCCACGAAGCCCGTTTAGTTTTTTTTTCAGGCGCCACATAGAGATAACCCTATCCGAGCCCCGTAGGATCCGGTTAGTCTTTACTGACAGGTCGGCTAACTCGTCTTACCCGCATGAGAGAGGGAGCGGGGTCGGAGGAGTGAGAGAGAGATTTACTTTCACTAAATTCAATTTTACGTAATCCTTGAGATTAAAAAATAAAACTTTATTTAAACTTTTAGCAGAAAATCCCATCTAACCTAACTACAAATTTAACGTTGTTGAATTACCGGGCACTCACGTGCGGCCTCGAACTCTTATTAAACCTTCACTCCCGGATTACGTTAAAACCTCCTTTACACTAGTTAATTCCTTCTTTTAAACAAAATTACATTTATGAGAAAACTTCACGGGCGAACCCCAGCGAAACAGACAGCACTTCGACATGGCCGTAGGGGACACCCACGCTAGACACGACGCCGGTCGGCGTCCATTTCCGCGTGCCCATGCTCCAAGACTTTGAGGGACGCTAGCCTCCACTGTTCTAGTCGTCGGGTTCCTGAGCCGAGCGTGCCTCGCCTTGGAGAGCGTCGAGGGGGTCCCAGACGGTCCCCGTAAGCGAAGAATTATTAGAACCCACCATTCGAGACACAGGCACTACGCGTAGGCACCCGGTGCCAGAGCCGGAAACACTTTGCAGGGGCGGTAAGAAACTCCACTAACCTCTTAGCCACTCGGCTAATTCGCGTTTTCCGTCCTTATCCATGGTCCTCCAATTCCTGCCACGTATCCTCTGAATATCTCAAAAATGGATCAAGTCCTCTGCATCGGTCGCTCCGGAACACCCTCAAGCCAAGACAACAGTGACGTGAGAAACATGCTGCTCCACGCTTCCTCCTGCTGCTTTCCTTTCGACCCACAGTTCATGCGTGTCGAGGCTGTCGATTGGTTGGCTGCAGTAGAAACGGCTTGGTTGTCGATCTCGGCCAATGTGTACCGTCGTGCCCTCGCTGCGTGCTTATTGGTTCCGCCGGCCGGGCTGCTCGTCTCCCTATTGGTCTTCACCATCCTAGTTCCAACATGGCCGACTTCTAGTTACCTCAACATGGCTGCCTTCCCGTTGCTTCAGAATGGCCGCCTTCTGGCTAACTTAACACACCGGGCACTCTAGCCACGTAGTATAATAGGGTTGGTTCGGTGTGTTACTTGCTGCCTCCCACGTTACGCGTGATGTTTAACGGTTTGGCATGGTAGGGTTGGTTGAGCCCCCTTCGTGTTACTTTCGGTGTTGCGAGTAGAGCTTAATAGTGTTGCCTGGCAGGGTTGGATCGGGTTGACCCAACGATCGCCTTGGTCCTGGTACTCGCCGCTGGTATCGGCGCTGCTTGCCTTGTGTCGGCGCCGAAACATGGCCGCCGACTTCGCTCTCCCCACCCAACTGGTGAGGAGTGGTTATGGACGTTGCTATACTCCGGGTACTTGCGCGGGACTGCTGCGCCGTGTCGGTTTTGTCCCATCCTCTCGTACTGCTTCCATGGTTTACGGTCGGTTGTCGGTTTACGAGCTGTCAAAAGTGTTCCGCTCTGACACCGACCCGATACATGTTTTTGTCGGAAATACTCAGTGGTCACTGATTATGATTACTACATAGCCGGAGAGAATGGCAAGGAAACAGGCCAAAATTAACTTATGACTAACCATGGTTGCCTACAACCATTAAAAATCGGTAAGTCTAACTCTATTTTAGACTTGCTGTCCTGGCTGGGCGGTGAGTTTGCTTTAAAAATTACCCTAAGCAAGCCGTCCTTTCTCCCCTTCGTAGATCAGGTACGGCTTCGGCGAAACCCCGGAAAGCTACATCTTTCCGAGTTTTCTCCTAAACTTCGTTACAACTCCCCTGGGCCTAGCCGAAGCTTACCGGCTGTATTTACTCGCGCTGTGGTCGCCTCTCTACCACTCTGCTAGCGTTCCCAGCTCGTATCTCGGCGCTTTGCCTCTTTATTGTCTCAAGAGAAAAGGAAAAAAAAACTTTTATTCGTACCTGTCCCTTTTCGGGCTCCCGTACCAAGTTCTCCCGGTCGCGTGGCTCCTGCTTCTTGTCTCTTAAATCTGCTTGAGTAACCTGGTCATCCGTTCTATCCTCGCCTTCTTCTAATTGAGAAATTACCTAACTTAATTTTTGGGTACTCATAAATAAAAGAAGGCGATTGTGTATTACTCTATTTATTCGTTACCTGTCCCATACAGGGGTACATGAGGTAGAAGGCCATCAGATCAATCGAACTGAACGGAAAGAGTTCGACAGTCGAACAACTCGCAACCCAAAAGAAAACTAAAGTTCAAGGAGCTTGCGAAGCTAACACCTTTCTACAGTATCCCGGGCATACAAGGATTAGTTTGGAACTACCAGAAAGGGTTGACCATTTTTCCCTACTCCCCCCGTCCTCTCTAGGCGGTCCCTCATCGTGGTAGGGTACTAGCAGTTTTACTGGGAACTTTCCTACTAATTGTCCATCTTCCGTTCCTAATTCGTACACTGACGGTCCTACAACGCGGACAACGACGTACGGTCCCTGCTTTTTGTCCCCAAAATCCTCTAGTTACCCCCTTTTGGACTGAGGATGTTACTTGTGCTTTACGCATTACCTTGTCTCCCTCCTTAAACACCGCGTGACGCCGTCTTTTGTCATAGTTTACCTTTTGGCGGTCGAACGCATTTTCATGGTGTAAGGAAACCAGTTCTTGGAGCTCTTTCAGTTTCACCATCCTTTGCCTCCACTCCTCATGTTCTGGTGCGGGCAATTCTGGCGGTTCTTCCACTCTTCGGCGTTGGCTATTATAGGATTTTGGTTTCCTACCTAGATTCAAGTAGGCCGGGCTGACCCCCGTGGTGCTGTGCACGGCCGTTTTGTAGACGAACCGAAAATCCTTGAGGTATACTTCCCACTGCCGATGGTCTTGGGCTACGTATGCTGAGATCATGGTTTTGAGGACCCGATTCACTCGCTCCACAGGGTTCGCCTGTGGGTGATACACTGGAGTGAAGGAATGTCGGATTCCGTAAGTCTCCGTCAACCCCTGAAACGCTTGGTTGACTTATTCTGTTCCGTTGTCCGAAACGAGCACTTCCGGTGCTCCCCATCGGTTCAGAATATGGTCCTCAAAAGCTTTGATAATGGTCTTAGCATTAGCTCGTCTCCTGGGCGAAAGTTCAACCGATTTCGTATAGAGGTCTTCGAATACCACCAGGTATTCGAATCCTAGTGCTGTCTTTGGCCACGAACCCATTACGTCGGTGACCACTACGGTCCAAGGCTGTTGTACTACCCTGCGGCCCATTAGGACCGCTGCAGGTCTCTGATCAGCCTTGATTCGCTGGCAGGTGTCACACGAACGTACCCACAGCGAAATGTCGCGATACATGCCTGGCCAGTAATACTGAACCGAGGCCCTCCGGTATGTCCTATCAATTCCCAGATGTGCGGCCTGCGGATCGTTGTGTACCTCGTCGAAGACTTCTTGTCTTCTTTCGGCAGGTACTACCAACTTCCACGCCTCTAGGTCATCGATTACCGGGTCTATCAGCAGATTTGGACGGTACCGATACAACATTCCGTCCACAATTTTCCACCCATGGAATTTTCTTGGGGTTTCTTCCACCTCGCGCAGTCGTCTACGATACCACTCGTCCTCCACCGGCTCCATGGCAGATATGGGGATTGCTACCTCCTCCTCATACATCCGAGAAAGTGCGTCAGGCACGTGGTGCAAAGCTCCTTTCCGGTGTACAACCTCAAAATCGTATTCGAGGAGGTCAAGTGCCCATCGCGCCAATCGACCAGTTGGATTGTGGAGGTTATGCAACCATCGCAACGAACTGTGGTCCGCAATTACCGTGAAGTGAAACTCTTCCAGGTAGTGGCGGAATTTTCTAACCGACCAGATCACGGCCAAGCATTCTTTCTCTGTGACAGAGTACTTTCTTTCCGCGTCCGACATCGTCCTACTCGCGAAAGCGATCATCCGCTCAACGCCGTCTTGCGTCTGCGTTAAGACTGCCCCGAGGCCAAAGTCGCTTGCGTCGGTCTGGAGCACGAATGGGACCTTGAAGTCGATATATGTCAAAATCGGTGCCGTCGCAACCTGTTCTTTCAGTTTAGCGAACGCATTTTCCTGTTCGGTTCCCCATTCCTATGGGACTTTCGTCCTAAGCAAATTTTTAAGTGGTTCCGCGTCAGTCGCAAAGTCAGGTATAAAACGACGGTACCACGACACCATTCCCAAGAATCGTCTTAGCTGCTTTATCGTTTTTGGGGCTGGGTAGGAGAAAAGAGGTTCCAGCTTGTCCGGATCGACATGCAAACCCTCCTGATTAACGCGGAATCCGAGATCAGTCCGGCACCCTGTAAGCGGTCTATGACTCAAACCACCCATTCCTGGTGGCCCTTGAACGTCTCATTCACGATGACTATGTCATCGAGGTACGCGTAGACGTTAGGCTCCATGTTCGGCCCTATGAGGGAGTCTACCAGTCGCTGAAATGTTGCAGGAGCCCCCGACAGTCCAAAGGGCATCCTTGTGAACTGAAAGAGCCCCATTCCAGGGACTGTAAGCGCTGTGTACTCCCTACTATCTTCGGCCATCGGGATTTGGTGGTACCCCCACTTTAAATCTAAGGTCGTTATATATTTCGCGGCGCGAAGTTGTTCCAGGACCAGATGGTACTGGACCATCCGCTTTTCGAAGGCTCTACAATTCCCGCAGCTAGCATCCGATTCACCTCATCTTGCATATTTTTCAGGACCTTCGGGGACATTCGATAATACCTCTGTTTTATCGGTGGGTGTCCCCCGACGTCTATGCTATGGGTTATGCGATCTGTCGCTGGAAGTACCTCAGGAGGGGGCTGAATAATCCCGGCAACTAGCGTGTCCAGTTCTTGTCGCTCCTCAGCTGTTATCTCTCTGAGGCCGCAACACTGATCTAATGCTGTCGGATTTTCGCCCCTCCTCTCCACTTGCAGTTCAGTACCCTCCTCGGTATAGTGGTGGACCAATTCCGGATAGTCCGCCATATACCAGGCTCGTTTACTGCCATCGTGTACTATTCCGAATGTGTGGATGAAATCCATACCCAAGAATACCTGTTCTCCCAAGCTTGGGACAATATGGATTTTCATCATTCGCGAAACACGATCGATTTCGATAGGGAGGTAACACGTGGCCTGGAATTGACTGACGGTACCGTCTGCCGTCATAACCGCTTGGTTCGGTGTCGTGTGCAATGTTGCCTTGTACCGTTCGGCTATCACCAAGCCGATATCTGCCATGACTGTTCGGGATGCCCCGCCATCAATCAACGCGAGGACCTTAGGGGTGTTACCGATTCGGGCAGTCGTAAAGACTCGCAGGGTAAGCCCTTTGTCCTCCCTTGAGGGCTCTTTTACTTCTAATCGCAGTGGCAAAGACGAACCTTTCTCAGGTGAAACTACGGGTGGCTCATTTGATTTCAGAAGAGCCAGTGTTACCTGGTTCTCCTGCCAGGGGTTCCGTCGTTCTCGAACCCTCGTTCTTGTGTTAAGAACAATGGTGTCTTCCGTTTCTACCGTACGAGTTACCGGGATCTTGTCTGCCGAGGGCGACGCAATATCTATGGGAGCGGGATTCGGCTCATGATCTATCCCCACTACTACCGGTTCCATCGGCTCGGGCCTGTTCTGTTCCAGTAATTGTCCGTCGTCCTGTGGGGTCATTCCGGGACTGGAGGAAGAAGGGTTGCCCCCTACGCCTTCTCCCTTCTTCGGTTTCCCGGACACTTCCCGGACAGTTCGCACTCTTTAGTGGTCACTTTCTCTTTACCGCATCGACGACAATAATTGCGTGTTCGGTTTTTCGTACAACCGATTTGGAAGTGACCCTTTTGTCGACAGTTCCAACATTCTATCTCCGAGTCGTCCCTCTGTTTATTGGGAGTTGACGACCCCGAGCCCCTTTTTGGAGACTGTTCCGATTTACTGTCAGTCGACTTTGCCGAGTTCTTACGGTTCCGGGGGTTTCTATCGTTGTGTCTGTTGGATCCTTCGCACTTGGACTTATTCTTGACTTCGTCTTTGTCCGGGTTTGCTTTTGGACCCCGCTTGTCGCTTTCTATTATCGCAATGAGGGCCTTGATCAACTGCGCTAACACCGACGAATTCTGCGTGGTGTCGCTATCGACTATAGTCGGGGCGATAGCGGCCACGAAATTGTTTTTCTTCGACTGTGGGCCCTTCCCCTTTTAGGCATATTCCGGGATAAGAGACTTTTCGGGGGACGGAGTGGCTATATCCTCACCTATCGTGGATATTACGCGCTCGTATTCCGCCGCCATGACCGCCAAGCCGTTATAATTGGTGAATTCGTAACGCCTGATGGCCCTCCTAAAGTCGGACCTGAGGTTCGCGTATACTCGATTCATTTGGACCTCGAGATCCATTGGCCTGGTCGAGAGCTGGTGGAGCCCCTACATGCAGGTCAGGTAATCCGCTACCGGTTCCTCTTGGCCCTGCCTGCGTGAGAGGATCTGCTCTTCTAATCTTTCCTGGTAGAAAGCGTCTCCAAAGCGGGCTTGAAAATGCCGCTTGCACTGGTCCCACGTGTTCCATCTTAATATGTTCTGTCGGAACCAGTGCCAGGCAATGTCTTTTAAGAGGAAGGGCATTGCGACTAACAAATCCTCGTCCGTGAGGAAAGAGGCGGCTCTGCCCTCTTCGACCCTCCACAAGAAGTTGTCCATACTTGTGCCCTTTTGTCCGTTGAAACTGACCTTCCACCCTTCCATGATTCTTGTCACGTCCCTTGGTTTTCTGAGGGGTCGCATGGGGCCTCGCCCCCATCCCTGAGCATACCCGTGACTCGTGGTGGCTTCCGGTTCAAATTCACGCGGGCGTCTCGGCCCAAGCGAGTGTCTTCGTGCATAGCCCCCGTATACCGGTCTTTCGTCCCAACCATGGGAGTAACTGTTCTGCGGGGCGTGAATCTGTTTCTTATACTGCCGCCCCGGCTCCCGATACGGCCTATCCTGTCCCTGTCCGAACGTTGGGACATGCTATGGTATTGTCGTGTGGGCTCATGCCCTCTATACCCTGTCGCATACGGTCTATACTTGTTTTCTCTTAGCTTGGAAAAATCATGTGTCTCGTACCTATCGTAGTATTTGGATCGGCCCCTAGTTAGCCCTAGTCGCTCTTGCTCGACCTCTTCCCCCCTGGCTAAGGCCGGTTTTGTATGAGGGAAGAGGCTCGGCGCCGGGTAGTGATGAGTGGTCCGATTCGTTCGGAGCCCCTCTTGTTCCCATGGCCTTTGTTCGCGTTGGTTACTTGGAGCGAATTCTCGCACGTGTGGCTCCGGATAATTTTCTGGGTACCGATAACCCTCCGGTTCTGCGGTCCGGCCCCAGTTTTCGGTCTCGCGATGCTGTATCTTAATATTCAGTGGGGCATCGCGGTTCTGACTGTACCAGTCACCTTGGGGGCGTGTGTCCCTAATGGTTGCGGTCGTCCAAATCGGCTGGGATGTAGTTACTAAGGGAGCACACGTTAGGGCGCTTACTGTCGGTGGGTAATATGCCGTCTGACCGGTTGGTCCACTTGCTCAAGGTGTCGTCACACTACGGATTAGTGGTACCGAGGCTTGGTAATCCCGGTCTTGTCTCGGCCAACCCTGAGCCCTTCCGGGGCTCCCAGTCCTCCTAATTGCCCCCTGGTACTGTTGGGGTACCGCGCTTTCCCTGGAAACTAAATGAGCTAGACGTAGGGACCTGTCGGTTCGCTCGTCTGTCGCACTGGCCCTAGTTATTGTTCCGCGTGGCCTAGTATTAACTTTCGCGAAACGGTTGTCCTCAACCCGGGTGGTTCTCGCGTTTTCACATATCGATGTTACTCCCTGAGTAGGTGGTGCCATGGCCCCCTCATCCCCCCTCCACATGTCTCTGCTGGGAGGTGGGGTGTAGGTTGGCGATAGCGCACCCGTCAAGGCCTGGTCTCCCCCCAACCCTGGCCATTGTTGGTGCCCATGAGGGGTCGTTTCCAACATCGTAAAAGGTTGGTGAAACCCGATCAGTTTTCGAGTACCTTCCGGTGGACCCACTATGTCGTCGTCGGTCCCTAAATCCCGTGGTACCTGCCCTGGATCGTCGTCGTCCTCTGGGTACCAGGGTACCGCCTGGTCACCGCCCCGACGCGCGAAATACCTTCCCATTCGCTCCCACAGTACCTCGTCTACTCCGTTCGTGTTTAGGCGCAATTCCCTTAGAATTGCCCTAAGAGGCTCCCCTGATAGGTCATTGGCCCAACTCGGTAGTTGGGCCATTATCGTCCCTAGACTGGCCCTAGTTTGCCTATGCTGCCCTTGGATCGGCCCTTCTACCGCGGCTCCGGCTACGGACTGTGTTTTGCTGAGAGCCGGGTTACCCGGTAAACCGGGTCCATTAAACTATCGTATGTCGAGGTCTATTCTAAAAAAAAATAAAACACCTCGAAAAATTTCGATATGGGTGCGGACTCTCCGTAAATTTTTCCGTACTTTCTCTATGTTCGCGAGTAATGCCCTTATCTACTTTGATTTCTTCAAAGATCTCGAAGACTCACTTAAATTCTTCAATTTTCTCGAAAAATTTTCAAAATCCACGTATTTTCACTAAATTACCGAAAAGTTTAAACAATTCTCACTAGCCCCAGGAGTTATCTATCGAAAATGCCAAAAATTCTACTAAAATCGACGAAGCTACTGAAAGGTTTAATAAAAAAAACCTTTTTTTTCAATCCTGCAAATCCTAAACAAAAAATTTTAATTTCGAAGAATCATCAAAAAGTTCCAAAAATTCCTTTCAAATTCCGAAACATTACCGAAAAGTTCCGCGAATTTCTCTAAGTTCCTAGAAAAAAAACTGCTGAAAAATCGCGAAAATGCTCGCAAGTTCCTTAACCCAACACAGAATTTCAGAACTAATTACCAAAATATCCAATTTCTCTTTAGATCGCATTTACTATTTGAGGCATTTTTCTGAATGCTCCAATTTTTGGGAATCTACCTCGATTCCTGGGCTTTTTTTCGGTCTCAGTGGTATCCTCTAGTGAAAATGACAAAAAAAAACATTTGTCTTCCGTGAAAATATTCAAGACCTGATTTATTTACCGGAAGGCTATGTTGTTGAAGGTTAGGTGACAGTACGGATTAATTTTTTTTCTAAAAGTTCCTCTTAAAATTAACAGGACATTATTTCTTTCCTCCAGGAAGCAAGAGCCAGGCAACCACCGGGAAAACTTATCATTAGCAAAAGCAAAGCAAAAGAAAAAGAGTTTCGCTGTTCGTGCCCGTGTTTTCTGTCAGCTATATATGTTTTTAATCCCCCTTCTTTCTCACTCCTTGCTAAAAAAATTAAAATGGCTACCACTTACCTGCCCAGTTTTCGTTATTTCTGAAGTCCTGGAATCAACCAAGTTTGTGGGCTACACTCTTTCAGCCCACAAACAACCCACGAAGCTCCTTTACTTTTTTTCAGGCGCCAGATAGGGATAACCCTATCCGAGCCCCGTAGGATCCGGTTAGTCTTTACTGACAGGTCGGCTAACTCGTCTTACCCGCATGAGAGAGGGAGCGGGGTCGGGAGAGTGAGAGATTTACTTTCACTAAATTAAATTTTACGTAACCCTTGAGATTAAAAAATAAAACTTTATTTAAACTTTTAGCAGAAAATCCCATCTAACCTAACTACAAATTTAACGTTGTTGAATTACCGGGCACTCACGTGCGGCCTCGAACTCTTATTAAACCTTCACTCCCGGATTACGTTAAAACCACTTTACACTAGTTAATTCCTTCTTTTAAACAAAATTACATTTATTAGGAAACTTCACGGGCGAACCCCAGCGAAACCCACAGCACTTCAACATGGCCGTCGGGGACATCCACGCTAGATACGACGCCGGTCGGCGTCCATTTCCGCGTCCCCACGCTCCAAGACTTTGAGGGACGCTCGCCTCCACTTTTCTAGTCGTCGGGTTCCTGAGCCGAGCGTGCCTCGCCTGGGAGAGCATCGAGGGGGTCCCAGACGGTCCCCTTAAGCGAAGAATTGTTACAACCCACCAATTTAAAAATTCTAAAAAGCATTGTCCAATTTAAAAAATTTCAGGCTGGAATAAATTGTTGAGAGCCTTTTATTAAAAATTTTTAAAGGACCTCGCACAAAATACCACGGAACAAACGTTCAGACGTTTGAGGTTAAACTGCCTGGAATTTACTCTTTAAGGTGTCCCGAATAAAAGCTGTTATGTGCACTAAGTCCCAGAAGTCTTTAGATTTCGAGTTATAGACACTTCAAGGTATAGTATATACTGTACAGTGCTCAGGAAGTTGAAATAAAGATCGTCATTTTATGACCTTCAAGTGCCTGTAACTCGAAACCTAAGGACTTTTGGGACCTAGCGCACATGAAAGCTTTTATTCGGGACACCTTAAAGAATACATTTCAGGCAGTTTGAATTCAAACGACAGAACGTTTTTTTCTTGGTATTTTGTGCCGGGTTCTTTCAAACACTTTCAATTTGAAATAATAAATGAGTACTACTTTTTTTTGGTCAATAGAACAATTAAAATTGTAACGTCCAAAGTTTTAATGTAACACTCTGAAATATTAACGAATAAAGGCTTTCCATTTCAAATAATTTAGTTTAAATTTGTTTAGTTTTTAATATTTGATTTATAAATGCTCATTTTGAATGAAAAGTAAAATATTGCTAAATATTCAAAAAAATGTCTGCCTTAATTAAAAATTTTCAAATTAAACTGTTTAAAAATGGAATATTTTAAACTGAAACAGGATGTGAATAGGATTTGGAATTGAAGATAAGAGCGTTTAGTTTTTAAAATTATTTTTAAATTAAGAATAGCTTATAGATTTTCAATCGAACGTTCGCATTTGTTAAACTACTGAGGCTTTCTAATTGAAAAATTTCTATTTTTAACGTTAAAATCTGTAACTGCTAAATTTTAAACAGAGATTCAGAATCGTCCTGCGAAGTCAATTATTGTTCAATTTTCAATAATCGAACTAAAGTTCAATGTGATTTATTATAATAGCAAAAGTTCTTGGTAAAAGTGTAATATTTTTTTTCAAATTATAGTTTCTTGTAGAAACTTATATATTACATTTATATATCCTACAAAAATTGACAGTAAACTACAAGTCGAAACGTTGATGCGGATTCTAAAAGTTTTGTTTGTAAAAATTTATATTTTTTTGTTTAAATCTGTACATTTCCACAATCAACTACCAGTATATAAAACATAATTTTAAGTACAGTTTCCCAATATTTCAACTTTTGTGAAATCTTGTATTTTTTTAAAGACTTGTAATTTTCGACAATAATTTACGTAAAATTAAACGTGTTTTAGTGACGTCAAACACCCAAATTAAAAAAACGTAAAATTCTGTAGTTTGCTGTAATACTTCGCAGATTTTTACAACAAACTGTACTTTATTGTTAATTTTTTTTTTACTTTTTTACCATAAAACACAAGAAAAAATTAGCATTTGTATTAACCTGTAGTTTTTTGTTAAATTTTGTCATTCTTTTACAAACAGTACATGTTTAAGAAAAAATTACAGTTGTAAAAATGTACTTTCTTGTAAAAATTGTTCCACTAGGAAACTTGAAAACTTGTGAAATTCATAAATATCTCTTATAAACTGACTCAAATATTTCTTAAAATTTTGAAAAATCTGTCAAAATTAGAAAAATTGCCTTATAATCTTTCAGATTTTTTCTACATTTAAAAAAAAATTTTCAAATGCTTTGAAATTTTTAATAAAAAAATCATTTCAAAA
The DNA here is from genome assembly GCA_932195095.1 of Andricus curvator. Lineage (NCBI taxonomy): Eukaryota > Metazoa > Arthropoda > Insecta > Hymenoptera > Cynipidae > Andricus > Andricus curvator. Next base: position 750,208 of record CAKNYM010052974.1, read on the forward strand.
TTTCCCAGGAACTTCAAGAAAATTTTCTTATTCTCTTGACAATCTGTTTTTCTTACATCTCTTCAAGTGTTTTTTTTTTGTTTGTAATTTTGCAAAATTGAAAAATTTGCATTTAAAAACTGAAATCCTTACTTGTTTTAAAATCTTTTCGAGTATTTTCAAAATTTCTGAAACTTTTATATATCTTTCAAAATAATTCAGGTTTCCTACAAAAAATTTTGCAACATTAAAAAAATTGTCCTAAAATCTTATAGATTATTTTCTGACATATTTTGAAATCTTCAAAACGTAAAATTAATCTTTTCAAAAAAAGGCAAATCATTACAAAATTTTCCCAGAAATCATCTTGTCGGTACCGGTAAAATTGTTGTTACAGGTACCGACAACCTTTTTATTAACCGTTACCGATATTATAATATTTTATGTTTTTGTCCATAATTTCATTTTTCTCATCTCTTTAAGAGCGAGAAAAAGTTTACAAATTATAGTGTGGTAGCAAAATGTTAAGAAAATAATTATTTTCTAATATTAAGGAATTTTTTACCAACAAATTTTTCTATTTTGTCAATAATGTTTAGAAAAAGTTAAAAATCAATGTCACCAGGAAATAAAATGGCTTATTTGGAAATGTTAGTTTACAAAAATGATAATGCGGAAAATTCGTAATCTTTATTAATAAACAAATTGAAAAGTCATATTCACGCAGCATCGCAACCAGCGAGGTTTTCGACAACAATATATATACGATATTTCGTGACTTAAACTTTTTGAGGATCTAAAATTATTTTATTTGGAACGTTTTCAATTCAAAATCGTTCAATGTATTTAAAAAAAAATGTAACGCTTTCAATCCGAGATTATCAATTATTAACTATGGTATACAATTTTTTTAATTCAACAAAATAGTTCAATTTTTAAACCGTACAGATTATTTTTTAACCCAACAGTTGCATTTTCCACAAAAAAGATCCAATTGCTACCAAAAGAGATGAATTTTCAAACCAAAATAGTGAAGTACCTACATAACAGTTGAATTTTTCACCCAATAGTATGAATTCTGTATCCAAAGTTTAATCTTCAACCCAAAAAAACCAATTTTCAACATGTCAATATAAATTTTCAACAGAAAAGTTCATTTTCAAACAAATAGTTGACTTTTAAACTAAAAATGATCAATTTTCAACCAAAAAATTTTAAGTTATATTTACAGTTCAAAAGACTGATTCTCAACAACAACAAACAACTCATTTTTAACAAAATAGTTAAATTTTGAAACAAGCAGATAGTTCTTCAAATAATAACATGAATTTCTAACAAAGTAATTCAACTTTCAACCAAGTAATTGAATTGTCAATCGAGGAGATTAATTTTTTATCAAAAAAAGACGAATTTACAACAACGAATAATATATATATATATATATATATATATATATATATATATATATATATATATATATATGTATGTATGTATATAAATTTTCAACCAAATTTTTGAATTTTCAACTAAGAACAGAATAGTTCAGTTTTCAGGTGAAAAAATTAATTTTTAACCAAAAAAAATCAAATTTTCAACAAAACATTTTTATCTTAAACCAAACAGCAGAATTTCTAACTAGAGGAGATGAATTCTGAACGAAACATATGATAGTAGACTTTTAAATTAAAAAGAATTAACTTTCAAAGAAAAAGTTTTTCCAGGTCTCCTTCTTTTACAATAAATAATGAAATAACCGTTTGCTATACATGTAAAAAAATGAGCCAGTTATTTTTTTATTGGCCAACAATTTCTAAAGAAAGCAGAACCATACATAAACAAATTCTTAATTTTTTGTGAACGTAAATCGTCTTTGTGAAATCTTTGGGAATATTTTTTAATCTTTGTAAAGTCTTTGAAATTTTTAATATCTTATTTAAATCTTTTGAAATCTTTTGAAGTATTTGAAATCTTTGTAAAATCTTGACATTTCTGTGAAATATTTGAGAAATCTTTTGGAATCTTTTTAAATTTTTGTAAAATCTTTGAAATTCTTCAAATCTTTGAAATTTTTGAAATCTGTATGAAATGTTTGAAATATTTCTTTATTCTTTCAAATCTTAAAAAAAATCTAAGAGAGTTCCAGGTTTTCAAGGTCGCTGAACACCCTGAGTTGGATTTTTTATTCCATTCTTTTATTTCAGTTTGCATTTGAGCGCAAAATCGAGAAAAAGGGAAAGTTTCTTGAAAACAGGGGGAAAAGAGGAATCCTTTTAAAAAAGCTTTAAAGATGAATAGGGGAAAGAGTGTGAATTATGATGCTTTACTTGTGAAATAAATTCATATATGAAAATTGATATTCACATTTATATTTTCCATATGTGATGTCACATTCTACGTTACCCCTCCCACCTTACGTCACAAATCATTACAAAACTTGTTTACCCCCCACCCCCACCCCTGAAGTGTGAAGTAGTTCTTGAATGGCCCCGAAGGCCCTCATTTCAAGCATTAATAAAATTCTATTTTTTCTGTTTCTTTTTACATTATCAGATTCCGGAATACAATGGAAGGTACTAGAAAAATTACTGCTGGAACTCGATTCGTCGACTGAAACTTGTGGTCAAGGTGTTTTCTATTACCGAGAATCAAAAAGAGGAGACAAGAAGGTTTTAGACTACACTGATTTTGTAAAAAATGGGGCAGTAATAATGAATTTCAGAGTTGGACACTTAATTCAAGAGAGATTTGGAAACAATATTCAATGGAGACTTTGTCAAATATATGATTCTGTTCCAAAGAAAGTTATTCAACGCATTAGAGATGGTGCAAACTTTCGCGTACATACAGGTAGCGTCTTAGAAAAGGCAATACCATTTTTCGAAATATGGAATCCTCCTGAGCATCTGGTTTATCGTCCAGAGTCACCGATAAAATATCCTGAATATCACTCAGGAGATGAAAAGTTAGGTGACCCACAAGTCAAATGGGAAAAAAAATAATGTGATATCCTGTATTATGCCTTCCAACATTATTTTGGATTTTTCCGTTGTGAATTAAAAGTTATTTCAATCTATTTAAATTGTTTTGAATACCGTAAACCTATCCTTAATGAGCGTGGCCGCAAAACTTCATTTTCAAATTTCCCCTACTTTTCTGACCAATTTTTCATTTTCTCTCACCATTAATATTGAAAGACAAAAAATTTTATCTTGTAACATTTTGAATTTTGAATCTTTTATAAATAGAATAGAACAATTTTAAATTTAAATGTATTATTCATAACACATTATTCTCAGGACACAGAATAATTTACTTGGAAAAATTTAAATATTTATGGAATAATGTTTATTTATTTAAAGCGCCTAAATTTCCAAACAAAAAACATTCACAATTAGAAAATCGCAAAGCAGGAACCACCCAAAGTGTCTGCGTTACTTTGAAAGTCTCTAATTATTAAAGTTTCATTGAAGCTATTCTTTAAACGTCTTCAATTTAAAATTGTTTTTAATTAAAAAGGCTTTTAATTGGAATTTTTTTTCATTCTGGACAATGCAAAGAAAATTCTCTAATACTTAAATCTTCAACTGCGATTTTGAGTGTTTTGAATTTATAGTCGGTCAGATAATAAAGGCTTTCACTTTTGAATTAAACATTTTAGCGATTTCATATGCTTGAGATATTAATTTTAATATACATTGGTATTTTAAATTTAATACTATTTTTAACAGTGTTGTTAAATTTTTGTTCAATCGAAAAATATCATTAGGATCAGTTGTAAATCTTGTTTCAATTTTGGTCTAATCCAAGAATAATTATTTTATAATATGTCTAACATAATGACAGTCGTTCTTCATTATAGTTAATTTTCAAAATATTTAATTTGTATATGTTCATCGAAAAAATATTTTACCTTTAAAATTTTATTTAAATCCTAAATAGTTTAGATGGAAATTAGTCAAATTTAAAAAAGTTCAATTAATTATAATAGATAATTCTGTAAAACGAACAATTTTTTGTTCAAATATCGTATATATGAAGAGAAAAGGGGAATTTTTTCGAGAAAAGGGGGAAACGCAGGGGTGAAGGGGAAAGACCGTGCACTAGGGTGGTCCAAATTTTTTTTTTCTCGAATTTGCATGCATATCCTGAAATTTTTTCGAATCCCCAAAAAAATAAATCCATTTTTTTGTGTTAAAAAAGCAGGTATTTCCCATAAGAAAAAAATACGTTTTCGTACATTTTATTCAGAATCGTCAATATTAGGTGAATCGAATTTAAAATCAACATTTCTCTTCACAATTCGGCATTGAATACAAATAAAATCTTACTTTTTGAATATTTCTCCCATAAATCAGTTTTATGGGGTCCCAAGAAAAACCCTATAAGTGAAAAAATGAGTTTTGCGAGTTTTTGGCGCTAATTATGATCTTTTTGCGGTTTTTTTCATTGCAAATTATTTGTAATACGTGAAATACTACTTTATACTGATAATTAGATGTTTATATAAATTGTTTAAACAATTTATTATTGTTTTTAACAATTTTATCTTAGAATGGAGCTAGAAAGTCACGGTTTTTAAAAAAAATGTCCACTTTTTGTCCAATTTGCAATTAGAGTGAGGTAATAATTAATGCTAACAATTTCAATTGTAGTGAGATAAAATAATTAATGAAATTCAAGAAAGTTAATCGTTTAAACAATGTATTATTGTTGAAAATATTATTTTTGAATAATGCTAGAAAGTTGCGGTAATTTCTGAATTTGTCAACTAATCCTCCACTTTTCGCCTGGGTTAAGTTAATAATTAATTTGATTTAGCAAAAATAATTATTTAAATAAATCATTATTGTTTATAACTATCCTCTTCTTTATTAATGCTAGATAGTGGCGGTTTCTTCTGATATTTTTAACTTTTTACCCACTTTGTACTTAATAATGTAATAAATAATGCAAGTTAACAAACATAGTTTTTAAAACAATTTATTATTATTTATAACTATCCTCTCTTAGATAAGTGCTAAAAACTTGCGGTTTTTTTTAACTTTTAAACTTTTTGTCCACTTTTCACTTAGTGAGATAATCATTAATTCAAGTTAAGAAACATGCTCATTAAAACAAATGATTATTGTTTAAAACTATCTTCTCTTAGAGCAATGCTACAAAGCTGTTTTTTTCTGAAACCTTTAGTTTTGCTTTGACTTTTTAGTTATGAACAAATAATAAGTGAACCTCAACAAGAATCAGTTTTTAAAAACTATTGTATTTTTTAAGGCCATGTGACGAGTGGTTCACGTGACCAGATTCCTACCTTACCGATACTTTTTTTATTTGTAAACTTTTTTCATAATTATTCAAATTTAGGAGCAGGCCCACCTTTCTTAGTGCTTTTTATTCAATATTCCAAATTTTCAACTCGATGTGGCGCTTCGTGTGAAAATAAGTTAGGAAATAAAAAAAGTGCCGGTAAGGTAGAAATCTGGTCACGTGACCCACTCATCACACGGCCTTAAGTGAATTATTATTGCTCTTTTCCCAATGTTATTAAACATTAATCTAAATAAAAAAGCTATCTTACACAAGAGATAAAGTAAAGTAAAAGTTTTGTTTTGAATTACAACAAGAAGTTTATTGCAAAGCGCCAAAAAAGAATTTGAAATTGCACATATTTTGATATCACCCCCCCCCCCCTCCTCCTTTCCTGGAGAAGTCTCGTCGATGATAATTTACATATATAAAGATTAGAAAGACCTCAAACAAATAATTAATTGATTATAACTTTTCACGGGAGAAGGTAGACTTACTGCAGTCAGGACATTGCTTCCGATCCTCTGTTACCACTTGTAGTATATGTTGTTTGTTTCGTCTCTAGTAAGAAGGGAAATAAAGTCAGTTATCTCTTTTACAAATATCTCTTTCATTTCAGAAAAATATATTTACAAAAACGAAAGAGATTGTTTAAAATATGATTCTCTCTAATGTTTATTTATTATTTGTTCATAACTAAAAAGGCAAAGCAAAGTTAAATATTTCACAAAAACCGCAACTTTATAGCACTTATCTAAGAGAAGATAGTTATAAATATTAATAAATTGTTTAAACAACTATGTTTGTTAACATGCACTAATTATTACCTCACTAAGTGAAAAGAGGACAAAACGTTAAAAATTTCATAAATATTAATATGGAAGAAGATAGCTATAAGCAATAATTATTTGTTTAAACAATTATTTTTGCTAAATGGAATTGAATATTAACTTGCCCCAAGGGAAAAGTGGACAAAAAGGTGAAAATTTCAAAAAAAAGCGCAGTTTCTAGCATTATTCAAAGAAAATATTATTAAAATTAATGATAAATGGTTTAAACAATTCATGTAAACATTTAATTATTAGTATAGAGTAGTATTTTATGTATTAGAAACAATTAGCATTGAAAAAACCGCAAAAAATCATAATTAGCCCCAAAAACTTGCAAACCCCATTTTTTTACTTGTGGGGTTTTTTTGGAACCCTATAAAACAGACTCATGGGGGTGATATTTAAAAACTAAGTTTTTTTTTACTCTATGGCTAATTGTGAAGAGAAATATAAAGTTTCAACTCAATTCAGATAATATTGACGATTCTGAATAAAATTTACAAAAACGTCTTTTTTTCTTCTGGGAAATACCTGGTAAACTTCATGGGGCTTGCGCCACCTCTAATTATCATTTAAAAAAATTTATTTATTTTTGTGTGGATTCGAACAAATTTCCGGGCGATTACCCGAGTCGAAGTTTCGTTGTCAGTTTCAAGTTCTTTCACTTTCATCAATGAAGGTGAATGAAGACGAAATTAAGTTGAAGTCTGAATGTCAACTAATGTATTGCCTTTATTTCGACTGCAAAAGTTGTAGTTATTACCGTTTTTACAAGTTTTGCAGCCGAAATGAAGTTGAAGCGATATTTTGCTCTCACCTTTATTTCAGCGTTTTTCACAATCATTAACGTAATTTATATACAGGGTGTTTTTTTATTTTAAGCCATCGTAATATCTCAAGAAATACGCATCCAATGAAAAAAATGTCCACAATGAAAACTTTTTATTTTCGAGGGGAAAAGCGACTCTGCAAAAATTGACCCCACACCCCACCCCCGGGGTCGGTAGGAAGGATAATTTTAAAATTTAAAATGGAAACCTATATTTTTTATTGCATATTCAGATTCTCCATTACAAAACACGTCAGTTTTATTCGGAAATTTTTATTGATTCGAGCAATCGAGGTTTGTTCACCGGGGTTGAATCTGGGTGCGACTTCCGCATTCCAAATCCTGTACCTGGCGCCATTCAAAAATGAATTAAAAATTCTGGAGTAATCAATTTAAAGTTTTCCCGTTTTTTTTTTTTTTTTTTTTTTAAATAAAATGGTGAAATAAGAATCTTCGTTTTACTTTCGTTTGGAAGCGCATTCCTTGAATAGTCAACAATGTCATTTTTTGCAAATGCATCGCCGCCTGACACGAATCGAAAATATTTTTTCGAATAAAACTTACGGGTTCTTTAATGAAGAATCTGAATCTGCAATAAAAAAATATATGTTCCCATTTGAAATTTTAAAGTTACCCCCACCCCCCTACCACCCCAAGAGGGTGGGGTAAATTTCTGCGGAGTTGCGGTTCCCCCTTGAAAATAAAAAGTTTGTATAACGAAGATTTTTTTCGTTGGATGCGTATTTCTTAAGATATTTCGATGTCACAGGATAAAAAAAACACCCTGTACATATATATTCCATGGCATTGCCTATTGAATTCTAAGCCTTTAATTGTCACCTAAATTTAGGTGACAATTAAAGGCAATTAAATTTAGGTCCTAAAGCGTATATGTTGAGTCAACATTTGTATAAAAGTACTGCAATCATGAGAATATTTATACTTTTCTAAATTGTTAAGTATTGTATTCGCAATGTTTTTTCAGTAGAAACAGATAAAAACAGAAAGATTAAAATCCAAAAATTGCAAAAAGGTGCATAAAATGAGTTGTGAAATGAATGATACATATTTTATAAATATTAAGTGCTTATTTATTAAGAAAAAATTTTACATTGTACTAATCAAAAATATTATTTAAAAAAATGCAATTTATCATCTGTTGACAACTGGTTGTGGGACGATTCTGAATTACCTTCAAGTTTTCAGATGTTATATTTTTTGTTCTCCACTGCTTTTCCAATTTCTGGCTGCTTGCGCTTCTTCGATGTTGAATTTTCCCCATCTTGTTGTATTCACTGTTAAAAAAATCTGATCGAAATTTAATATACATGTGAGTAAAGTCATTTGCACATACCGTACATTAATTTTAATATACCATCATGTTGTAAAATTAATATACATGTATATTAAAGTCGGTAAAACAGAATGCGTGAAAACAACAAGTCCTTTGATACCTTCAGATCTTGTCAAATTTTAAAAAATAAAGCAATAACCTTACATTCGTCGACTAAATTCTTACTTACAATTAAAGTGCAACGTACGGGTGGAATTATTCCTAAAATTTGCTGCGAATGTTAGAATTTTAACGTGAGTACAGGTGCTTGGAGGTTAGGTTTCTTAATTATTTGTTTAATTGAACTTGTCTCTGAAAAACCAGTGTAGTTTACATTCATCTAGGAGAAAATATTCTTTTTGATCATTTATAATTGAAAATTGCTGCCAGAATTGTTTTTAATTTTTGTAAAGTGCAAATATCGGACTTTTCTGATAAATGATCAATATGCGGTATATGAAATTTAATAACATAGTCTCTTAATGGCGATTCCGTATACCTAGGTTTTAGATTTAATATACAAATGTATATTAAATGTATATTAAAATTGCAAACATTTTTAACAGTGTTGATACTTTTGGGCGACTTTTATTCAAACACATATTGGTAATATGTCTGACAGATTCCTCTCGAGTGATTTTTCCCCTGATAATTTTTCAGTCCAAATCGTTATTTCGTTTATTTTCAAAAATCTTTTCTCGTGGTGAAATATAATTTTTTGGTATTATAAGTAATTGAACAACTCAAACATGACTTCATTTTTTTCATAGTAATTTTATAGGCCTAATCGTTTCCATGCAACTATAAAGCATTATCTTCCGAAAAATGGACTTACGAGGATTGAGTGCCAAAAATGGTTGGTTTTGGTAATTCGTGCATAATTGCTCTTGTTTTATCGTCACTGTTTTGTTATAAAAGTTGTACAATTATAATTTGACCCTTGCTTACCGAAAGTCATTTTTGGATAGATGATGAGTAATTTACCAGTATTTTCTCTGACAATCGACAGAATAATACTGTCACTCATGAAAGAAGAAAATTAAATTTGCTATTTTCGCACAAGAAAAATTAATTTTGAAAATTAGGTTCAATATTTTAAGCAGGGACCCGATTGAAACTTTCGTTCCATTTCGTTATTGATAGAAAAAAATTATTTTTTACTACACTTCGATCTGCTATCTCTAGATTTGGCCGAAATTATATAATATCTTAAATAACATTGATAATTGGATTCAAACGATTTGTTTTAATTGGCAGTAACGAAATGTAACGAAAGTTTCGTTCGGGTCCCTGATTTCAAGTTTTATATGTTTCTAGCTAAGTCTATTACGAAATATCTGAATTTGGTATAAATCATCAAAAAAGCCAGCAAGGCATTTTTGGTGACTGTTGCCTTATTGTTCGCCAGTTTCTTCGATAATACGATATTTTCGAATATACCTTGATCTTTTTTATAGTCGCATGTATTTTCTGGATGTTTTATATCTTCAAACCTTCAATTAATTTGTCTTGTTGAGAAATTTGTTGTTTTTTCGGGCAACGCTTCTTGGGAAAAAATCTTATGAAGCTCATCCAGTACTATTCCAGAGTCAGTAAGGGGAAAATGGTCCAACTCATCTCTGTTAGCTGTAAAATAATGGCATTTTTACAAATATACAGATAATTTTTGGTTGAACAACTTTTGTCTATTATTTTTTTCCCGTACCTTGTGTCGTTTTTCCGAAAATGTAATTTTTCTTATTGTTAATGTTATTTTTCACGACCGAAACAAAAACTATGCATCCTTTTAAAAAATGAATGATTACTTTGTAGTTATTTTTAGGGTAAACAAATTTTGTCTATTTATTTTTTTCGTAGCTTGTTTCAGTTGTCCAAAAATATAATTTTTTATTTGAAATATTGTTTTTTACGAATAAAACAAGCACTACGCGTCCTATCAAAAAGTGTTCAATAACAAATTTGTAAATCTTTTTTGGATACACAATTTTTGTTGATTCATTTTTTTTCGTACCTTTGATAGTTTGTCCGTAAAATGGAAATTTTGGATTTTTCGTTATTTCTGTTATGCGATGAAAATTGGAATTTTTGATTTTTCTTGAAAATTCAAAAAGTTCTCGTGACAATATTGTAGGGCGTTCGAAAAGCAACGATTTTCTTTTCCTGGCATTTTTTCATATCATGCATTGTTCGGCTTAATGCTCTAACTTTTTTAATTTTCATCCGCACTGACTGACTAACGTACTTGGCCTTAATTTAGGACACTTAAAGATTATACCAAAGCCCAATCCAATATGTCAATTCATTTGAAAGTTATCGTGCTAACAGACTAAAAATCTACAGACGCACATACAGACATACGTACAGACAGACGAATTCGTGAAAACCCGTTTTTCGAGTTCAGGAGGTCTCAAAACGTGGACACTTGACAAAAACATGGGGGGGGGGGGTCAAATTTTTCACAAATCTAATACCTTCTCTTATGAGAATGCAAAAAAGTATCATAATATTTGAATATTTTTGACCGTTGTTTTAAAGAAATTAACAAATCTATAGCTTCAAAATTATTATATTTTCTAATTCTGATACTTTCAAATCATGTATATCATTTTGATATGGCACAATTGATATATTTTTGAGAAAAATTGTTACTTACTGCTAATAGCAATTATTTTTGCTTCATGCTTTGTTTTTTCGTTGGTTATGTTATATTACATTATATTATATTACACTACCCGAATCGGGTGGTGTCACGCCTACCCTGAAAGGGAAATGGCTTAATGGTATATATATATATATGTTATTCTTCCACGTGAGGGTTTTTAAACCTGGTTGTCTGCTTTCTTTTGAAAGAGTCGTCGTACACTGTTAAAAATGTTTGGAATTCTCCAACACTTCTACAATACAAGTGTAAGTTAAATTGCAAACACGGTATTGGAATGCCGAAATTGCAATACATGTATTGTAAGCGTCGTAAATCGTGAAGTCACCGTCGAGAATTCCAATACATCACAGAAAAAACAGAAGATAAACTTTACATCGATTTCGGACGAAAGATTCTTTGCAACAAAAATTAACTTGAAAGGATAAACTTTACACAAATATCGGTTAAACTTTCTTTTGTTTTTCCATGACAAACACATGTATTTTGAAAGACGCGAAGTTAACTGAACAAAACTTTATCGCTCTAAAAAATTTCCTGCAACAAATTTTATTCTTAGTTTTTTCTGTGATGTATTGTAGCGTTTATATCGCTGCATGATCCGTTGCATTTGAAAACTACAACATTATGTATCGTAGCGTTACCCTACATTGCGGAAATAAACTTCCAATACATTTAGTGGAAGTTTTATGCGGAAATTTTTAACAGTATAGCGATTACATCATTATGTCCCGAATCCGTCCATGAGTTGAGGGCCCAAGATTTTTTTCTCTCTGTTCGCGCTGGTTCTTCCATGATCACCCAATAGTAGAATTTTTGACCAAAAGAGATGAATTCTTGAACGCAAAATTTAATTGTGGACTTGAATTAATTAATTAATATAATTTATATACAGTGAAAAAATACTGATATCATGACAAACGGAAAGAAATTAATAAATGAACGAGATTATGGAACAATTTCAACATCATAAAGACAGTGAAAAGGCAAATATTTTGTAGGTTTCAAATACGCTATGTCACCTCCGTCAACAGAATGTATTTACAACTGAAAATTAAAACATTTCATAATTTTCAATTTTGCAGCCAAAATAATAATGTATAATTTATTACTAATGGAAAGCCTTATGAATAATTTAAATATGTTTTATTCTGAGGGGTTTAAGATCAGACCCTGTTTCAAAATAAAATATTCAAAAGTGTAACAATTCCAAATCAGGAGCCTTAAAAATTCAGTGAATTATAATTTGACGCTTCTAAAATTAGAAAATATTCAAATGAAAATTAATTAAAATTTTCGTTTCTTTTAAATTGAAATATTAAATTGAAAAATAACATATTTATATTTGCCGCAAAACGCAATCATTCATTTTAATTCATGACGTTCATTCAAAATATCCTTCAACACAACAGAGCAACAAATCTCAAAATAAATAAACTTTGAAACAAATACGTAAATTTTCCATTAAAAAATATCAATTTTCAACACAAAATGGAATAGTTAAACTGTCAGTTGAAAAAATTAATTTTCCACAAAAAAAGGGATTTTCAACAAAATAGTTCAATTTTCAACCAAAGTGGTGAACTTTCAACTAAATTGATGAATATTTCACTGGAATACTTGCATTTTCAACCACAAAAATGAATTTTTAAACAAGATTAATTTTCAAATAAAAAGATTAATTTTCTACCACAAAATTCAATTTTTTAACAATATACATGAATTTTTAATTAAAGAAGACAACTTTTCAACCAAATAGTTGAATCTTGAACTAAAAAAAAATCTATTTTCAAACGAAAATGGGATACATACATTTTAAGTAAAAAAAATTAATGTTCAACCAAACAGATGAATTTTCCACTAAAACCATGTGATATTCAATGGAATAAGTTAAATTTTCAGTTAAAAAACTGACTTACAACAACAAAAACTAAGTTTAAAAAAAAATAGTTACATTTTCAAACAAAGTGATGAAACTGCAACTAAAATTGTAAATCTTTGACTGGAATAGTTGAATTTTAAACCAGAAAGATACATTTTCAACTAAGATGATGAAGCTTTAAATACAATAATTGAATTTTTGACCAAAAAGATGAATTATCAACTAAAAAAGATAATCTTTCAACCAAAAATTGATTGGTTGAATTTTTTGTCCAAAAATTAATGTTCAACCAAAGATATCAATTATTAAATAAAATTATGGGATATTTAACTGGAATGATAGTTACATTATCAGTTAAAAAATAATAATTTTCAACCAAAAAAGAAAACAAAGTTCCAACAAGATAGTTAAATTTTCGGCAAGGAAAAATTCAAAAAATGTTTAAACAAGAAGATTAACTTTCAAAGAAAAAGATAATTTTTTATAAGAAAAATCGATTTTTTATAACAAAATACGTGAATTTTCATCCAAATGGTTTAATTTTCAATAAAAAAAGACAAATTTTCATCCAAACTGTTAAATTTTGAACTAGAAAAGATCAATTTCCAACCAAAACTGAAACAGTTAAATTTTCAGTTTGACAAATTGATTTTCAAACAAACTGATACATTTTAAACTAAAAGGATGAATCTTCAACTGAAATATTTGTTTTTTTTTTACCAAAAAGATGAACTTTCAACCATAAAGATTAATTTTCTAAAAAAAAAACGGATTTTCTACAAAGAACATACATTTTCAAAAAATTAGTTCAATTTTTAAATAAAAAATATCAACTTTTACCTAAATAGTTGAAATTTCATTTAAAAAATGAATAAATTTTTAACCACAAATAGAATTGTTCAATTTTCTGTTAAAAATCTAATTCTTCACAAAGAAGAAGTATTTTCAGCCAAATAGTTACATTTTGTACTGAAATAGTTACATTTTTTAGTTGACAAAATTTATGTTCAACAAAGTAGTTGAATTTTCAACCAGAGATGAATTGTCAATTAAAATGATGAATCTTCAATCAAAAAAATTAATTCTTTAAATATTTTTATATTTTCTATGTATATATTTTTATATATTTTTTTTTTCTTTAAGTAGTTGAATTTTTAACTAAAAAAGGATGAATTCGCAACGAACAATTTTAACAATTTAACCAAATTTTCTATTATAATTCTGACCTGAAACAGGAATTTTTTTAATTCCTTTCTTCTAAATTCGAATTATAATTCTTACAAAAAATTCCCGTTCCATGTATAAAAATTCCTGTTCCAAGTGAAATTATATTTCTTTACGAAAACTCTCTGTCCCAAAATAAAACGTGATAAATCCATTTTTTGAGAAAATTGAGAAAGTGATTATTTCAGTATATTTGGAATATCAATAATTATTAATTATATTAACAATTTTCATAAACATTCAGAGTTCAGCTGTTTTTCAACAAAAAGGATCAATTTGATAACGAAATGAACTAAGAATATCTTTCCGATGACTGTTTTCTATGTTGATTTGTAAATTTACAAGAATTAATAACAATTTAAACAATTTTCATGAAAAAATTAAGATTTTGGCTATTTTTTAACAAATAGGCTCAATTTGTTTACAGAATGAACTCAGAATATCTTTCCAATTACTTTTTTGTATGATGCTTTTTGGAAATTTACAAGAATTATTCATTATTTAAACAATTTTGACTGAAAAAATAAGAGTTTCGCTATTTTTCAACGAATAGGCTCAATTTATTTACGAGGTCAACTAAGAATATCTTTCCGATTACGATTTTCTATGTTGCTTTGTAAATTTACAAGAATTATTAATTATTTAAACAATTTCGAAAAAAAATTAGGATTTTGGCTATTTTTCAACAAATAGGCTCAATTTGTTTACAGAATGAACTAAGAATATCTTTCCAATGACTTTTTTGTATGATGCTTTGAAAATATACAATAATTATTAAATATTTTACCAATTTTCATAAACATATTCAATGTTTGGCTATTTTTCAACGAACAGGCGCAATTTGTTCACGAAGTCAACTAGGAATATCTTTCCGATGACGGTTTTCTATGTTGCTTTGTACGTTTGCAAGAATTATTAATTATTTATACAATTTCGATAAAAAATACAGAGTTTGGCTATTTTTCAACAAATAGGCTCAATTTTTTACAGAATCAAGTAAAAATATCTTTCCGGTGACTTTTTTCTATAATGCTCTGCAAATTTGCAAGAATTAATTATCATTTAAACAATTTTAATACACAAATTAAGAGTTTGGCTATTTTTCAAAGAATAGGCTTAATTTGTTTACGGAATAAATAAAGAATGTTTTTCAAATATCTCTTTCCTATGATACTTTGAAAATTGACAATAATTATTAATTATTTAAACAATATTCATAAACATTCAGAGTTTGGGTTTTTTTTAGGAATATACATAATTTGTTTACGGAGTCAACTAAGATTGTCTTTCCGATGACTCTTCACTATTTTTGTAAATTTACAAGGATGATGAATTATTTAAACAATTTTCATAAACAAATTTAGAATTTGGCTATTTTTCAAAGAATTTTCAGATTTTCCAGATTTTTTTTAACATTTTAAGAAATTGTCTGAAATGCTTTGAAATCTTTTCAAATATTCTCTTAAAGTTAAATATTCAAAATATTTCAAGTTTTCCCAGACATTTCAAGAAAATTTTTTTTCTATCTTAAAACTATTTTAAAAAATTTTAAAAAGCTTCTGTTGAAATCTTTTCAAATTTCAAATTATTTTTGAAATTTTTGCAAAACTACTGAATATTATTCAAAATGACTCCAATTTTGGCAAATCTTTCAAAATGTTCTTAAATCATTTAAAATATTTTCTTGAACTTAATTTAACAAAATGAAGAAATAACAATTTTGTAGGTATCTTCAGAACATTTATTCATTCCCATGAAACCTTCCGAAATTCTTAAAAAGCTTCGTAATTTTTTGTTCAAAATCTTCTAAAATCTACATTTTGGGGCCAACTGTAAAATCCCGAAAAATAAAATTCCCGAAACTGTAAAATATCCGAATTGGAAAATTCCGAAATAGTAAAATTCCGGAATAATAAAATTCCACAATAATAGAATTCCCAAATAAAAAAATTCCCGAACAGTTTATAATATTACCAGATTTGAAAATTCCCGACATAAAATCGTTGAATTATAAAAGATCCAAACAATAAAACTGTTTTTTCAATCAACATGATTTATTTATTAGAAATACAATAATAAAATATTTTTTCAAAGTAATATTTTTTTAATGCCCAAAGTTTTTCAAAATTATTTTTTAAATTTAAAATAACAATGATTCCATGAAAACGGTATAAAAAATAAATTTAAAAACGCGTGCGCCTTGAACGAACAAAAAAAGTTTCTTTTAAAATTTTCTCTAAACATAATATTTTCCGATCAAACTTTGTAGGATTCAATTCAGCACTGGTTTATCTTGAAGTTTGTAATTTTTCTTTCAATTAACAATTAGATTTTTGAGAACGTTTCTTGTGATTTAATAAAAGTACTATACACTTTTTCAATCCAAATTTTTCGTCCAGAAATAAATTTTTTTCAATTATTGTTTTTAATTTAAACAATTATTTTTACAAACTTCAAACATTAAAAAAAATTGTCTGCGACAGAAATATTTGATTACTGTATTTTTAATAAATAAGTAATATTTATTAAAAAACCATTTTCTTGATTGTTTAAATTCGGGAATTTGTTTAGTTCGGATATTTTATAATCCGGAAATTTGGTGTCAGGAATTTTATTATTCGGGCATTTTCAAATTCGGTAATATTATAAAATGTCGGGAATTTTATTATTCAGAAATTTTCCGATTTGAAAATTTTATTACTCGGGAATTTAATTAATCGGAAATTGTATTATTCGGGAATTTTATTAATCGAATTTGTGACCATATGTGCTGTACCCAGAATAATCCTGTTGTGAAGACATTCAAGCTTCAGTATTCCGCGACCACCTTGACGGCGTGAGATGTAAAGTCGTGGAACAGAAGACGTAAGGTGCATGCTTTTGTTCATGTGCATAACCTTTTGGGAACCGATATCGAGGGATCTGCGCTCGTCCTTCGTCCATGGAACTACTCCAAAGGAATACAGTACTACGAGGACGGCAAGCATGTTCGTTGCAGATACTTTGTTCCCCGCCGACAGTTCGGAAGACCATATCCGTCGGATGAGACGTTTGTATCTGCATCGGAGAGTATCCCTTACAGATGTGACATCCTGAATGCGGCTCTGTGGCACGCCCATGTATGTAGAGGTCTCTCCAGCGCAGGTGTCGTATAGCGCTTCTGTCAACGAGCTCACGATCTTCGGGGATGCCATTAAGTTTTCCTTTCTTCAAATTAACCTTGGCGCATTTCTCTAACCCGAACTCCACTCCAATCTCTTGCGTGTACTCTTTGACAATTTTTAGAGCTAGATGTAGTTTCTCTTGATTTCTAGCATAGATCTTAAGATCATCTATATACAATACATGAGTGACCTTATGCTTTCGGTTTCCAGGTTTGCCGCAGAGGTACCCTTCGGAATGACGAAGTGCCAGAGATAGTGGCAATAATGTGAGGCAAAAGAGGAGAGGGCTCATGGTGTCGCCCTGAAACACACCCCTCTGGAAGGTGATACTGTTAGTGATCACACGATGTTTTCCAGATGAGATAGTAAATCTGGTTTTCCAAAGCGGCATTAATCTCTCTATGCACCTCACGATGTGTGGATGAACCTTTAAGCTTTCCAACAGACGGATGATAAGTCTATGGGAGGTTGAATCGAAAGCTTTCCGGTAATCAATCCAGGCCATCGATAGTAATCTCTGATAGGATGCTGCGTCTTTAAAGACACATCTATCGATGAGCAAATTCTCCCGACATCCTGCTACGCCTTTCTTTAAGCCGCGTTGTTCATACATCTCGCACCACCCAGGTCCAATTGTCTGAACAATCCTACCATTTAGAATAGCTGTGAAGATCTTATACAGTGTGTTCAGACTAGTTATTGGCCTGTAATTCTTAGGGTCAGCTAAGTTGCCCGTCATCGGCAGGAGCACTGTGCGCCCTTCCACCAACCACCCCGGAATAGGCTCTTCCGACTTTAGATATGAGGTGGAAATTCGGGCCAGATGCTGGTGGGTTGAAGGAAACCTCTTCCACCGGAAGGTCTTGATTCGTGGTTGCACTGTGGTTGCACTGCTTCTACACCTGTTGTATAAGTTACGACATTAGGTTGATTTTCTACTTTATTTTTCATACAAAAAAGGATAATTTTCTTAGGTATGCATCTCGTTATATATCTTAGCATTCCACACTTAAAAATCGCTAACATAATTATCAATCCTATCGCTGTATAGCTTAAACGCTGTAGCCATTCTGAAATAGTTAAACTTCAACTTTTTGGTTTTTTATGAGTGGACATATTATTGAGTATACTTTGTACATCGTTTAGACTAAGTTGTGCTTTCCTAAGTACATCTATATCAATTTTCTTGGGTATTTGAATTAATCTCTTATCTAAGTTCTCTAAATTTCCTAAATTATGTTGCATATCGTAAGTTTCGTTGACAATAATGGTTTTAGTCATATTTAAGTTTTTTGATAAATGAAGTTTGTCATGGTTGTTATATATTTCACAACTTTCGCCGGTGATTAATGTGGCAACTTTGATTAGAATAGGTTCGATTTTTTCTCCACACACTAAATCTAGGTTTACGTCGGTTGTGGGAATTACAATATATCCTCCTATTACCGGTATGTAATTTTCTTTATGAAGCAAATAAGGAGATTGTGAACATGCTGTTCTCGCATATCTTCTCAGTAAACTTGCTTCACAAGTATTTGTTTCATAAATTCTTAGATTAGGGTGATTTCTTTTACATATCAAATGTCTATTTATTTGTTTAGATTTGTTAATTGTCTCTTTATCAGTCGGTACGTAACTGTCTTCGAAGTCAATTATCAAATCATGGTCAGGAATTCAGGAAAGGAATATTTTGCCAAATTTGTTTGGGATTGGAATTATTCTTTTTACAGATTCTGCCTCGTTTTCAATAATTGGGATATTAATGACGTAACTTAATAATCCATAGCACCAGAATTATTATTTTGCTGGAACATAAAATGGCATCACTTGATCAATATGAAATTGAAGAATTCTGTCTTCAAATTTAATTTTTAAATTATTATTCATTGTAATTCCCGTAACAATTCCTGGACTTTTCCAACTTGGATCCAATTTATTTTGTTTTGTATTATTTTTCCATTTAACTTGATCTCCTATTTTGTAAACTGGGTGGCTTTTAACTATGTTTTCATCCAAACGTTTCTTAGCCTTTTCTTTTTCAATTTAAATTCTTTCTTTAGCTTTTTGAATTACGTTGTCATGTTGGATTTTCCATTTCTTTATTAAATCAGCATATTTGAGCGTTGGTGATCTTATTATTGCTGATGGGATATTAGGATCTCTTCCGAATGTCATTTCAAAAGGTGAGAAGCCTGTACTTGTATTTTTCATTGTAATAATTACGAATGTAATGAATTTCAAATTTTCATCCCATTGTTTACCATTATCTTCCACTGATGTTTTAATGAGATTTTTTAAAGTTGAATACAGTCTTTCTATGTTACCATTTGCTTGTGAATGGAAAGTTGTTGTTCTTATATGCTTGACATTTAATGCATCTTCAAATTGTTGCATTAATTCCGATAGGAAATTTGTTCCTTGAACAGTGAGTATCGTTTTAGGGCTTCGAATGTATATATATAATGATCAATCATACTTTCAATTACAGTTTCTGCGGTTTCGTTTTTCATAGGAATTAGAACTTTATACCTTGTTAATCTGTCTTGAATACTTAAAATGTATTTGTTTCCTAGTTTTGTTTCGGGCAAAGGACCAAAAACGTCTAACGCGATTTTTTTCGTTAGAGTTAGTAGGTGTGTCTGGAATGATTGATTGTGCTTGATTAGTAAATCTTCTTGTCTTTTGCAATTAACAAATAGGGCATGCTTTTACGTATTTCTTGATTTCTTCATCCATATTCTTCCATTCACCAATTTCGCTTGCTTTTTGAATTGTATTTTTCTCTCCAAGGAGGTTAGCGTGAGCTTCTTTAATGATGGTTTTCCTTTCTTCTTTACTTAATTCTCTGGTTTTATTAAAACATATGTGGAATCATATTTCGGGGTAATAATGAGTGAAGATTGGGTCACCAAAAATCAATCTTACTATTATCAGTCCCCGGTTTCTAAATTATGTTATTAATAATCTTAAGTAGCGTATCCAATTTTCATCATTAAAATCAGGCATATCTTATTTGTTTATTAATTTCCAAAGTTTTCCTTCAGCGTTTGGTTTAATTTTAATTCTATTGTTCGTTACTGGGTTTTCTTTCCATTCTAAAAATCCTTCATATAGTTGCTTGTCTTCTTCCTCTTCTTCTTCTTCTGATGGTTCCATAATTCTTACTTTCTCTCTATCTCTCAATACTCTTTGTTCGGTAATCATAGGTTTTTTCAGTGCGCGTTCTTTACTAACACTTTCAGCATCAGAATCGCTACTGTCTTATGGTACCGTAGTAGATAGATAAACGTTTATTTTTTAGCCTGCTGGCCTTAAAAAATTGACTTGCTTACACTTCCATTTTTTACAGAATTTTCTTAAAACTAACATCCTTCCACACCTTATCTCTAACGCCGCTCGCTCTTATCGCATTGCCTTCCTCGCTTCGCCTCGCCTCGCTCGCATGTCCCTACTTTCTTGCTTGCCTCGCATTACCAAACTCTGCCTCCGCGACTAATACCTAATACTTATCTGCTATTTACAATATTTACATTTACTTATATTTACTTCCTCCTCTATTTACAATCTTTCCTTCTCCATTCCTCTTCCTCCTTCCTTCTCTTCTTCTCCATCTTACCCAATACTCCCTTCACCCATGCTACTGCCCTTTTGTCCCCCCTTTCATGCATCAATACCTCCATGCTTATCCCACTCCTTTCCACCTCCACGCACTCCTCCTTACCAGTGCTCCACTCTTGCCTCCCCCTTCCCACATAGTTCACACATCCTCTTTTCCCTAGCTTCTCCTCTTCTCCTTCTCCCACCAACGCTCCCTAACCAGCTTACTTCCCCCCTCTTCCAAAAATTTCTCCTCATATTTACACGCTCGACTCCCCGCTAGAATCCCTACACTCATTCTCCCCGTCTCCCTCCTGACAATATAATTAGGCGTGTTCCTTGCCAACCCCAGTGTCCACTTTACATATCTCTCCTGTATCCTATTTACCTCTTCGGTTTCCTTCCACCCCCACACCTCTACTCCATACAATAGCACACTCATCACTAGTGAATCAAACAATTTTATTCTCCTTTCAAAATCATCTGCGAATAACTTCTTTCCCAACCCCCGCACCTGCCTCATCACCACATTTGCCCTCCTCACTCTCTCTTTTATGTGACAATCCACTCCGCCATTCCTCCGAAACAAGAAACCCAGGTACACAAACTCTTTCACTGCCTGCACCGCCTATCCCTTCCACTTCCACTCCCCTTCCTTATCCCTTCCACCTCCTTTTCTGAAAACCATAACCTTGGACTTTTCCGCATTCAGTTCTAACCTGTTCTTATCCAGGTATCTTCTCAACCTCTTCGTCATTTCCTTTAAGGCCTCCTCGCTTTTTGCCAACAACACTATGTCATCTGCATACGCTAGTGACCAAATTCTAACCCCTCCTATCCTGACTCCTCCTACCACTCCGGCCTCCAGCTTACTTTCCATATCCGCAATTAAAATCGCAAAAAGCGTCGGGCTAAGCGGACACCCTTGTCTTAACCCCCTATCCATCCAGAATCCCTCCGAAATCCCCTGTCCTCCTCTTACCTTATCTTTGGTTTCTTCATATATCTCCCTTACCCTCTCGATCAGGCCTCTCTCCACTCCCCTCTCCTCCATCGCCTCCCACAACCTCCCCCTATCCACCGACGGAAACGCGCCTTTCAGATCCACAAAAAACACGTACACTCTCGACCCCTTCTTCGCTAATTCTCTATCCACGACGTGCTGCAGAACGTAGATATCGTCGATAGTACTCCTGCCTGCCCTAAAGCTCGCCTGCGTCTCTGGCAATATTCCTTTCCCCTCGACATCCTTCCGCAGCCTCTCCGCTACTACCATCGCGTATACTTTATACGCCGTATTCAGTAGCGTCATCCCCCTATAATTTTCCTGCCTATCCCTATCTCCTTTCTTATACAGAGGCACTATTAATCCTTCTCTCCACCCTCGTGGGAATCCATCCCCCCTCCATACTTTCTTCACTACCTCCTTCAGCCTCTCCCTAACCTCTTTTGTACTAAACAGCCATGCTTCATTCTCTAGCCCATCCATCCCTGCTGATTTTGACCTTTTTAACTTCCTTATCTGTTTCTCTATCTCCTCGTCATTCAACTCCTCCATCTCTACCTCCACCGTTCTTATACTCCCATCATCTCTCTTCCTTAAATCTGAGCCCTGAAATAATTCTTTAAAAAACTCCCTCCACTCTTCACTCCCTATCTTGTCGCTTATCCCTACTCTACGCTTCCTAAACCTATTTATTATCTTCCAGACGTCCCCTTCTGTCTTAACATTTCCTAACTCCTCCTCCAGCTCTTTCTCCTTTTCCTGTTCTTTCTTCTTACACATCAATCTAAACCCCTTCCTCATTTCTACGTACTCCTCCCTTTTCGCATTACCCTCTTTTTACTTCTTATACTTCCTCTTCACCTTTCTTTTCATCTTTTTACATTCCCTATCCCACGACGGCTTCACCATTCCTTTCGTCTTCTTTTTGAATACCTTCTTTTGCACGCACGCTTTCACTTTCTCTTTTAAATCCTCCCATATCTCTTCCACCGTCTCCCCTTCGAAGCGTACCTTCCCCAGTTGCTCCTTATATTTCTCTATCGCCTCCCTCGTCCAGCTAACCCTCTCCCCTGTCGACACTTCTTCCCCACCTTGCCTTCCGCCGTTCTCACCCCTTATCCACAACCCTAATGGCTGATGGTCTGATTCTACCCTCCCTTCTACTGCGAATCTCTCCATCTCCTCCCACCCTTGCATATTCATAACTACATAATCTGTTACCGATACCCCCACCTTACCTACGTATGTGTATTCTCCCTCTTCGTCCCCAGTTGCCATACCATTTGCCACCGCCCAGCCTCTATCCTCCATCCAGTCCCTTAGAATCTCCCCCTCCTTATTTATTAACCTATCCTTCGAATTCCTTTCGAAGCTCTCCCCTTCCCTGTAAAGGCCCCCTTCCCTCCCCATCCTCGCGTTAAAGTCCCCACCCAGTACCACCATACCCTCTTCTCTTTCACCTAACAGGTCTTCCACCCTTTCTTTAATTCTTTCCATCCCATCCTTATTGTACACTGTCGCAAACTTACACATTACCCCTCCTATCTTTACTTTCCTCATTTGCACTCCCTCCCCCTCTTCCTCTCCGTGAGCTTCTTCCTCTCATCCATCTCTAACTACCGTTATAATTCCCCCACTAGCCCTTCCTTTCTTCTTCACTCTGACCGCCTCCTGGAGTCTCCACCTATACCCCCTTGGCAGCTTTGGCTCTATTCTATCCCATTCCTTTCTTTCCACTCACGTCTCTACCAGTCATACCACATCAAATTCCTGGATATACCTCGAGAACTCCTCATCCTTCTTCTTTACCCCTGCTACGTTCCAGTAAAGCACCTTCAAAACTCCTCTACCCTGCATTACCCACACCCCCCTACTTCCTACGAAACAAATTCCCCTGCACTTCCTTCAACACCTCTTTCTCCTCGTCCCACACCCACATTTTCTCGTCTATTTTTATTTTCCGATATCCTACCTTTGCCGATCTACCTTCACTCCTCTCCCTCCTAGCCCTGTCGTACAGCATTCTCTGTACATCCCTTTCCTTTCTCGTCAAATCGTGATCGATGAAAACTTCCTTATCCTTTATCCTATTTTTATTTCGCATTACCCCCAATTTTTCTTCCCAGCTCTCCAACTCCACAACCGCCACTTCTTTCTCCTTTCTCCCCTCCAACTTAACTTTTTCTACCCTGCCTTTATTCCACCCTATGCTCTGTAGCAGCGCTTCTACGCCCTCTCTTTCTTCCCCGCTTTTCATCTTCAACCCTCTTATCACAATATTATTTCTCCTGTCTGCCTTCTCCTTTCTCTCCATTCTCAATTCTATTGCCCTTATCCTTTCCCTACCCGCCCTCTCCTCCTTTTCATTCATACGCTCTCCCACTTTCTCTTCTATCATATTCCCTACCCTCTCCCAAATACCTTTAATCTCGCCCCCGCTACCCCCGTCTCCTATTTCCATTTCCGTCCTGCCCTCCACCTTCTCAAGCCTTTTTTCCGTCCTTTCTTTCCACGCCCTAATCTCCTCTTCCATCTGTTTTATTTTAACTTCTTTTTCTTTTCTTTCCCTCTCTAACCCATCTACTCTCTCTCAGCTCTTTCACCTCCTTTTCCCATTTCTCATCTCTGATTCGCAAGTCCTCTGAATCATTAACTGTTTCTTGATCTTGAAGTGGGAACAGTCTTGAAAAACAATCAGCTGCTTTGTTTTCTTTTCCTTTTACGTATACTATCTCATACTTGTATTCTTCGAGTTTTAATCTCCATCTTAATAAACGAGAACTAGGGTCTTTTACATTATGTAACCAGACTAAAGCTTTATGATCAGTTTGTATTTTAAACTTGGTTCCTAATAGATATTGACGTAATCTTTTGCAAGCCCAAACAATCGCTAATAATTTTTTCGCTTGTGCTATAATTCTCTTCTGCTTTATTCAATGTCCTTGAAATAAATAAACATGGGTGTCTTTGCTGCGATAATACAGATCCTAATGCTTGATTCGAGGCGTTTGTTGCAAGTGTAAATTCTTCTCCAAAATTTGCGAATCGTAGTACTGGTGCATTACATAAAAGTTCTTTTGATTTTTCAAAGCTTTCTTGGCATTTAGGTGTCCAATGGAATATTAATTCCTTTCGTATCAAGTTGGTCTCGTTGGCCTCGTTCTTTTTCAATTTTCTTTTTCCGAATTTCTTATTTAATTGTTTTTCGTAGTATTGTGCCCTACTTGGTTCAGACACTAACAAACAATAAATAATACTTTTCTTTCTTGGATTTTTTGTTTTAAACTCCTGTTTTAAATTCTTCTTTTGGATTTTCCCAATTCGTTTCTTCTCTTTAGATTTTGTTTCTTACTTTTAAGTTTTTGGTATATTTTCTTCTTCAAAATTTCTTTCTTCTTTGGTTTTCGGGTCGCCCGTGGGTAGATCCGGAGTTCGTCCTTCAGTTTCTTCTTGAATTCCGTAGAATTCACACTTGAATTTCCGTAGAAATTCTTATCTTTTTTCCAGGGTTCGCCACAATGATTGCCTTCATAGGATTTCTATACTGTATCCGTGGATGCAGAAATCGAAAGAGC
This sequence comes from Andricus curvator, assembly GCA_932195095.1. Lineage (NCBI taxonomy): Eukaryota > Metazoa > Arthropoda > Insecta > Hymenoptera > Cynipidae > Andricus > Andricus curvator. The sequence continues at coordinate 775,590 of CAKNYM010052974.1, forward strand.
AATCCTGGCAGGATCGCCAAATGTAATGGGTCACAGGATCGCCACTGATTCTTAACACTTTGGAATCAGATATATGTAGTATAGTTTTATTGAAAGAATTTTACCATAAGACTGGAGAGGAGAACTTTGCAATAAGGAAACCGGGTGGAGAACTGAGGAGCAGCACTGAGGAACGGACCCAAATGGGCGGTTTATATATGGCAGTACTTCTAGAACCTTCTATCTATGGAAAGTACCCCAGAGTGCGTGCGCAATTACAGGCGTACATTGTATTGATTATACATTGTATTGATTAGTTCACATATATAGGTATAGGTATAGGAACAGGAAATTTCTGAAGAACAAATTATGATTCAGATATGGAATAGACATTTTTCGGAAGAGTAACATTTTGAACTCGGGACGTAGAATTGTCCACGAGATGGGAAATGGTTACCATGTCAACTGTATTAAAAGTGTTTTGTTTCCATTCGAAAAAATTCAACTTTATCTACTTGAACATTACCCGCAACAAAAATTCACTTTGGGTTTTTCTGTGCTAGCATTACGGAATTTTCCATAAGACCAACCACTTTTCTAGCTCATTCTGGGTTAATTTGAAGAAATTTCAAAAATTACAAGGGATGTGAAAGAATTGTGTAGGGTTTCCAAAAATTTGAAGGAATATAAAATAATTTTACAAGATTTAAGGGATTTGATTGGACCTCCAAGTTTTTCTAAGATTTTAGGAGATTTTACCAATTTAAAGAGGTTTCCCAAGAACTTTAGGAAATGAATTTAATTTATCTTATTTCCAAGAGATTCTAAACGGTTTGTAGAGACTTCGAACTATTCAAAAGACTTAAAAAAATTCAAAAAGCGTTAAAAGATTTCAAGGGATTTCTATGGATTTTCACAAATTTTAATGGATTTAAAAAAATTTCCGAAGGTATCAACGAACTTCAATAAAATTTCAAGCGATTATAAATATATAAAGGGAATTCACCGATTTTTGCTGTGTGAAGTTTATTTGTGCAGAATCGCTATTTTTTTGTACTTCCATATGAGATTGTTCTATGTCTAGTCGTAAAGCACTCGACATGTGGGGCAATAATATAATACAAGTATGACAAAATAACAATGCCATGATTTAAAAACGTTTAAAAAATAAAATTCCAATACATTTGAAGGAAAGTTCCAACATACATTTTTTCACAATGCTGATAAGTCTGGCAAACATTAACGATCTCTGAAGGTTTTTCCTTCCACCTCTGCTCACCACACCTTCCTAATCGTTGCTCACATTACCACTTCAATGTGGAGCAAAAAAAATTTAGGAAATACAAATATCTGAAAAAAGCGATTCGAACCGTCGATGTAAATGTATAAGTGTACATCGTAATTTAAACGGACTGGGATAGTATTAGTCTGTAGACCCCCCTATATATACTGCAAAATCTTGTAGAAAATTCATTATAGTGAAAACTTATAGCGAACCTCTTAAAAATCTACATACGGCAGTTTTCCCTATTTGAAGAAAATGCGGAACCCTCTTGGGACACTGCTCTTCCTCATAGCAGTTTTCTTTATGTCCATTGGTAAATATAATAATATATCTTTTTTATTGCATTTTTATAAATTTTTGGCTATTTCAATTCCCAATTTCGCAACAAAACTACACTGAGAGAAAAAAAATCGAAAAATAGGAACTGAGACCTGGTGCAGTTTAGGACTCAGTCAAAAGCTACTCAAAATTGGTTACGAAATCCGCATTTTTATCTGTGTGGTATTTTGAAACTGTACTCAAAACTAATTCTATGCGCGTAATCTCATCATACCGCCATCTGCGAGGGACTATTCTCTTCGCAAATCATGAAAATTACTTGTAAGATTTCAGAGATCCCAACATGAACTAAATTTCGAAAAAATCAAAAGCGCTTTAACTTTGAGAAAAGACTTTTTGGACCATTCTAATAAGGAGCCGCAACCAATGTTCAAAATTCTAATCCAAAAATATTAAATCTTGAAATTGTCCTATTTTCGAAATTTAATTCTGAAATCATTCAATTTCGAGATTCTTCAATTCAAAATAAAATTGTTCAATATTGGACGCTTTGAATTAGGAATGATACATTTTCAACTTCATTCTAATGAAATTGTCCAATTTCTAAAATTTTTGTCTGAATTTTTCAATCTTGAGAGCTTCTGATTTAATATTTATCAATTTTTGAAAACTGACTTATACAGAATTTCGTCTAGTTAAACTAATGAATTTTCTAGAAGATATTTCAGTACATATATATATAAGCCACATGCTAATATACTTTTACATGCGTCATTCTAAATCGCCTCACACATTATTATCAACGCAGTAAATCGCATCATTTTTCAAGATATTTGTGTTTGCTGAATCTGTTTTTTTATGGCTTTGGAGGCTTTATTAGGAGGTGGGTCGGGATGAGGAAGCGAGGAATTATTTTGTGAGTGGAATGAGGGCAAGGAGTTTGAATATTTGAGAAATAAGGGAACGGGTGGGAAGCGATAGTAAACGTGAGGAGAAGGGGTGATTTTTCAACTGGGGGCGTACATATATCACGTTATTTGATGTTAAATACATTTCGAGTCCAGTAAAGTAATGTAGAGAAATGATGTAATTGATAATGATGATTTTTTACATTCTCATCCTGATGAGAAGGTATTAGCTTCATGTAAAATTTGTCAACAGTGGTCTAGTCGAGGCCTGGCGGGGCCTGGCGCCGCCAGGGTACTTTCTTTGAAGGCCCGGCGGCTTACAACCAAAAAGTTGCATGAACAACCAAATAGATTAACTTTCCAGTATAAAAAGACGAGTTTTCCAAAAAATAGGTGAAGATTGAACCAAATGGTAAAATTTTCAAACAAGATGAATTTTCAACCAAGAAGGATGACTTTTCTACCATTAAAGATGCATTTTCAATCCGAAAAAATGAAAAACAAAAATAGTTTAATTTTCGACCAAAAATGATCACTTCAACCAAATTTTTAAATTTTCCGAAATAATTAGATTTTTTTTTAAACAGTAGAATTTCTAACCAAATAGTTGAATTTTCAGCATACAAAGATGCATTTTCAATCAAAGAGTATATAGTTTTTAAACTATTAAGTTAACCAAAAAGTTTAACTTTCAACAAATAAGGATAATTTTGTACCCAAACAGACGAATTTTTAAAAAAATTATGCATTTTCCACACAAATAGTTGAATTTTCTACCAAATAGTTAAATTTTTAACTTATACAATATACCGGATAAAGTTTCAACCAAAAAAGGAATAATTAAATTTTCAGATAAAAACTCTAATAAAAAAATAACTTTGAACAAAGAAACAAAACAAATTCTCAACAAAATTGTTCACTTTTCTACCAAGAAGATGAATTTTCGTCCAAGAAGATTAATTTTCTACAAAAAAAAAACAAATTTTGAATAAAACACAGGAATTTTCATCAAAATTATCTAATTTTAAATCCAATAATACGAATTATCTACAAAAAAAAAGTCGAATTTCCAATCCAAAAATATGATTTTTCATTCAAAAAGTTTAATTTGCTACCAGATTGTTGAATTTTCAAGCCTAAAAATTAATTCTCTACAAAACAGTAGAATTTTTAACATAAAAGTTGGAATTTTTCTTTTTGCATCTTTCATACTCACTGATGTACATAAACGTACTTTAGTGTCGGCTCTTGCATTTCTCAAAGTTTGAAGCCGATATTTTACTTATCAAAAAAGTATTTAGGTTAAAAAAATCCACCCAGTTCTAATTTCCTCGAATAAAGTACTTAAACGTAGTTTGTTGCCTTCTCACACATTTTCCAAAGTTTCAGCCCGATATTTTAGTTACAAAAAAAGTTCTTAGATCCAAAAAAATATTCGAAAAATTGAAAAAGTGAGGTCGGTAATGTAGGTATTTCACTGTGTCACATGCCCTTAAAAGCAAATCGTTCAATTTTGAAGCATAATTATGAATCCTTACCAAAAAAATTTTTTTTATAAATTTGTTCAACTTTGAGACAAATAATAGATGTTTCAACCAAAAAAGATGAATTCTCAACGAAGCATTTAAAAGTCGATATTTCAACCAAGAATTGCATTTTTTACCAAAAAGAATAGTGATGCCGCCGAGCGATATTTTTCAATACTGAGACGATACCGATACGATACTCACCTTCCAGTCTCGGATTTGTATCGCTCGGTTTTGTATCGTATCGGAAAAATATCGACAAGTTCCGACTCGTATCGGTATCGTATCGGAATTCCGAGACAAAATGTGCAGATCGTTCACTAAGTGAGATCAGTTCGATTTAAACAAACTCAAACTTATTTCAATTCAATTTTTGAATGAAATCTTTTACATGGACAGATAAAAGTTTTATAACTTTAAACGAAAGTTTTTATTTAAATAATCGTATTTTATATACCTACTTTTTATTTTGAATAAGTACCGTTTTATTTCTGATTCATTGATTGTTTGGAAAAAAATTATTATTATGAATGATAATAATTATTATTTCTGTAAAAAATATTAGTAAGTTAGCTTATTTATTTATATTATAATTGGTGGAAGCTTAAGAGTTATTTGGAAGTTTTAAAATTATTCAAGAATAATTTAAAAAGATTTAAATAAAATTTAAACAAAAACTAATATTTTTGAAGATAGGGAACAAAAAATGTATAAGGTTATCAAGCGTTTTGAAAGGTTTCAAGAAAATGACAAATTTCTTCAGTTTCCGAGAAAAATTTAAAATATTCATAATTTTTTTAAATTAATTTGGAAAAAAGAATTTTTTGAACATTTCAGAAGTCTTGCAAGCTTGGAACAAAAAGAATCTGGAAGTATTGAAGGTAATGTTTTTGATTTTGCAGATTTTTTTTTAATTTGAGGAGAAATTCGAAATATTTCAAAAAATATTTCGAAGTTTTTAAAAACTTTATAGATTATTTATCATTTGAAGAGAATAAAAAACAAATTTTAATCAAATGTGGATTTTTGAACATTTTCAAAAAAGTAGGAAACATCAAATGATTTTTTTTTATTTTGACTAATGAATCATTAAAGAAAATTCAAAAAGATAAAAAAGATTTCTAAAAATGTTGAAAAAAATGTGGTAGATTTTAGGTAATGTTTTTAATATTTCAGATTTTTTTGTTTTGAAGGAAAAATTCGAATTATTTTGAAAGATATTTAGACTGTTTCGACGTTTCAAAAATATGTTCAAGACCAATCAATTGTCGAAGAAAATAAAAAAAGATTGAAAAAGAATTTAAAAATGTGGAAGATTTGTGGAAGTGCAATTTTTGTAATTTTTAAAGTTTTTCACAATTCGTTAGAAAAATTCAAGAGGAAGTTTGAAAGGTCAAACTGACGCCAATAATCATTCCTCAGATTTTATAACATCCTATAAAATAACAAAATTTTCTTTACACTTTTTTGGATTCATTTTCCACATATCTGAAATCTTCGGATATCTTTTTAAATTTTCTGCAAAATCGTAGGAAAATTAGATTCATACTTTAAAATCAAAATCATAATAACAAATTATTTTCCCCCACAAATTGAAAAACTTTCACTTTTCTGAAAGTGATAAGTCCTTTCTTTAATAAATACGTTTTTCTCATTACTATATTGTACTATTTTATTTTAATATGTATAACAGGTTATTATTAGAAGATATATTTTAGTTGTAATCTCATACAATTTCACTTCCTTTTTAAGTTTTTTAATTTACTTATATTAATATTTTCTACACAATTATTGGAAAATATGTAGACAAATTTAATCAGAAAATTGTGAATGTTCTAATTATCAAAATGAAAAAAATAATTGATATTTTACGGAAAAAATCAATAAAAGCTTCACATCGAAACTTACTCATAATTCTCTCTTTTAGAAAAACATAACTTAAAAGTAGTAACACAAAAATTGGTTACCACCATTTTTATCAAAAATGGGTTTATTTCATAAAAAATCAATTAATAAGACTGTTTTGACCTAAATTAACCAATATTTCAGCTCTTAATTGGATACTTGCTTCATCTTTTAATGACTATTTCGATTTTGAAGTATCTTTTTCCGTTGTTTCGAAAAATTCCCATGTTGTCGGTTATCCAGTTCTGTACTGCCACCCTTCTACTACACGGAAAAAAGTAGATAGTTAGATTCACTTTGATGTATTGTTAACTTGAAGTTTACTTGTTCGCATTGCACAAGAAACAATTCAAATAGTTTTTGATACTGAATTAGATAGTGATCTCAAAATATACAAAGTCTAAAGTCAGCATTACTACTTCAAATTGTAAAAAGAAAGATTACTAGAACAAGTAGCTTCAATAACTATTTGAAATAGTACATTTGAACATGTAAACTGTATGAATAACTAATTTTCATAGTAAGCAAAGAATTGTGAGTTTGACTTTTGCAAGTGAGTTCGATCTGCTTTTTTGCATTGCAATAATCACTGCGCAAGATTGTTAGCCTTACTATTTGAAATTGTAAGTAAGTTCAGTGGCTCAACTAGAAACGTGTAGGCTCGGTCCGCAACATTTTTTAGGCGGTCCGTTTCAAATTAAAAAAGAAGGACGACTTATAACTTGCTTATCAGTAAAACAACAGATTTTCGCTTTTCAATCTATAAGACAGACCGCGCACTGACATTTTACAAAATTAAATAAATTATCGGAAACTATTTTATAATGTTTTCTCTTTTATCATAATATCAGTTGAGATAATTATTATAAATGAACATAGTGAATAACTCTACTTTATACTTCAATACTGTTTTTTTGTTTTGTACAAAATTTTCAGAATTCAAAAATATTCTGAAGAATTATATATAAAAAGAATACTTTTCTTTACATTATTTCTACTATGGAATTTTCTGCTTATGATATTTTTGATTTCTTATAACACTAAAATTGATTAGGATCGTACTTGATTAAGCCACCTAAGTTCAAATATTATATTATTTGGAAGAATTTTTTCTTAGTAGAATAATAAATTGTTTTCGACATATCATTTTTTGAACCAATAATGAAAAAATAATTTGTAATAAAATTTGAGTTCAAATTAATTTCCAATCTTAACGTAGTAATAATTTTTTCAACCTTTTCACATTAATATTCGTAAAAATTACTACCATTTCATGAAAAAAAAAATATTTTCTAATTTTTTTTCAGATTTTCAACAAAAAAAAATCTACCATACTACTATGATATCGCGATCTTTCATACTACAGGGATCACAGTGTAAAAGGAGCTTCAAAAAGGGGAAATAGCGTGGTTTTCGCACGAAAAAAGGGAAAATAGGGGAAAGATTAAACCTTTATTTTCATATGTCGAAAAGAACAAACAACCTTTTCGTAAGAAATGTTACATTTTTAAATAACTTTTAATGATTTTTCAATGATTTCTGCCATTAAAGATTTATTTTTAAAAATTGGATATACTTAGATCGTTGGAAACCCATCCAGAGTGAAATAAAAAAGTCCGGGAATAAAATAAAATTAGTTAAATACACAATTTTGATATGTTTGACATCGTTCTCATAAATATTTCTTTCCAAGATTTGTCATTTCATCCTTACTATAATTAATACTTTCAATCTAAATTTAAAACAATTGAAATCAGTTAATATCTTCTGTTCTCTTTCTTAAATTTACAATTAAATAATTTTTTTTTGATTAAAAAAAAAAATTTGCCTTATTGAAAACTTTTGGAAAATATACACTTAAACCTGTTTAAACATGTTTAAACATGTGCTTAAACATGTTTTTTGGATTGATTCGAACCTAAAAATTGAGTCACCTTGAACCAAATAAACATGTTATTATTTTTTATCCATGGGAAACATTTTTTTCTTGGTGTTTATAACGTTCGAAAATCGCAAAAAAAGATATGAAATCCCAAAAATCCTAATTCACGACAAACATTTTTTTCCGAAAAAGAAAAAGAAAAAAATGTTTCTTTGGTTCAAGCTGAATAAATTTCAGTTCCGACATATTCAACTTTTTTTAAATGTGTGCATATGGCTCAATCCAAAAAAAAAAACATGTTTTTGCATATTTTCAAAAAAATTGTAACTGAGCAAGAAATTTATTTTTAACTTTCACAATTTTAAATTTTCAATGAGTAAGATAATTTTTGAACAAAATAGTTGAATTTTTTAATTAAGAACAACAGTTTTTAACCAAAAATCTAATAGTTATATTTTCGTTTCAAAAAATTAATTTTCAATTGAAAAAACTGAATTTTCTCCCAAATTGTTGAATTTTCTACAATGCAGTTGATTTTTCAACACGAAAATATGAATTAATAATTAAGAAGTTAATTTTCAACCAAACATTACAATTGTTAGTTAAAAAACCTACTTTTTAACAAACAAGAAAAAACTTTAACTAAAATGATGAATTTTTAACAAAGTTGTTCAAAAATCACCAAACTATTGAATTTTCCAGGGAAAAATCAAATTTTCTACAAAACAGTTGAATCTTTAACCCAAAAACACGAATTTTCAACAAGAGTTGAGTTTTCAACCAAAAAAGATTTTTTAGCCAATGAAGAAAAAAAATTGTATTCAAAATGTCGAATTTTAAAGCAAGAAGATGATTTTTCTACAAAAAAAAGGACGAATTCTTAACAGATTACATACATTTTTAACCAAATATTTGAATTTTCAAAATAAAAAAGATCAACTTTGAACCAAAAATGGAATTGCTACGTTTTAATTTCAAGAAACTAATTTTCAAATGAAAAACCCAATTTTCTACGTATTTATTGAATTTTCGTGCAAAAAAAAGTACGTTCTATAATACACTCGAATTTGTAACTCAAAAATATAAGCTTTCAATACAAAAAATAATTTTCAATCAAAAATTGCAATTTTCTGTTTGAAAAAGTGCATTTTTAACAAAGTAGTTTGATTTTCAACCAAAAAGACAGCTTTTCAACAAAATAAATATATTTTCAACCAAATAGTTACATTTTTAACCAACTTTCTGCCAAAAAATATAACTTTTGAACGAAATTTGAACATCCAAAGAAATAGTTGAATTTCCAACTAAAAAAGATCAATTTTCAAACACAAATGGAATAGTTCAATTGTTAGTTTAAACAAATTAATTTTCAACAAAAAAAAGTTTCAACAATAGTTAAATTTAAAATTCCAGTTGATGAGTTTGGAATATTCCATTTTTTAATTAGGTATTTAACTTTGTAAATTTAAACTAAAATGTATTAATCTTCTAATACTTATTTAAAAAATAATATATATTTTGTAACTGTTCCAATTTTATATTGGATAATAACTTCTGTCGGCAGTTTTCACATTTTGAACTTGCTTTAAAATGTTTCTTTTTCAAATTTGTTTAAGAGTATTTATTTGTAATGGTCTGAACTTGGAACGTGTACCTTATTTATTCATTAATAATTTATTTAAGTGCTATAATTGCTTTAATTATTATTCAATAATGGGTACAATTTCAAATATCGTATATTTAAAGAGAAGAGGGGAAAAGGGGGAAGGTTTTTGAAAATAGGGGGGGAAAGGGAAATTTCAAGAAAAAAGGGGAAACTAAGAAAAACAGGGGAAGACTCTGCACCCTGATATCAATTTCTCGGAACCGAATATTTTTTTTTTTAACAGTTTTTATTCTAATTCAGCATCCCCATATCTCATGAGAAAAATTTTATTTGTGCAAAAAATCTAAATTTAAATCACAATTCAACGTTTGTCTCATCTTAAAATAGTGATTTCGATTTTGTATTTGATATATTATTACGATGTTTAAACTATTTTTTATTTATATATCAGTTATGTAAATGAATGTTGCGTTTTAAATAAAGTGAGATGATAATAAAATCAAATCAAAATTCCAAAACTTTCATTCGAAAACATTTTTTCAAGCCTTAATTTTCAATAATACAAAATATGTACTTTTTAAAAATTGTAATTCAATTCATCTTATAATAATATACATATAAATTACTAATAATATATTTACTGTGTGAGTTAATACTTCTAAGCAAAATATTTTTCCCATGCTCGTTACAAAATATTAGAAATCATCAGTAAGAGATTTTAAGTAATTATTTATTATAATTTCTTAGCTGGCCACGTTTTTCTCAGAGAAACCGCTTGACCGAGAGTTTGTCAGAAAAATCTAAGCGGTTCCGTAGCTCACTTGACTAACACTTGCGCTAGATTTAGGTTTTAGGACAGGTTTTAGGTAGTTAGGTAGGGTTCGATTCCCCAGCGGGGGCGATTTTTCAAAGCGTTTGAGCGTGCCATCATGTGTGTAAGACTCTGTGGGTGCAATTGTTAAGAATAATCGTAAATTAAGTGCAGTAATCATATATAAAATAATTTTCTCCTTTTCAAATCGATCGACGTTTCACATAATTTTTGTTGTCGAAAGTTTCGAGCTAATCTATTTATAAATTGTGTATAGAATGCGTGCAGAGCATATATACATATACATATATGCGTTACAATGCGAAATCGGCAAAGTTACTCTTCACAGAAGTAAGGCATACACAGAAAAAACTGGGGTTTCCATTAGAACCCATTTTTGGTTCAAAAGGAGCTGCAACAAGAATGAACCCCACTTGCTGAAAAGGAACCCAAATCGATAAATTAGCTCTAAATGATACCTCAGTTGGGGTTCTAAAGGATCCCAATTGTAAATGAGCCTATTTCTAAAGAACCTATTTTTCGCTTTGCCCACTTCGACATTTTGTTTAATTAATAATACAATTTTTACCTGAAAGCACACATGTAATCAAACTCTGATGGACATAACTTCATGAAGACAATGAAGGTACAAAATATTACCGTGATTAAAATAGATATAATGACTTGATAGATGTAATTTGCAGGTTATGTAACAAGCTTGTAAACATAAAGGCTTATTCTTATGCAAAAAACTTTTCTACATGTCACTTTTTAAAAGTACAAATATATATTATTAGAAGTACTGTAGGGTCGTTGCAAAAACAAAATTTCCTTTGTTTTATAATTTTAACATAAAATATAAAAATAGATAACCAATTTGACTGTAGAGAAACGAATTTTTTTAAAGTCTCAATGCGCATGCGTCGCACCAGCAGCCTCACTGCATGTTGATCACGCGCTTATTTGAAATGATAAAATATGCAAATCAATTTTTTACAACATAATTATTATAATATTATTATTATAATTATTGTATAATAATTTTGAAGTACAAAAAATATTATGAATTATTCAGAATTGACATTTGTGAAGAAAAGTCTTTCTTCTTTTGAATTTAAAATCAATAATTCATTTGTAAAGAGTAAAATCAAAGAATTCATTTACCTTTTACTCTAAAAGTCTATTTTGTGATCTGAAAATTAATTTCTTTGATTCTAAACTGATGATTTATCATAAAAAATTAATTCACACATTTGATAATTTCAAAAAAAAAAACATATACAGCGAAAAACACGATAATTGAGAGAAATGGACTTGTAGATTGAACTATTTAAAAACTGATACAGATTGAACGATTTTTAAATTTAAACATTAAAAATAGTGATGTTTACAGGTGCAATAGTTTAAAATTGTATTAAATACATGCAGGAATCATCACAACAACTGGTTTTCCTTCCCCAAGCACATACATTTTCAGGGTGGCGATTCGGCGGACAATTTCAAATTCCCGGTTTTTCCCGGTCAAGTTTTTCAATTTTCCCGGTCAACTAAAAGTAACATATTCATATTTGCCGTAAAACGCAAACATTTATTTTAATTCATGACGTTCACTCTGAACATCCTTTAACACAACAGAACAAAACATTGCAAAATAAATGAATTTTCAAAAAATACTTGAATTTTCCACTAAAAATATCAATTTTTCACAAAAAAAAAATGAAATAGTTAAACTTTTCAACCAAAGTGATGAATTTTCAAATAAAATTATGAATCTTCAACTGAATAGTTAAATTTTAAACAAAATAAATTTTCAGCTAAAATTATGAATATTTAACTGGAACACTTGAATTTTCGACCAAAAAGATGAATTTTTAAACCAGAAGATTAATTTTCAAGTAAAAAGAATTATTATGTACAAAAAATACAATTGTTCAACAAACTACATGAATTTTTAACAAAATAGTCGAATTTTTTATTAATGAAGACAAATTTTCAACCAAATAGTTGAATTTTGAACTAAAACAAGAATCATTTTCAACCAAAAATGGAATAGTAACGTTTTTAGTGAGAAAAAAAATTTATTTTAAACCAAACATAAGAGTTTTCAATTAAAACAATGAATATTCAACTGGAATAGTTGAATTTTCAGACAAAAAAATTAATTTGTACTAAAAAAGATAAATTGTCAACCAAAACTTAAATAATTATATTTCAAGTTGAAGAAATTAATGTTTAACCAAACAAACGAAGTGATGAATTTTCAAATAAAATTCGAAATATTTAACTGAAATAGTTGAATTTTAAACCAGACAGATGAATTTTTTTACTGCAATGATGAATCATTAACTAGAATAGTTGAATTTTGGAGCAAGAAGATGAATTTCTACCAAAAGACGAATTTCTAACTAAAAAAGATAATTTTTCTACCAAAAATTGAATAAATAAATTCATAGGCAAAAAAAAAGAATGTTAAAAAAAAAGAGATGAATTTTCAACTAAAATTATGGAATATTCAATTGGAATAATAGTTACAGTTTCATTAAAAAAAAAAATGATTACCTAAAATATTTTAAGTAATTTATTTAATAAATTACATTTTTCTATACAAAATTATAGACAATGAAATGAATAATTGGATGAAAAAACTTCACTTCATTGGCGAATTTGTTGATGACAGCTCTCTCAGCTCGCGGAAATTGTTACAAAACATTTATTTAATTTTTTTTTTCATGAACATATTGCTTAAAATGTGTTGCCTCGAAAAAAAAGTAAATAACAGTTTTTGAATAATTCCCGCGAGACGAAAGTGCTGCCATCAAATTGCCACTTCATAACCTCAAAATCCTAGTACCGATTGGTCCTATTGGGATAGATTGAAACTTTGCAACACTAAATCTTTCCCAATCGTGCACACACGATTAAGAAACACGATTAGAAACAATTCAAATTTCTTCCTATCATTCTGAATTGTTTTCAATTAATTATTTCTAGAAGGGTAAATAGTTTGCTTTTTCCGAAAATTGTACGCATAATAAATAATAATATCGTTTGTGTTTGCTTTACCGACATATTCTGTAAATCGCGAAATTACCAACCCGACTTTGCAAGCGGTTGGTTTGTGAATGCGCCTTTATGTTGTTCTTTTCAAGTGCGCTCTAAACGAACCCTTTTGGGTCTCTGCAGGTATGCATTGGAGCTCAACTTCGAAAGGATACCAACTTTTATTTGAGCCGCAACATTAGTGAACCCCCAGTTTTTTCTGTGTAATGCACGAAATAGTAACTCTTATTCTCCTGAGTGTGGAGTGTGTTTAAGAAGTCAGTTTAAATAACCTGAATGCGAAATAGTAATTTTAACAAAATTCACCGACGAAAAGCTGCGGTTCAATTTAAAATAGTTAGAGCTGCTGGTTCACAGAGTTTTTTTAAAGATCCACTTTTTTCCGTGTACAATAAAAAATTGTATTTTGACTGGAGTCAAAATACAATCAAAATAGATACATAATCAAAATAAATACAGTCAAAATACAAAATACTGGAGATTTGACTGGAGTCTCAGAAACCGATACCGATACGAGAAAAAACCGAGATTTTTCGATACGATATCGAGTCAGTCTCGTATCAAACAACATCACTAAACAGAATAAATTTTCAACCAATAAGATCAGATTTCTACCGAGAAAGACGAATTTTCAACAAAATACATGAATTTTGAACCAAAAAGTTGAACTTTCAAATAAAAAAGATAAACTTTTAGCCAAATATAGTTAAATTTGTAACTGAAAAAAAGGATTTTCAACCAAAAATGCAACAGTTTAATTGTCAGTTGAAAAAATTTATTTTCAACCAAGCATGGAACGAATTTTCATCAAAATAGTTAAATTAACAAAGTAGTGTAATTCTTAATAAAAAAGATGACTTTTTAACAATATAGTTGCAATTTCCACAAAATAATTAAATTTTCGACAAAATGATATAATTTTTAACCAAACGAGATGAATTCCGAACCAAAAATTATAATATTAGCCTTTTCAATTAAAAAATTAAATTTTACCCAAAAATATAGTTGGGTTTTCTTACCAACCTTAGTTGGTAACTGAAAAAAGTTGGTAAACCTCAAACTGGTAACGTAATTTATGGAGAGTACCACCAGGCCACTTTTTCTTTTAGGACTACACCACTGTCTGTCAAGGATGATAAATTTGAATTTTTTGTTCAATTTGAAATTTTTTATTCTGTGTGTGAAACACTGTATGTTAGAAATTTTACAAGATTAAGATCCTAGTATTTCAATGTTGACAGTCAGGAAGAATAAAAAAAATTGATCAGAGTAAAGCTTTTTTTGTCAAAAAATGATTTTTTTAATTGAAAATTTCGTTGAAAATCGATCTTTTTCAATTGAACTACTTTGTTAAAAACTAATTTTTTTGGTTGAGGGTTCATCTCCAGATAAAAACTGCGTTATCATAGTCATGTGAAAAATATTTACATGTTTGGTTCAGAATTATTTTTTGTTGTTAAAAATTCAACTGCTTTGTTGAAAGTCGAACTACTTTGTTGAAAAATAATTTTATTGGTATAAGATTGAAATTTTTTTTTTTTAAATAAATCAAAGCTGTACTACTATGTTAAATATGTCAGTGTCAGTATTAAGAATCAAATATTGATCCATTGCTATTTGTTCTTCCAGAATTAAGCTCGCAAGGAAATTGTGCCAGCGGAGAACGATACAGAAACAACTCACCTACCCGCGGAACCATCTACAATTTGCCCGAACACACCTCATATATGACCAGACCGTCCTATTATACGCCCGGACACTTCTTATATACGCCCGGAACCCCCTCAGTACAGCCCAGAACCTCTATCTCAGCTCCGTCCACTCCCCCCCACTCATCTTCGCACAGACCCTTCTTATTGGATCCGCCCAGACTCTCCGTCTCTACTCCGTCCAGTCCCGTCTCACATTTGGACAAACGTAGGAAACGTAGAACTGGACGTTCGAGCAAAACTACGGAACGTAAGTTATTATTTTAAGGTATATTTAGTTACAGGTACGTTAATAAAAGAAGTTAATTCAAGTTCCCTGAAAGTTACTTTAAATTTAGCCATCCCCCATTTATTTTTGAAGTTTAAATAATGCAAAAAATAACTAAATTTCTGAAAAAAATGAATTAATTAAAAAATTTTAAAAACTCTTGCTGTTAGTGTTTTTCGCTATCATCTAAATATCCTTCCTAAAGACATTGTCCAGTACAGGGTGTCCAGGGGTACTGGGTGTCCAAAAAGTAACGAAACACCTAAATAATTTTCCAGGTAAAATATTTTTTAAAAAGGTCAAGGTCATTCTTTAAGTCACTTTTAACGAGTAATCCAGTGGTAACCCTGTTGACCCTGAGCTTGACCTTCAAGGTTATTTCAAGGTCAACTTTGTTTTTTCATTCGGGAGCCCCTGTTTTTGACAACAGCAAGCTTTACCTGGAGGTTTTTAGGCTTGACCCAGGTATGAGGCGGGTCCAATCTGTACTGCTGCGGCTCAGGTGTTTACGAAAAACGTCGAGGTCATTCTTAGAGTAACTTTTAACGAAGAATCCAGCAGTGACCTTGAATTTGACCTTGAGCTCGACCTTCGAACTTATTTCAAGGTCAACCTTGTTTTTTTTAAGTGGGAACCCCTATTTTTGACAAGGGCAATCGAAAGAGCGCAAAATTTTACATCCAAACATGTACTCAGGTCAACGGTCAAGGATGACCTTGAGCGTTAGCTGGAGGTTATTAGGCTTGACCCAGGTATGGGGCGGGTCCAATCTGTACTGCTGCGGCTCAGGTGTTTACGAAAAACGTCGAAGTCATTCTTAGAGTAACTTTTAACGAGGAATCCAGCAGTGATCTTGAATTTGACCTTGAGCTTGACCTTCAAGGTCATTATTGATAGAAATTTTTGTATGGTAGACAAATTTGGAATTTGTTGCTTATTGAAGTATCAATTTATAACGAAGCTTAACCTTGTAACTATTCAGTTCTTTAATTTTTATTTATTTATTCATTATTTGATCAAATTTTTTGTGAAGAAAGTTAAAGCTTTGATCGACTTTTTTTTATTATTTGTGGGTTTCATGCTAGCATAACTAATATTCAATGCGCACATTTTTTTTTTTTTTTTTTTTGAAATTTTTTTATTACAAATTTTGTTTTTTTACCTCGAAGGTCAATTTCAAGGTCAAATCTAAAGTCACCACTGGAATTCTCGTTAAAAGTTACTCTAAGAATGACCTCGACCTTTTTGGTAAACACCTGAGCCGAAGTAGTACAGATACCTGTGTCAATCCTAATAACCTTCAGCTGAAGCTCAAGGTCATCCTTGACCCATGACCTGAGTACATGTTTGGACGTAAAATTTCCTGCTTTTTGATTGCCGTTGTCAAAAATAGGGGTTCCCGCTTTAAAAAAAAGTTGACCTTGAAATAACCTTGAATTTCAAGCTCAGGGTCAAATTCAAGGTCACCAGTGATTTCCTCGTTAAAAGTTACTTCAAGAATGACCCTGACCTTTTTGAAAAATATTCTACCTGGAAAATTATTCAGGTGTTTCGTTACTTTTTGGACACCCGTATATCACGTAACTAAAAAAGGGAGTGGTGGGGATTTCTCGTTTCCCTCTGCTTGAAATCATAGATAAGAAATTATGAAATTATTTGTCTTCATTCACGTTCAAAACAAGAGAAGGAGAATAAACAGAGGTTGCACAATTTCGAATAACTGTTTATTTTTTAAAAATTTTGAGAACAAGGAAATAAATATTATCAATTTGTTCTTAACGTTATATAAATATAATTTTTCTGATATTCTGGAGAAAATTCAAAAATATTCTTGAAGATTTCAGATATACCTGAAAAAAATCCAGAAAATATTTTTTTCTATAATTCGCGAAAAAGTGCCAGTTTTTCCACCTGTTTTTGGTGTAAAAAGTGACCGATTTTTGGTCGATGACGTGGCGCATGCGCAGTTCCGACCTTTCCGGGCAACAGTGAAAAAAGTGGACAGATGCAGTGTGGAAAAAGTAAATGGACAGTGATAAAAGTGAGGCACAGTGACAAAAGTAAATGTTATTTCGGGTGGGTTCGTGCTGCCTCGGGTGTACTCGTGCATCGTGCGCAGCCAACTTCATTCTATTTTCCGACTCTCGTCCCTAACCTAAAATCAATTTCCTGAAAAGTCTCGAGTTGTGTATTTTGTATGTACTTTTGTCACTTGGCAAAAGCAGAAAAACACCGTCAGCTTCTCCGAAAATACTGTGCTTGGTTTTTTTCACGAAAAATCGAAAATTTTGAAGCCCTCAACTTTATGGGCCAACTATTCAATTGTGAGAACTAGCTTTTTATTACTGTCATATTATTACCATGGTTTTGATAATTGCCATTGTCATTGTTGCGGCAATCGACAAAAAATCGCCTTCTTTTTACACAAAAAACAGGTAAAGAAAAACTAGCACTTTTGAACAAATTCTAGAAAAAGTATCGTGTCCCACACATTGAAAAAGCGACGATTTAAAACTCGTGTGATAGCACGAAAAAAAACTTCACACTCGTTTTAAATCTCTCGCTTTTTCAACTTGTAGCACAATATACTATTATTTTTCAGGATTTTACAAAATATAAGGAAAAAAATCGAGTCAGTTTAAAATATATTTAGGACTTTTAGAAATTTGGTAGCAAATTAAAAATGATTGATTGATAAATTTTGGGAAACCTTTGCAAGCTTTAAAATATTTTTAATAACTTGAAAACTTGTAAAATTCCTAAATATCTTTTAAACGGACTTAAATATTTCTTAAAATTTTGAAAAATCTTTCAAAATTGAAAAAATCTTTCTGATATTGTATACACTTTTAGAAAAGTTTTAAAATGCTTTGAAATTTTGAATAAAAAAATCATTTCAAATTTTCCCAGGAACTTTAAGAAAATTTGTTATTCTTTTCATAATCTATTTTTTTACATCTCTTCAAGTTTTTTATTTTGTAATTTTGCAAAATTAAAAAATTTTCTTTCAAAATCTTCTACATTATTTTTCGAAAATTAAAAAAAAAAAATCATTTGAAATCATCACTAGCGTTAAAATATTTTCGAGTCTTTTTAAAATTTCCGAAACTTTTATATATCTTTCAGAATAATTCAGCAGGTTTGCTCAAAGAAAATTCTACAAAATGAAAAAATTGTCTGAAAATCTTATAGAATTGTTTTCTTTTTCGACATATTCTGAAACCTTCAAAACTTAAAATTAATCTTGACAAAAAAAGGCAAATTCTTAAAAACATTTTTCCAGAAATCATCTTGTCGGTACCGGTAAATTTGTTATTACAGCTACCGACAATCTTTTTTATTTACGGTTACCGATATTAAAAAAATTTTATGTTTTTGTCCATAATTTCATTTTTCTCATCTCTTTAGAAATAATGTTTAGAAAAAGTTCAAAATAAATGTTACCTAGAAATAAAATGACTTATTTGGAAATGTTGGTCTATAAAAATGATAACGCAGAAAATTCGTAATGTTTATTAATAGACTATCAATTATTAATTATTATCAATTATTATCAATTATTAATATACAATACATTTTTTTTTTAATTTTAATATTTAAAAATTTATTTAATAATGAACTTTCAAATTGTTTACATTTTCAACAAAATAGTTGCATTGTCAACTAAACTGCTGAATGTTCAAGAACAACAAAATGAATTTTTGACAAAGTAGTTCAACTTTCAACCAAGTAATTGAATTTTCAATCAAGGAGAAGAAATAATTTTTTATAAAAAAAAGACGAATTTACAAAAAAAAAAAAATATATATATATATATACAGGGTGTTTTTTTTTAAACTTGAGACATCGAAATATCTCAAAAAATACGAATCCTATGAAAAAAATATCCGTAATAAAAACTTTGTAAATTGTTAAATCTTCAACTAAACATATGATATAGTAGACTTTTGAATTAAAAAGAGTTAACTTTCAAAGAAAAAGTAGTTACAGGTTGTCCAGTGATCAGGGTGTCTCGAGAGTTAGAAACAAAATTTAAGGCCTTTTCCAGTTTTTCCAGGTCTCCTTTTTTTTACAATAAATAATGAAATAATCGTTTGTTATACATGTAAAAAAATGAGCCAATTAATTTTTTTATTCGCCAACAATTTCTAAAGATAGCAAAACCATACATAAATAAATTCTTAATTTGTTGCAAACGTAAGTCGTCTTTGTGGAATCTTTGGGAATATTTTTAAATCTTTGCAAAGTCTTTGAAATCATTAATACCTTTGAAATCTTTTGAAATCTTTTGAAATATTTAAAAGCTTTGTAAAATCTTGAAAATTCTGTGAAATCTTTAAGAAATCTTTTGGAATCTTTTAAAAATTTTGTAAAATCATTGAAAATTCTTGAAATCTTTAAAATTTTTGTGAAATTTTTGAAACCTGTATGAAATTTTTGAAAGATTTGTGAAATATTTCTTTAATCTTTGAAATTTATTCAAATCATTAAAATCTGGTGTACTTATGCTTTTTGAAATCTTTTGAAATCCTTATGAATTCCTTGAAATATTTGTGAAATTTTTCTGAAATCTTTTGTATTCGTTTGAAATCATTGAAACATTTAAAATCTTTTTCAAATCTTCAAAACAAATTTTGAAATCGTTTAAAATCTTTGAAATCTGGAGTACTGTATCCTTTTTGAAATCTTTGAAATTCTTTCACTCTTTTGAAATCCCTACGGATTCTTTGTAAAATGTTTTTGAAATCTTTTGTATTCTTTTGAAATCGCTGGAATATTTGGAATTTTTGTGAAATCTTGAGAAAATTGGAAATAGTTAAAAATCTTTGATATGTTTTGAAATCTTTGAATATGGTGTCTGTACCCTTATTGAAATCTTTTGAAGTCTTTATGAATTCTTTGAAATATTTTGGCAATCGTTCCGAAATCTTTTGTATTCATTTGAAATCATTGAAAGATTCCAAATCTTTTTGAAATCTTTTCAAATCTTCCAAAAAATTTTGAAATCGTTTTAAATCTTTGAAATATATTGTAATCTTCAAAATACTTAGGAAATTTTTGTGAAATCTTTAAAATCTAGTGTACACGCTTTTTTTGAATCTTTGAAATCCTTGAAATCCATGAAATCATTGAATTATTTGTTAAATGTTCTAAAATGTTTTGAAACCTTTTGAAATGTTTAAAAATCTTTTTTAATCCTTTAAATCGGTTGAAAGTTTTAAGATCTTTGAAATCCATGAAATCTTTGTGAAATGTTCAAAATCCTTTCAAATATTTTGAAATCTTTTGAAATCCTTAAAAATATTTTGTATCTTTTTGAAATCTGGTATACACTCAAAAAACGGAAGGTCAACCTCTCGAATAATCCGTTGAATGGCCATAACTCATTCTAATTCTAAAATTGAATTAACATCGAAATTTTCAAC
Organism: Andricus curvator; assembly: GCA_932195095.1. NCBI lineage: Eukaryota > Metazoa > Arthropoda > Insecta > Hymenoptera > Cynipidae > Andricus > Andricus curvator. Next base: position 796,234 of record CAKNYM010052974.1, read on the forward strand.
CAATAATTTGTATAATTCGTAAGTTGATTATCACAAAAAAATGTATATTTTAGCATTCTATATTAGCGAAGAAGAAATTGAAAACTTATAGAATTATTCACAATATTCATTCTTTTAATTCAGTTTGCATTTAAGCGAAAAATCCAGAAAAAGGGGAAGTTTCTTGAAAACAGGGGGGAAAGAGGAATCCTTTTAAAAAAGCTTTAAAGATGAATAGGGGAAAGTGTGAATTATTATGCTTTACTTGTGAAATAAATTCATATCAAAAAATTGTTATTCACATTTATATTTTCCATATGTGATGTGACATTCTACGTTAACCCCTCCCACCCTACGTCACAAATCGTCACAAAACTTGTTTACCACCCACCCCCTGGCAGTGTGACGCAGTTTTTGAATGGCCCCTAAGCCCCTGATTTCAAGTATTAATAAAATTCTTTTTTTTTCTGTTTCTTTCTACATTATCAGAATTGAAAATACAATGGGAGAAACTAGAAGAACTATTAGCGAAGCTCGAATCGTCGACTGAAACTTGTGGTGAAGGTATTAGCCATTACCAAGAATCAGAAAGAGAAGACTTGAAGATTTTAGACAACCAGCATTTTTTAAAAAATGGGGCAGTAATAAGGAATTTTAGAGTTGGATACTTATTGCTACAAATATATCCTTTTGGCGAGATTAAATCGAAACTTTGTCCAGTATATGATGGTGCTGAAAAGCTAGTTATTCAACGCATACGAGATGGTGCAAACATTTGCATAGATACACATCGCGCCTTGAAAAGGGCAATACCATTTTTCGAAATATGGGATCCTCCTGCGAGTCCGGTTCATGGTGGAGAAGAACCGTCACACTCGCTTCAACATCACTCAGGAAGTAAAATATTAGGTAACAACAACGTCCCATGAGGAAACAAATAATGTAATATCCTGTATTATGCCTTCCAACATTATTTTGGATTTTTCCGTTGTGAAATGAAAGTTATTTCAATCTCCTTCAATTGCTTTTAATACCGTAAACCTATCCTTAATGAGCGTGGCCGCAAAACTTCATTTTCAAAATTCCCTCACTTTTGCCTGGCCAATTTTTTATTTTCCCTCACCATTAATATTAAAAGACAAAAATGTATATATCCTGGAACATTTTTAATTTCGAATCTTCTATAAATAGAATGAAACAATTATAAATTTAAGTTTATAAGTTTTTAACTCATTAATCTCCGGTCACAGGCTAATTTACTTGGAAAAAGTGAAATATTTCTAGAATACAATTTATTTATAAAGTGACTTAAAGCGCCTAAATTCCCAAATAAAAAACATTCACAATTATAAAATTGCAGAGCAGGAGCCACACAGGCTGCTTTACTTTGAAATTCCCTGATTTACAAAGTTTCATTAGAACTATTTTTTAAACGTCTTCAATTAAAATTTTTTTTTAATAATAAGGCTTTTAATTGGATTGTTTTTTATTCTGGACAATTCAGGTAAAGAAGAGTCTCTAATATTCAAATCTCAAACTGCGATTTTGAGTGTTTTGAATTTATAGTCGGTCAGGTATTAAAAGACTATATATATTAAACTATATTTAACTATATTTAAAACTATATTTAAATTAAACAATTTCGAATTATTTAAAACAAAATCAAATTTAAAAAAGTTCAAATTTGAGCGCCTAAAATATTTCACCCTAGCATTATAAAAGCAAGCGCGCGAACTGCGTGTGGACGCTCCTGAATTTTTATTTTACAATATTAACAAAAAACTATTTGAAAATGCATAATGAGAAATATTCTAATATTAAGAATTGTACAAATAATAATAATAATAACTTAAAACCTTTAAAATTATTAAAAATAAAATGTATTTTACTCCCCAAAGTTCTCTAAGATGTGTTTGAACAAACTCTTACTTTCGTACTTTTAATATTTTCATGGATGCCAATATTTTTTACGTGTCTTGAGATCTTAACTGTTTCCATGAATATTGTCAAAATTTAAAAAGCAATATTTTTAAATACTTCAATTAAAAATGTTTATATTTGAAAAATTTACATTTACAATTGATAATTCAGAAATTCTTGAATTTAAAACGTCTAGAAATTGTCTAATAGTACAAAATCAAAACTGTTCTATTTCAAATGATTATTACTGGAAATTGTATAAGCACCAAAAAAAGTATCTATTTAAAAAGTATTAAATGTACGAAGTGAAACTAAAAGACTTAACTATGAACATTTTCAAATTAAACCCTGAGGGATAAAAAAAAATTTTAATGAAAAATGGTTATATTTTTTATATTAAAGAAAACATTCTTTGGTTTTATTTGTATCTCAAAGAAAAGCCCCGCCATAATGTTTGCCTAACAGGGGGTAGTTTTTAGGGGTTGAAGTTGGTTGCACACATTTGAACAAATTAAGGCGAAAATATTAGGCCCGTATAAAGTTTAATTTGGACATTGTCGGAACTGGCAAAATATTTCGCTGGCCCGGCATGATGATTGCCTCGCAGTGGTAGTTTTTTGGGGGTTGAAGTTGGTTGTACAAATTTGAACAAATTAAGGCGAAAATACTGCGCTCATATAAAGTTGATTTTGGACAATATCGGGGCTGGCGAAATATTTTGCTGGCCCTGCCATGTTATTTGCCGCATATGGGGTAGTTTTTAGGGGTTGAAGGTGGTTGCACAAATTTGAAAAAATTTTGCACTAAATATTTTGCCAAAAAAAGTTGGATTTGCATGGGTGGTGGGGCCAGCGAAATGATCCTCGGGATCCCCGCTCTGCAGAGGCGAGTCGAGCGCTCGAGCGCAAATACTCCAACCTCGATATCTCGGAAACTAAGGCCCATTAGATCAAAAGAAAAAATACGCTCCTCATGGATTTTGATGTACTTTCATCCTGCAAAGCCCTAGTCAAATCGGTGATGTCCATCTCGCGTCCTCTCCTTGTAAGTGCAATATTGAATTGTAAAGAACAAAATTCATGGGCGCCAGAAATAAATAATCAATAACTATCGTCAATGTAATTAGGAATGGCCATTTTTCCTCTGAAATGGCCTTGAGCGACCTTTGAATGTTATTGTAAGAATCTGAAGAAAAATCTGAGTGCAATATTAAATTTTAAAGAAGGCAATTCATACGCGACAGAAATAAATAATCAATGAATAGCGTCAATTTAATTGGAAATGAGCTAAATTAAAAAAAAGCCAAAAAAAAATCACTATATACACTCGGACCTCGATTTAGTAAACCCCGGTTTACTAATTCCTAGAATTGCTGGCCCACCCAGTATGTCAAAATTTCAAGGGATTTCAAGGGATTTCAAAGAATCTTGTTGGATTTCCAAAGATTTTAGGCTCGATTTTAAGGGATTTCTAGAACTTTAGAAAATGAATAAAATAAAATACAATTTCAAGGAATTCCTTGCGATTCCAAACATTGCTAAGGATTTGAACTTTTCCTTTTTAAAGAACTTTAATGAATGAGTTAATTTAATTTATATTTAAGGGATTCCAATAGATTTCTACTTATTTTAATTGATTATTATGATATCCAAAGACTTCAATGGATGTTAAGGCATTTCAACGAATTTCTAGAGAACTTTAGGGAATAAAATAAATTTTATTTCAAGGAATTTCCACAAATTTCAACGACTTTAAGAGAGATGAAGAAATTACAAAACTTCTAAATGGTTTTAAGATCACAAAGTTATTCTAGAAGATTCCAAAGAATTTAAAGAAATTTCAAAAAATTCTAGGAATATAAAAGAATTTCACAAGATTTAAGGGATTTGATTGGACCTCCAACTATTTCAAAGATTTGAGGGATTTTACCAATTTCACGGGATATCAAGCGATTTCTACGGATTTTCAATTATTTCAAAAATGTTAATGGATAAAAAAAATTCCAAAGGTATCAAAGGATTTACATGAAATTTCAAGCGATTTTAAAAATATGTAGTGAAATTGCCGATTTTTGCTGTGTGAACCTAAAATTTTGAAATTCTAAATGACTCTTTTAAATGAATGAAGATACCCGAAAAAGTTTCATCTTCCTAGCACATCCAGAACATACCCCAATTCAACCCCTAATAATCGAAAAAATCATTAAAAAATGATCCATCTTCCAGACCTAAAATGTTACTGTTGATAATAGGATCATTTCATGCCAACCTGATACCAACAATGTATCGACCCTCTAGGTCTTCTGGAGCGCACCCTAATTCAACCCCTAAGATAATAAAAAATTGAAAAATATTCCAAAAAATGCCCTAACTTCCAGACCTAAAATTGTATTGTGTACAATGGTACTATTTGATGTCCAAAAATAACCAAAAAAGTTTCTTTTCCCTATCTGTACTCGAGCACCCTGGTTTTCAATGCCCAAGATAATTAAAAATCGATCAATAATTTAAAAAAATGCCCTATCTCCCAGACCTAAAATTATGTATATGCTTTATAAGCTTATAGTTTTTTATATGCTTATGGTTATAAATGGTTTCTTGTTTAAAACAGTTTCATTTGTTGTCCAAAGATACCCGAACAAGTTTTATTCCGCTATCTCTTTCGTAATACCTTTGTTTTCAACACCTAGGATAATGAAAAATCAATGAAAAATTCCGAAAATGCCCTAACTTCCAGATCAAAAATGTTATGGTTTTAATGTTATGGAAATCTTTAAAATGCTATGAAATAAAATTTATATTATTCCCTAAAGTTCTCTAAGGAATGTTTAAACAAACTCTTACTTTCGTAATTTTAATAGTTTCATGGATGCCAATATTTTTTACGTATCTGAAAATTCAACTGTTCCTATAAATATTTATCTAATTGAACGAACTTACCTGTAAGTGAAGTTCGATTGTAATTGTATGAGCGCGTCCTCCGAATAGATCAACACGTAGTCTCCCTACTTCGGGTCAGAAATACCACAACTTGAAAGCTAAAAGACCCAAAAACCGGGGCGCGCGCGTCGCTGACGCCCTGTGTGATGTGATTCTACTCATTCTTTCAAAGTATATTGCTGTAATAATTTGGGGTCTAATTCAATTAGATAATAGGAATATAACGATAGGGAGTGATTGATCTATTCGGAAGAGGCGCTCATACAATTACAATCGAACTTCACTTACAGGTAAGTTCGTTCAATTATATAATTGTATTTCGCGCCTCCTCCTCAAGATCAACACGTAGAAGTTGAAAGCAACTTACGGCAATCTTTAGAAGAAAAAGTAAAAATAAATTTTACACTGAAAATGGAAATATTTAATATCAGAACAACATTTCTGACAAACTCAATAACATAAATGTGAAAACCAAACTATCCATTCAATATAGTATTAGCGAAACTTAATCTATCTTGTACAATAGGTCGCTTGTAAAACATTGCAAATGTTTGAGAACTCTTAGTCCATCCTGCAGTTTTCCTAATAATATCTAAATCTACTCCAAGCCTATCCGCTGCTGATGTAGCCGCATGTCGAGTGTTATGAGCGGAAAAAACTGTGGTATCGATACCGCATTTTGATAATGTAGACTTAACCCATCTACTTAATGTCTGGGAAGTAAATGCTTTATGAGGTTTTCTGAATGATATAAATAAATTCTTGGTTGATTTTTGCAGTGGACCTGACTTAAGTAAATAAGTTTCAAGAATCGATGCAGCACAGAGCTTTTGAACCTTGTAATAAGGTAGAAGTAGAATCGGTTGAGGTTGATTTTTTCCCGATGTTTTAATCTGTTCCGGTATTCGGATCTCAATACAAGATGTAGTTTTAATAATATTGTCGATCTTTACGAGTTCAAAGGTTTGTATTCTATGGCCTGTTACCAATGCGAGAAGATTTATCAATTTCATTGATAAATCTTGTAAACTTAATTCCTGATTTTCAGGTTTCAAAGAAAAATGGTCGAGAACAACTCTAGGGTCCCATGTATACTCATATTTTGGCTTTGATGGTCTAAGGCAAGAAATTCCCTTGAAAAACCTAGAAATTCTTGGATCATTGGTAACTTGGGAGATAGTTATTAAAGAAAGTGCAGATCCAGTACAGTTAATAGTACTATACGAAGATCCCTTCTCGAATTCCCTAGTCAGGAAAGTAGCGAATTGCCACCACTTTTTTAAGGCAACGTTGTAGATCTTCATTGATGTGCTCACAAAGAGAAGCGGCCGATATATCTAAAGAAGGCTCCGGAATCCCTTGACGTATCAGTGCCTGCCAGATAACCTGCCGACCACCAGGGTAAGGTGTCTCCAGAGTGGATGAGGTTCCCTATTAGAAGAAGTAAAAAGTTCTTCATTAGGCTCAAAGTAAATTGGTTTCTCGTCAAGCATTGACTGGAAAATAGGGTACCAAGGTTGAGTAGGCCAATCTGAAACCACAACAATGCCCTCAGCCTTTTCTGACTTTATTTTATTTAGAACTCTTAAAATTATAGCAAAGGGTGGAAAGGCATAAAAAAAGGTTGTTTCCAAGAAAAAGTAAAAGCGTCAATCGCTATTGAGCCAAGATCTTTCTTCCATGAAACATAAGATTTGCACTTTGCATTAGAACGACTAGCAAATAAATCAATTACCGGTTCACCCAAAATTTTAACAATTTTTTCAAAAGCAAAATCTGATATCTCGTATTCTGTTTCTGGCTCAAGTCTTCCTGATTCAACGTCTGCCTCAATGTTCTCCTTAGAGCTAATATAGGAAGCAAATATCCATACTCGACGATCCTCGCACCATTCCAAAATCTCTCTTGCTATATTATTAAGATGCATATACTGGGTGCCTCCCATTCTATTAATATAGCAAATGGCATTCGTGTTGTCAATTCTCAATAATATGTTGCATGATCTTAAATCTTTGGCAAAGCAGTTAAGACCGAAAAAGGCAGCCTTTAATTCTAAAAGATTAATATTTAGGACCTGTTCCTCCTTCGTCCAAAAACCATGACATCTTTGAGAACCACAAACAGCTCCCCAACCAGTCAGAGAAGCATCTGAGAAAATCTCGATGGTGAATTCTACCTCCTTTATTGACCTATAGCCCATTAAAATATGATTTTTCCACCATAGTAAGTCTTTTGAGGTCAAATTTAATTTCATGTACGCGTCGTAATTATCATTGTTATCTGCTAAAGCCTTGATTTTGTTTCTCTCAAAATCCTTAGTATACAACCAGCTATACGATAGAGCCAGGCAACAAGCTATTAAAGAACCGATAAACAGGGCAAATTCTCTAATTTTGCATCGTGACATTTTCTGAAATTTCTCTACCTGATTGAGGATGGCAAATCTTTTTGATTCAGGAAGCTCCATAATCATTCTTGATGAATTAAACGTAAAACCTAAGAATTTACGAATTTTACTTGACACTATCTGATTCTTCTTTTCGTTAATAACAAAACCGATTTTCTCTAATAACTTTCTAGTCTCAGCTCAATTTTTTAAACAATCAGAATAAGTATTGCCAATCAACAAAAAATCGTCTTGATAAATAACCGATATAAAGCCTGACTTTCTGCGAATAGAGACCGCAGGTCTCAAGAGCTTCGTGAAAACATGAGGAGTTGTAGAAAGACCGAATGGTATGCACGTAAGTTCATATGTTGTCCCCTCGAATTCGAATCTCAGAAATTTTCTGTCACTTTCGTCAATCGAAATTGAATTAAAGGCATCCTTTAGTTCTAAGGTTAACATAAAACATTCTTTACTTATTAATTTAATTGCCGTCTTATGGTCCTCAAGTTTGAAATGCTCCATGTGAATAAATTTATTCAAGTATTTTAGATTCAAAATGAATCTGCTATTACTATCTGGTTTGGGAACTAAAAATATGCTTGAAATAAATTGATCCCTTACAGGCTCACACTCGCGTATTATGCCTCTTTTTAAAAGTTCGGAGATTTGAGAAGACATTTCGTATTTTTCTTTAGTAGAAAAAATAGATCGTTTAACAAACGTTTGATGAGGAGTTAAAAGAAAAGGGATTTTGTAACTCTTGACCCAAGACAAGATTTTTGGGTCTGAAGTTATTGTCTTCCAACTTTTAACAAAATAACTTAATCTACGGCCATACCACGCTGAAAAACCCAGTTCTCGTCAGATCACTGAAGTTAAGCAGCGTTGGACGCGGTTAGTACTTGGATGGGTGACCATTCAAGAATACTGACATGAGTGCTGTTGGCACATCGTGGGTGTGGTGAACCCACACTTGTAGTTATTTATAACTACAAGAAAAACCTAGAAACACTACCCGAATCGGGTAGTGTCACGCCTACCCTGAAAGGGAAATGGTTTAATGGTATACTACTACCAGCAACATTACTTACTAGGCCTAATCCTTCCTCCTGTAATCCTTCCTGCGTGATGAGCACGGTTCGAGGAGTCCAATGTTTCTTCTGCCCACCCGACACCGTAGAGTTCCTCGATTGTTGATGAGACAGGCTTCTCAAGTTTTTTTGATTGGTTTTAGGTGTCGCCTTCTTAGGATTAAAAGCAGTGGACGTTCGTTCCACGGCCTGAGCTGATTTGACATTGTCCACAAGATCCTTTCCAAAAAGAAACTCATCAGGAATGGTTGAATTCAACGAGACCTTGAGAGGAGGTTCATACATTGCAAGAAGTAAGCTTCTCCTAATTTTAGTATTCTCCCGTTGTAGGTCAATGAGAATCCCACAAGAATCGCTTAAAGATTCTAGAAGAGCTGTATCCTCCGCATTGTTTCGATCAAAAATCGTAGAGATAGTCTTACAGGTCGCAGCTATAGCGGCCGTCAGTTTTTCCTGCGTATGGACAATTTTCTTGTCTCTTTTAAAAGTCGACTCTGGGAGCTTGCACGAATTAAAAACCGTATTCAATTTTGGAGGATCCAGATTTATACAGTTGCTAGGAGGCGGATATTTTTTCAGTAACATAGAAAGTTCTTCCGCCGGTAAACCTAACTTCAGGATTTCATTCGAACCAACTGCGAAATCGTCGTGCATAGGCGGAGCTAAAACTCTGTCTTCTGCGAGTCGCTTTCCCATTACCTCAACAAAATTTTGAGGTAAATTCCTGATCCCTGGTCTCTGATCAATCGAATCAGTATTATTGTCTCCTTTATTGTGCGGCGTTGCCGACTTGTCCTCTGCAGCATCTTTACCTTGGATATTCCCACTGTCGGTACGGACGGGATCTACTCCTCTTGCGTCTGTAAGGGACGAATGCAGGTGTTCGACTGATGACTGAGAGTCATAACCTACACAAAATCGAAATCATATAAGGCCCTTATATACCTATAGCAAATAATTTTCAGCAAGTATAAACTTAATCATTTTATGATGGGTATGAGCCCTTCAGACACAAGGTCTAGAATGTCGGCATGAGCCTGCTTTTGTGGTCTGGGTATGACAACTTTTGGTGGGTATGTGCCCTTTAGACAAAAGTCTCAAATGCAGGTATGAGCCTGCATACAATTTTTTTTGGGTATGAGCCGTCTAGAACTGCAAGACCTAGTTCCATTGAGTCTTGTACAGACATCCGCAATCGAGATTAACAATCCCGTATAGGCCATATTACATAAATATGTAATATAGTATATTTAAAAAACCTGAAATAAACTACTTACTGTAAGCGGAAGAATCAGAATCCGTGCTTGAATGGCGTTTACGATGCTTGGACCCTTTCTTACGACAACGGTCCTCCCTCTTTTCTAGCTTCAGAATTCGCTTTAAAATTCTTCTACGCTGTTTAGGATCAGTAAGGTCGTCCTCCGATGACGATGCAGTCGACGATGATGGTGAACTATATTTTCTTTTCTTACTTTTTCCCATCTTTGACTCACTTAAAAAAGGAACGAAGTGGATTGTCTGACACAAAGAAAAAGAATGAGTAGACTCACATCACACAGGGCGTCAGCGACGCGCGCGCCCCGGTTTTTGGCTCTTTTAGCTTTCAAGTTGTGGTATATCTGACCCGAAGTAGGGGGACTATGTGTTGATCTTGAGGAGGAGGCGCGAAATACAATGTTAAAATTTTAAATAGCAATATTTTTTAAAACCTACAATTAAAAATCGTTGATATCTAAAAAATGTACATGTACAATTGATATTAAATGTATTAAACGATATTTCTTATTAAAGTAAGATTTTACTTGAAGGTTAAGTTTTTCAAAGATGTATAAACATAAATATGTCTTCGGTTAAGAAATCGTAAAGATTTTTAAAAGTTTTATTTTCACAAATTGAAGAGGAGAGTTTAAATGTTTATGAAGCAATTTTAGTTTTTCAGATTTTTGCAGCTTCTAGCATATTTTTGAAAGAGAATAATACAATTTTTTACTTAGAGCTATATAATATACAGTTCAAAATTTTTACAAAAATGTAAATAGTACTAAATAGATAAGTTTAATAAGAGAAGGCGATTGTGTCAGATTTTCAGCTTCATTCAAACAATTAGAATTTGAAAGGATTTAAAGGGATTTTGAGGAATTTTGAGGCATTTCAAGGTATTAGAAAGTATTTCAAAGAATTGCTAACACTTTACGGAATTTGCCTAGGTTTCCGAAGTTTTTTTGGGAATTCACGAGATTTAAAGTGATTACAAAAGGTTTTAGGGTATTGCAAGTGATTTCAAAGGATTGCTTTCGGGTATTGAATGAGCCCTGAATGAGCCCTTAATTATGGCATCGGGCATCCGTTGTTTGGGCAATGTGGTACTTCCAGGTTTACCCACCTGAATTGATTGATGTTTGGAAGCATATTTTGCTCTGATTTTCCATTTGCGATTTTCGTTATATTTCTAAAATCAATTTTTTTTTCTTTGAAAAAAGCTACTTCTTTTCACATGATTCAAACATATTGTGGCTAGTCTAGCTTCTTAGGAGGATTTTGAAATCTTTTCATCAAATATAATTATTGGCAAATATCACGATTCTCGTCGAATAGAATTCGAGCGCGAGGAAGTGGAAAATATTCATATTTGTCAGCTAACAATGTATATAGTAGGATTATTTCTAGGAGGAAAGAATTTTCGAAAAACAATTATAATTTATATCTGGCACAAGAAGTGCTGATTCTTGTGTAAAACAGTGAATTTTTGAATAAAAAAATTATATTTAAGATCAACATATGGAATTCTCTAAAAGATCTACAATTTTGACTAAGGATGGGAAATTTTCACAAAGATTTACGATTCTGACTTTGAATGGGGAATTTTCAAAAAATAATTTTAATTCAGATCCGAAACAAGGAATTTTTTTAAAGAATTACATTAATTTTGTCTTGGAACGTTAGATTTCTTAAAAGAATTATGATTCTTAATTGCAAGAGAAGATTCTCCAGAAAAATTATAATTGTGATTCGAAACAAGGAATTTTTGAAAAAAAATATATATATAATTCAGGTATGAAATAGACATTTTTCGAAAGAGTCACATTTTGAACTTGGGACGTAGAATTCTCGAGAAGAATTCTGATTCTGGTTTCGAACAGGGACTTTAAAAAAAGATTATAATTCAGATCCGAAATAAGGAATATTCTAGAGGATCGACAATTCTGAATCAGAACGGGGAATTTTCTAAAAGATTTATGATTGTGACTTGGAACAGGGAATTTTCGAAAAGGAATTATGATTTAGATGTAAAACAAGGAATTTTTTCAAAGAATTACAAGAATTTGGTCTTGGAACACGGGATTCATAAAAAGAATTATGATTCGGATTTGGAACAACACATTTTCGAACAAAAATTATAATATATATCTGAAACAAGAAATTTTCAAAAAGAATTATAATTCTGAAATGGAAGAAAAATTTATAATTCCCAATCAGATAAGAAATAAGGAATGTTTCAAGAAAACTACGATTCTTACTTGGAAGATGAAATTTTTGAAAGGAAATATAATTCTGACTTAAAACGGAGAATTTTTGAAACAAAAATTCTAATTTTGAGTGACAACAAGAAATTTTCCAAAAGAGTAACAATTTGAACTTGGAACGTGAAATTTTCGAAAAGAACTCTGATTATAGCTTAGAGCCGGGAATTTTTGCAACAAAAATTAAATTAAGATCTGAAATAAGGAATTTTACGAAAGAATTACAATTTTGACTAAGAAAAAGGAACTTTTTGAAAGAATTTCGATTTTGATTTAGACCAAGGAATTTTCGAAAAACAATTATAATTCAGATCTGAAACCGGCAAACTTTCTAATGATATTCAATACTTTCATCTCTAAACGGAGGATTTTTGAAAAGAATCATCATTCTGACACTTTTTCCTCAAGGAATATTTCTATTCATTTGCATAATACATAATTTAGTGGAAGCATTTTTTTACTCGCAGAGGTACAGTGTCCAATTGTTGACTTTGTTTATAATATTTGTTTTTAACAAAAAAGATTTTAGATTTCTGGAACATTTTTTGATGGAATATAACTCGTCAGTTGTTTGCCACATGATTTAGTACAAGAACATTTTTTTCAGAGGGCTAGGGACTAATTTGTAAGTTTTTTAATAATACTTTTTGTTAAAAATAACAATTTTTAGTTGCTGTTACATTTTTCTGTTAAAATATTATTACTCAGATCTCTACCCGTTGTTTTAAGAGAAAAGATAATGTTTTTTCCGAAGGTAAATGTCTGTTTTTTTGAATTTTTAAAATTATATTTGTTATTAACACTAACAATTTATTTACACTTATGATATTTTTATTTGGAATAATTATGTCCCTGGAGTGTATCAGCTTCATTAGGCTGTCTAACGACTTTATTTGAGTCTTTTTTCAGCGATGAAAAATAAGATTGTTGAAATAGCAATTTCATTTTTTTCATTGCGTATAGACGACTATATAGTGTATACAAAGTTTGCAAAATTTAATTTATAAATTTTTTGTCTGTCATTTTACTCGCTAATCTATTTTACTGAAAACATAATTCCCGAACTAGGAAATTTCGAAACTTCAAATCGCCAAAAAAATAGATAAAAATACAAAGAAACTATGTAGTAACAAATTTGGAATATTCCGAAAGTAAAAGTTAAGTGATGAAGCAGACAGAATTAGTAAATTATTGGAAGTAAATTTCCGAAAATTTAAATCACCCCCACCCAAAAAATTTACATTCAATATTTTTCATATATGTTACATTAATATTTTACTTCATATCATGCATACTGTATGCCGATAAAAATATTAAATATAATTTGTTATCGGAAATTTAAAACTTCGTTAATTGGAAATTTCATAATTTCGAGAATTTATTAATTTCGAATATGTATTTCAATTTCGTTGATAAACACTTTCGGGAGTTTTCATTTTTCGCAAATTTTCTGTTTCGGAAATTGTATTTTCAGTGTTTTCCAACATTCGGGATTTCTCTTTATTCGACAAAGTTATGTCATCCAGATGACGAATTTCGGAAAATCATGATAAAATTGGGAAACTTAAGTTACAAGTTTGAAATTATTTAATAATTTATTAATTTTACAAATTTAAAATAATTTTAGGAAAATTCACTTAAAAAATTAGTAATTTGATTTTAAGGCATTTCTAGAGAAATTTAGAAAATAATTAAAATAGAATTACAAGGAATTCCTAGCGATTCCAAGCATTTCGAGGGATTTTCAGGTATTTCAAGAAATTTCACAAGATTTGAAGGATTTTATTGAATCTCCAGGGATTTCAAAGCTTTCTAAGGATTTGACCTTTTTTGAGAACCTTAATGAATAAATTAACTTCAATTTATATTGAAGGGATTTCAGATCATTTCTACTTATTTTAATGAATTTTGCACGATTTCCATAGATTTTAATAGATTTAAGCGACTTTCTCGAGAAATTTAGGGATAAGCAAATTTTTATTTCCAGGGATTTCTACTGATTTCAACAATTTGAAGGGATATGAAGAAAATTTTCAATGATTTTAAAGATTTTATGTTATTTTAAACTATTCTAAAGATATTCCCAATATTTAAAGGATTTCATAGGGCCATAAATTATGACAAAGGATTTACGGAATTTCATCAGATTTATTATTATTTCAACTATTTATTATATTAACTATTTTAACAAATTTAAAAGAATTTCAAGAGATTTCAAAAATGTCAAAGACTGTCAAAAAAGTTTTAGCACAAGATTTAAGGGACTTAATAGGACCTTCAATTACATCAAAGAATTTAGTAAATTCAATATACGGAATGTTAACAGATTTGAAAGAATTTGAAGAGATTTCAAGGAATTCCCAGCGATTCCAATCATTTCAAGGGATTTTGAGGTATTTTGAGAATTTTTGCAAGATTTAAAGGATCTTATTGAATCTCTAAAGATTTCAAAGTTTTCTCAGGATTTAAACTTTTTTTCAAAGATCATATAACGCATTTGAATGGAGTTCTACGATTTTCAAAGATTGCAATGGATTTCAAGGGATTTCGACGAATTTCTAGAGAACTTTAGGGAATAAAACAAGGAACTGGCTACCATCACGGAATTTTTCGTAAGATTGTTATACGCGGCTCGCATAGAGCGAGACTCTTTTATTGGTAGATTTAAAACGCTCTCGCAGACGACGTTTATTCATTTAGTAGGCAACCATCTTAGAAATATAACAACTAGCAATTAGACCTGCGAGTAAGAGAGAGAGAAATAGGTACCCCGTGAAGTGACGTCAGCAGTGACGTCAGCAAGCCGGCAGGGCGAGTAGAGGCGAGAGTGGCGAGTGGAGCGTGCGCGTAGCTCGACGCGCGCATCTCCCATCAACGATTTTCTACCGTCTCCGGTCGACTCCTACGCAACGCCCACACAGCCTTCCCGTTAAAAGGGCGCGCACGGGCCCAGAACGTGAGAAGTGTTTGGGAGCTGGTAGCCAGAGTCCCTTTCACTTAAACCCTACAGCTGGAAGCCCGCCATAGGTAGCTACAGCTGGTAGCCAGCCCTAGGTTTTCACGCGCAAGCCATTGCCGTGACCAACACGAACTCTACAGAACTCTCTCTCGGACGCCAAAATCCTCCAGCTGGAAGCCAGCCAGAGGCAAATTGACGACATACCTCAAGAACTCCTGTCAACCTATCTCTGTACAACATGGTAAAAAACGAAAAGAAATAAACCTGCAAACAAAAAATACAATTCTCTGTTTTTCTTCTTTCTGGTCATTTTAACTTCCCCCCTTCTTTCCTCCGCTAACGGGTTAGCTGGCATACCAGCCTGCCCGTTTCCGCTGAAACAGCTGGCATACCAGCCATTTCAGCCGACACACCGACTAACTTCTCCCCTCTCCCACGACTAACCGAACCAAACCTCCTCTAATTAAGTTCTTTCCAGGAGAAAAAAAAAAGAAATAAAAAAACACCCGCTTAACTCGCTATTTCTTTCTATCTCAGGAGATAGATACATCACTCCCCCCTTTCCACCTCCCTCGACATTTATCCTCTCACTCCCTCCTCTGGTACTCTCCAGATCACTCTTCCAACCTGCCATCTCTCTCTATCTTATGAGATAGGCACCTCACACTCTCCTTTCACCTCCCTCGAAACTATCCACCATACATCCCTCCTCTACAAAAATGGCAACATTTCCTCTCACTCCCTCCTATGGTTCCCCTACCTCTTCTGTCTCTAATTATTCCATGAGATAACTCCTTCTCCTCTCCATAGGTGAAAATCTATTATCCCTGACGAATATCATTCTTACTACTTCTAACAAATCCCACCTAAAAGTAAGGAGCATATCAAGATCAACCCCTTTTCCAGCTCGTTCTGGGTTAATTTGAAGAAATTTCAAAAATTACATGGGATGTAAAAGAATTGTGTAGAATTTCTGAAAATTTAAAGGAATAGAAAAAAAAATTCGCAAGATTTAAGGGATTAAAATTGGACCTCCAAGTTTTTCGAAGATCTTAGGGGATTTTATAAATTTAAAGAGGTTTCCCAAGAACTTTAGGAAATAAATTTAATTTACCTTATTTCCAAGAGATTCTAAACGGTTTCTACATATTTCTAACTGTTCCAAAGATTGAAAAGGAATTCAAAAAGCGTTAGGAAATTTTGAGGGGTTTTCTTCGAATTTTCAGAGATTTCAAAAACTTTAATGGATTTAAAAAAATTTCCGAAGGTATCAACGGATTCCGATGAAATTTCAAGCAATTTTTTGTACAGAATCTCTATTTTTTGTACTTCCATATGAGATTATTAGCCTTGCTATGTCTAGTCGTGAAGCACTTGACCTGGGTTCGATTCTCCGCGCCTGCGAATTAAATTTTTTTTTCCAACTTTCATCTGCAACATTGCATTACATGTGTGGCAATATTTTAATACATGTATGGCAAAATAACATCACCAGCATTTGAAAACTGCGAAAACATTACGCTTCGGAAAGAAATTTCCAATACATTTAATGGATTGTCCCAACAAACATTTTTTACAGTGCTGATAAGTCTGGCAAACACTAACGATCTCTGGAGGTTATTCCTTCGACCTTTGCTCTTCAAAAGCATGGGGTAATACCACTCCTTCCTAATCGTTGTACATATTACCCCTTCAATGTGAAGAAAAACAAATATAAGAAATACAAACATCTGAAAAAAGCGATTCAAACCGTAACATACATGTATAATTTAGTATAATGATTTAAACGGACTGCGATAGTATTAGTCGGTTGCCTAAGCCCTATATAAACTGCAAAATCTTGTAGAAAATTCATTATAGTGAAAATTTGTTGTGAAACTCTTGAAATTCTACATACGGCAGTTTTCCCTATTTGAAGAAAATGCTGATCCCTCTTCGGGCACTGCTCTTCCTCATAGCAGTTTTCTTTATGTCCATTGGTGAATATAATAATATATCTTTTTTATTGCATTTTCATAAATTTTTGGCTATTTCAATTCCCAATTTCGCAACAAAACCACACCGCGATAAAAAAAAACGAAAAATAGGAACTGAGACCTGGTGCAGTTTAGGACTCAGTCAAAAGCTACTCAAAATATATGACCGCCATCTTCGAAGGGCTATTCACTTCGGAAATCTTGTTGAAAGTCATTAAAGGAAAACGTGAAGAATTAAAAATCCGTGTCAGTCTCGAAATAGCTCAGAAATCATGAAAATCACTTGTAAGATTTCGGAGATCCCAACATGATTTGAACTAAATTTCGAAAAAAATCAAAAAGCGCTTCAACTTTGAAAAATGCCTTTTTTGGACCATTGTAATAATGAGCCGCAACCAATGTTCAAAATTCTAATCCAAAAATATTCAATCTTGAAATTATCCTATATTTTCGAAATTTTAATCTGAAATCATTCAATTGCGAGATTCTTCAATTCAAATAAAATTGTTCAATCCTGCACGCTTTAAATTAGGAATGATACATTTTCAATTTCATTCTAATGAAATCGTACAATTTTTAACTTTTTTGTCTGAATTTTTCAGCCTTGAGAGCTTCTGATTTAATAGTTTTCAATTTTCAAAAACTGAACTATACAGAATTTCGTCTAGTTACACTATAGAATATTGTGTATCGAGGGCGTAAAGAAGGCTATTTTCAAAAGTGTGAGGTTGCTCGGACAAAAAAGAATTTTCTAGAAGATATTCCAGTACACATATATAATCCACATACAAATATACTTTTTAATTACGTCATTCTAAATCGCGTTACACATTATTAACAACGCAGTAAATCGTATTATTTTTCAAGATATTTGTATTTGCTGAATCTGTTTGTTTCTGCTTTAAAGGCTTTATTAGGAAAGTGGGTCGATGTGAGGAAAAGGGGAATTATTTTGTGAGTGCAAAGAGGGAAAGGAGTTTGATGAGTTGAGAAATAAGTAGGGAACGGGTGGGAGGCGATAGAAAACGTCAATATATCACGTTATTTGATCTTAGATACATATTTCATGTTAAGAAAAGTAATGTGCAGAAATGCTATAATTGATAATCAGGGTGGCGATTCGGCGGACGATTTCAAATTCTCGGTCATTTCTCGGTTTTTCTCTGTCAAGATTTTCAATTTTCCCGGTCAACTAAAAGATAAATATTCATATTTGCCGCAAAACGCAAACATTTATTTTAATTCGTGAAGTTCATTCTAGATTAATTTTCTACCAAAAAATAAAAATTTTCAACAAAATACATGAATTTTTAATAGAATAGTTGAATTTTCAATTAAAGGAGACAAATATTCAACCAAATTGTTGAATTTTGAACCAACAGAAAATAATTTTCAACAGGAAATGGAATAGTTACTTTTTCAGTTAGAAAAATTAATTTTCAACCTAACTAATGAATTTTCAACTAAAATGATGATTCTTCAACTGGAATAGTTGAACTTTAAACCAAAGAAATTAACTGTTACTAAAAGAGATAAATCGTCAATGAAAACTTAGATAATTAAGTTTTAAGTTAAAAAAATCAATTTTCAACAAAAAATGACAAATTTTCAACTAAAAAAAGATTGACCATCGCCCGAATTTTCAACAAAAGAGTATATAGTTTTTAACCTATAAAGTTAACCAAACAGTTTAAATTTCAACAAACAAGAATAATTTTTTACCCAAAAAGACGACTTTTTAATAAAATTATGAATTTTAGTAGTTAAGCTATGAGAGTTCTGCATCACTACTACGTAGTTCCAGCTGCCACCGGCAGATGGCGCCACTGGTCAGTTCTAAAGTCGGTAATTGAACTGTCGGTAAGGTAGATCCCTGGCGCAGATTCTAACGTAGTTCCAGCTGTCACCGACAGATGGTGCCACCGATCAGTTCCAGAGTCAGTAATTGAACTCTCGGTAAGGTAGACCCCTGGTGCAGATTCTTGACTTGGCCAATAAGGATGGTCCCTGTTCTACCGACCGAACCCACAAGCAACTTTTATTAAGGTGGTGCATGTGGGATCAGGGATTCTCCAAGTTCTGGAACTTTCTAGAATCTATTTCTCTAATAGATCTATTCTAGATCTATTGCCTCTTAGATTTTTACTCGTTAAACTTTAAGCTCTTGCTTTTGAGGATTTCAATATCCGTAAACTTTCCAGAATTATCGATATTGGATATAATCGCTAACTGCTTTGCAGAAAAGAAGAATCGATATATTCTCAATTTCTACCTAGAGTGGTACATATATTTAAAATTCAAGTGTCGAGCCTTCCAAAAGATTCTTTGTAGACGTAGTGATCTCTGACGATTTTCTAGGCTCGAGACATAAAGAAAGAAGTATGGATACAGGATATGAACTCTAGCGGTTATGCTACGAAAGATCCATTGGTTTCTTCTAGACAGTTCGACACAGTAGCTGCCAACGGCGCTGGAAAATAGATGCTTACATTCTGGAAAGATCGATCGAAGTTTCGAAAAGGTTCTTTGCACGCGGGGCTCTACCTGCATCAAGTTGCTAGAACCACCGATATTGGATGTGTAATCTTTAGCTACATTCGAGAACGAACGATCGAGGTTTGCAGATATTTCGATGCATGGATTCTCAAAAGCAACAACCACGTCTGGAAAGTTCAACCGTTCTTTCTCGAATTTAGGTAAGATATATAGGGCCGCGCAGTTGAGTTCTTCAACATTTAGCGGTGTGCTTCACCGGAATAAGCTTCTATGACACATGTGGATGCGTACTACCGTTCGGTTGTAAATAGGGCTGCGCAGTTGAATTATATGGTACATATAGCTGCGCAGTACACTTTTACGACACTTATGGAGGTGCAGTAGACTTCTATGATACACATGGATGCGCAGTACAGTTTGCTGGTATATATGGATGCACAGTAGAGTTCTTCCACATGTGCGCTGCGCAGTACACTTCTGGGGCACTTATAGATGCACAACAGACTTCTATGATAAACATGGATGCGCCGTATAGTTTGGCGGTAAATATGGATGCACAGTAGAGCTTTGGCATGTATACCGCTGCGCAGTACAGTTCTGGGACTCTTGTGAATGCGCAGTAGACTTCTGTCATACGGATGGGCGCACAGTACAGTTTGGTGGTATATATGGCTGCGCAGTAGAGTTATGTCACATATACCGCTGCGCAGTACACTTATAAGACACTTACAGATGCGCAATAGACTTCTATGATACACATGGATGTACAGGACATTTTGGCAATATATGGCTGCGCAGTAGAGTTCTGCAGCATATACCGCTGCGCTGTACACTCCTACGATACTTACGGATGCACAGTAGTATTTTACAGTACATAGCGCTACGAAGTACACTTTGGTAGTATATATGGCTGCGCAGTAGGATTCTGTCGCATATACTGCTGCGCAGTACACTTCTAGGACAGTTACTGATGCGCAGTAGTATTTTGCAGTACAAATGGCTGCGAAATATACTTATATAGCATACGAGACTATGAGGTATTATTCCAGTGGTCCTGTAACACTTTCACGCTAAGATAAATTTCGGACCCTCCAGAAATTTCTGTCTGAACGATATCTCTGAAGATTTTCTATACATCGAAGTTTCTGGACAGGGTTATGTTTTTCGAGATTTCCTGCATCGAAATATCTAGGAACTTAAAATATTCCAGAAAAATCAAAGTTTCTATAAGGTTCTAGATGTATCGATATTGCATTTAATCTTACCTAAATTCGAGAAAGAATGATCGAAGTTTCTTGAAAGGACTATTGATTTCGAGATTCCCTGTACCGAAATATCTAGAAACTTATACTGAGGTGTGTAGAGTGGGGGTGACGTCTAATAAAAGCCGGAATGGAGCGAAGCGCAGTCATTCCGTTTCCCACCTCAGGGTAAGAAACATCTAAAGTGAATAATGGATAGTGATCAAAACAAATAAAATAATAAACATTAGTGGAGTGAATAGTGTCTGAAAGAGCGAAAAGAAGAAGAAAAGAAAGTTGTAAAATTGAATAATAACTTCTAGAGCAGGCGTTAAGATGCTGCTCGAAGAGTGTGTGAAGCTTGTTCCCATGACCGTGGAAGCTTGAACCCTGATTTCATCGTCATCTTCGTCTAGAAAAATACAGTTGGATAATGTTAACAAACGGAAAACCGAGTGTATCATGTGCCTAAAGACTGTGCGAAAGTAGCGTCGTAGAAAAACCCTATCACTAACTATAAATCAAAAACGGAAGTGCCTAAATATAATTGAAAAATTACAATGTCTTAAGGATCGTTTTGATTTGCTCGGTAAAAAAGGAAGTGCTGTGCAGAATAAGACACTGAAGCGTGATGACATCAGCAATAGAATCACATGAATTGATGTTGATAAAGCGTTTGATAGCAGAATAAAGACATGTGTTGTAGCCAACCTAGTCCACAAAGATGTTCTTGCCTTTCTGGATGATGCCGAAAGACTATTTATTACTGAAGTGAGCAAGGCCTGGCGCGAACATAGTGCTTTAAAAGTGAACTCGTTGCTCCTTACATACTATCTGAAGATCGGTAAGGAGACACCTGATGACAAGACTTTCAAATCCAAAAATGAAGAAATATACTATATTACAGATTTGAAACTGTGGTTCAAAAACTATGTGAGATACCCCATTCTACAAGAAATCGAAGATTTTGAGGAAAAAGACTCAGGATGGACCGTAAACTCAATCATAAAACTTTCAGTGCACCTGAGCAAGCTTAACCCAATGAAGGGTAGTTCCTACATCGAACTTCCTTTATGCATTAAGAAAAGAAAAGCATGTATCAATGTGGAAAATATGAATGACAACGAGTGTTTTGAATGGGCTATATTATCAGCCATGTATCCACCTGAGAGCAAAGGTAGCACTAATCGTGTATCCAGCTATACTCAATACAAATATGTATTAGATTTTTCTGGAATCAATTTCCCAGTCACATTGAAGGACGTGAAAGATTTGAAGAAAAAAATGATATCTCAGTAAACGTGTATGACCTGATTAAAAACAAGAAGAATACATTTATATTAGGAATCACTCATTTAGTTTTCATTATGTATGGGTTAAAAATCTTTCGCCACTAGTCAGCAGACAACTATAGAAACACAATGGGAAAATACATATCTGTGAACGTTGCTTGCACTATCTTTCATCTGAAGAAAAGTTGATGGCTCATACTGAAGATTGTAAGAAATTAAATGAATGTAAAATCGTTCTACCGGAACCTGGGAAAAACCTTATTGAATTCAAAAACTTTAAGCATCGAGAGAAAGTTCCTTTCATCATTTATGCCGGCTGCGAGTCCTTGTTCAAACCCGTGGAGGAGCAGGAAAAAAGAACAAACACTGAGGTCTTCCAAAAACATGAAGTTTGTGACATCGGATATTACGTCAAGTGCAGCTTCTACGAGTCCTGCCCTGAATATGTGGAACCCGCGAAGTGGTTTGCTCTTGAATTGCTTAAGATAGCGAACACTGGTGACGAAATACTTTCATCTACAGTTCCTATGCAGAGACTGACCCCAGAGCAACAGAAAGTCTTCATTGAATCCACAATCTGTCACATCTGCGAAAAGGCTCTACATCCACCGATGAAAAAAGTGCGTGACCATTGTCATCTGACAGGTATGTACCGCGGTCCGGCGCACGAACATTCTAACATAGAATATCAAGATTCGCGGACCATACCTGTTGTGTTTGACAGCTTAAGTGGGTACGATGCTCACTTCATCATTCTAGACGTTGCTACGCAATTTGATGGTAAAGTTAAAGTTCTTGCTCTGAATAAATAAAAGTACATTTCATTCACAAAGTATATTCAGAAAACTCAAATACAATTCAGGTTCATAGACTCATTTCAATTAATGGCCTCGTCCCTGGAAAAGTTAGCGTCGTACTTCACTAGCTATAAAATTGTGCATAGAGTATTTTCTGGTATCGAAAGAGACAAAATTGAGCTCCTAACAAGGAAAGGTGTTCTTCCTTACGAATACCTTGACTCGAGAGAGAAACTGAAAGAACGTCAGCTGCCACCAAAAGAAAAATTCTGTAGCACTTTGAATGACACATCAATCTGTGATGAGGATTATGCACATGCACAACAGGTATGGTCTGCGTTTAATCTCGGAAATCTCGGCGAATATGTAAAACTGTACATGAAGACAGATGTACTGCATTTGGCTGATGTCTCCGAAAGTTTCCGAGAACAATGTCTCAAGGCTTATGATCTTGATCCCGCACACTACTATACCACTCCTGGCTTGAGTTGGGATGCCATGCTCAAATATACAAAAGTAAGATTAGAACTTCTCACCGACGTTGATATGTTGCTGATGATTGAGAATGGCAAGAAGGGTGGAGTGAGCTAATGCTCAAACCGATATGCCATTGCCAACAATAAGTATATGGCAATTTTTAACGAAAATGGGGAGATAATCTACATAATTTATTTTGATGCGAACAACCTGTATGGTTGGGCAATGGGATAACCACCCCCATATGGTGGTTTCGAGTGAGTTACAAGTTGTACGCTAATTGTAAAATGTTGTACGCTAATAAGCCAATACATTTTTTATAGCTTACAGACCCGAAAATATGTTAAAAAGTAGGGAAATTTGACAGCTTTTGAAGACAGTGAACTCTGGAGCATAGTTTTTTGTTGAAAAAATAGTAGGAAAAATCTGAAAAAATTCATGCTGGTACCTTAAACATTTCTAAACAAATTGCCGCTGTAAAAATTGCAGATTATAAAAAAATTTTCATTTTTTGTACATAAATATGCAACTGTACTATCTTTAGTTCTAATGAAGGTAATGAAGTGATTTAAATTAGAAGTAGTTAGTTGAACTATTTGTGATTATTTACAATTTGAAAGAAGTATTTGCTTCTTTTTCTCTTCGTGCGAATTTCGATATTTGAAGACAGTTTTATATGCTGGAAAGCAAGTGTAAGAAACCAGCTGGGTGCCTTTTTTATGGGATCGTCCTCGCCTTTCTTGGAAGCACATGCTGAGGAAGGACAAGGACCATCCCACGAAAAAAGGCACCACGCTGGTTCCTTACACTGGCTTTCCAGTGTAAAAAACTGGCTCCAAATATCGCAATTTGCTCGAAGAGAAAAAGAATGACATACTTCTTTCAAATTGTAAATAATTACAAATAGTTCAACAAACTACCTGTAATTTAAATCACTTCATTATCTTCATTGCAACTGCAGATAGTACAGTTGTATATTTATGTAAAAAAACAAACGATTTGTTATATTCTGCGAATTTTTCAACGGCAATTTGTTTAGAAATGTTTAAAGTACCACCATGAATTCTTCCAGCTTTTTCCTATTATTTTTTCAATAAAAACTATGTTCCAAAGTTCAATGTCTTTAAAAGTTGTCAAATTTCCCTTCTTTTTAACAGATTTTCGGATCTGTAAGCTATACAATTTTTTTGGCATATTCGTTTCAGGCTCATTAACGTAGAACATTTTGACCTCTTAAATGATCCTTCATTCATTGAGCTACCATTTTTTATTCACTTACTTTTTTAACGTCAAAGCCAGAGGACTCGAATTCTCTCGCCGATAGTAGAAGTAGCTTTCGTTTATCCAGCCGAACTCCATGACGCACACAATGACTTGCCATTCTGTCCAGAACACTCAAAACCACCAGGGTCAAGACAAGAGAAGCTCCTAACTACTCTCCTACCGAAATGAAAGTACGTTCTCTATTAGCGGGCTCTCAAACATGCACTAGCTAATGGACTCAAACCTGTCAAAATACATAGAGTTCTCAAATTTAATCAGTCTACATCGCTTGAGGAATATATTGATCTTAATACTACCCTGAGAACAAATGCTAAAAATGAATTTAAACAGAATGTATTTAAATTGGTGAATAATGCAGTTTACGGGAAAACAATGGAGAACGTACGAAAACATGTCAATGTGAAACTCGTGACAAAGTGGGAGGGTAGATATGGAGCTGAAGCCCTCATAGCCAAACCAAATTTCCACAGTCGAGCAATATTTAGTGAAAATCTAGTGGCTATTGAATTAAGGAAAACTCAAGTCCTATTCAATAAACCAATCTATGTTGGGCTTACGGTGCTTGATGTATCTAAAATTCTGATCTATAACTTCCACTACGGCTACATGTGCGGAAAATATGGTAAGAATTGTAAACTATTATACACCGATACGGACAATTTGATATACGAAGTTGAGTGTGATGACATTTACGCTGATATGAAAGAGGATATGAAAAACAATGTATGCCAATTCGATACATTAGACTATCCTCGAGACAATGTTTTCGGAATGCCGCAAGCCAACAAGAAAGTTTTAGGTCTAATAAAAGATGAATGTTCAGGTCACATTATTACGAAATTTGTTGGCTTGCGGAGCATAATGTACAGTATCCGCGTAAACGGTGAAGACTTCCTAAAAAAAAGCCAAAGGGGTGAAAGCAGCCGTTGCAAAGAAATCAATCACCTTCAATGACTATACTGAATGCCTAAGAAACTCGATTGTACAATCTAGAACACAATATGCAATCAGATCCAGACTTCACAACGTTAAAACTATTAAACAAATAAAAATTGCGTTGAGTCCTTATGACGATAAGCGATTATTATTGAAAAATAGTACTAATATTCTTGCGTGGGTTCACTACAAAATTATGGATATCGATAATGATGATAACGACGACGACGTCCTTAGCGATAGTGATATGGAACTTTTGGATCTTCTCGTGCAAGATTAGTTGCGAATTGTGTTTTAGAGGCTTTCTAGTTAGTATAAGCGTAAAATCAACATAAATTTAACACATAAGGTAATGGTTAGTTTAGGACTCATTTCTTCATCGTTGGTTCAACATAGATTCATCGTTGGTTCATCGTTGGTTCAACATTGGTCCATCGTTTGTTTAACATTGGTTCAACATCGATTTAACGTTGATTCAACATTGCTTCAACGTTAGTTCAACATTGCTGCAACGTTGATTGAACATTGCTTCAACATTGCACAAAAGTGGATTCAACATTGCACAAAGTGGATGACAAATCTGATTTATCTATCCAGCTGTTGTCTGAACTGTCAAAACCTAACCACTTTACAATTATTTTGTTACAACGTTTCTTGATTACTTTTTCCACAAGGTATACGACTGGATGTTTAACTTTGAGAAGTTCTTGCTCATAAAATCTACCAGAAACGGGTTGTTCTTGATAGTCTGTGAGCCTGTACGTCACTCGATTCGTAAGCATAACTAGATTCACAGTAAATATCTCTGCTGTCCAGTTGGGAGTGTATCCTTTCTCAAAAACGTGCTTGTGCTTGCTGATTCGAACTTTGTCGCCAACTTTGAACTTTGGCCTTCTCCTTGGTATATTTCGCAGTTTTTCCAAGCGTTGCATTAGTTCCTCTTCATCTTCGGAAGTGACATCTTTTGGCTTCATACCGATTGATCGATGTTTGGTATTGTTGTACTTGGAGATTAGAGTACGCAAAATGTCTATCCACTTATAGTTACCTCTTAAGCTAAATTGTGGCCACATCTTATTCTTGAGCGTGCGATTGAATCTTTCACAGATTGACGCCTTTAGATTACTATGCGTTGAGTAGAGATTGATGCCATATCGTTGCATAAGTTCTTTAAAGTGTGAATTATAAAATTCTTCGCCTTCATCGGTGTGTAAGTTTTTTGGCACACGATCCTGCACAAGTATAGATTGCATTGCTAAAGTGACATCTAGTCAACTCTTGCTTTTAAGAGGAACCGCCCAGGCGTACTTGGAGAAAATATCTATAACGGTAAGTAAATACTTGTAGCCATTATTCTCACGGGCATAGGGTAGCATTTCAACTAAATCTGCCTGCCACGTGTCGTCTATACCACGCGTTTGCACACGACGACGTGGATAATTCTTTCTAGCAGGTTTATGCAGTTCTGTGACTACTTACAGTTTCTCCTTGTCCATTCTCGAGTGAGTGCAATCGACCGTCCAAGTGGACAATGAGTTCAGTGCTACGGGCTGACAAATCTTGTTGGGTATCAATCTGCAGATTTTGAAGTCTTCCGTTGATTGATTCTTCGAGTAAACGTATCATCAAACTATTATTTGCAATCTCTGTTCGCATAGATTATGTGACTTGATGCACAGTACGTATATCGTTTTGCACAATACGCTGTACAAGTCTCAAATTGACTGCGTCGTATTGTTCTTTGGCCTCACTAACGTTACAAACTTTCTTGCCATCTACGTCGTAATGGCTGTCAGAGGTAATCTTGAATCCAACACCAGGCGGCCCACGGCTTCCTGCAGCGGTTCGATCCAGGTGACGTCCACACGTCGATACTCACCGTAATCCTAAAGAGCTACCATATACTATGGCAGGGAAGCTCCACCTTTGGACGATCGTCTGCGTGATACGTTGAACAATTTTGAAATAAAGTTCTTGTACTTATTATTGTTGCTAGTGCGAATGGATTCACTGGAGCTGTATCGCTTCTAGTATGTGTTTGTAGAAATCAAAATTTCCTTATAATTGTTTCGATCGTCAGTGCATTTTCAACAAAATAATTAAATTTTCAGCAAAATGATATAATTTTTAACCAAACGAGATGAATTCCGAACCAAAAATAAAATATTAGCCTTTTCAATAAAAAAATGAACTTTTACCCAAAGATATAGTTCGATTTTCTTACCAACCTTTGTGTTTAGCCCCCCCCCCCCCCTCAAACTGGTAACGTAATTTATAGAAAGTGCCACCAGGCCACTTTTTCTTTTAGAATTACACCACTGTCTGTCAAGGATAATAAATTGGAATTTTTTTATTTTAATTTGAAATTATTTTATTCTGTGTGTGAAAGATTTATTGTATGTTAGAAATGTTACAAGATTAACATCCTAACATTTTAATGTTAACAGTCAGGGAAAATAAAAAATTGTTCAGTGTAAAGTTAGGACATTTTTAAAATGAAAAATGAAATCGAAATAAACAACGTTTTTTTCTTGCAGATTTATAATTTTAGTTCAAGATTCATCTTTTGGGTTTCAAGTGTGTTTTTCTTGGCCAAAAAATAATTTTTTGACTTGTAAACCGATCTCTTTAAATTGAAATACTTTGTTAAAAACTTATTTTTCGAGTTGAGGGTTCATCTCCAGATAAAAATTCCATTATCATAGTCATGTGAAAAATATTTACATTTATGGTTGAGAATTAATTATTATTTTTTTCTAAATTTAAAATAAATCCGAGAATAAATCAAAGCTGTACTACTATATGTTAAATATGGTGAAGAAAAAAAGTTACACACACACACATGGAGATTTGTTGAAAATGTTATTTTCGAGCTCCTGGGGTCAAATTATATCGAAATATAGTATGTCAAAAAAGTAGATTTGAGAATGAAGGTCATTATTAACCTTTCTTTATGAGGAAGAAATAGGGGGGGGGTAAGACAACCACCAAAAAAATCTTTTTTTTTGTTGGGGCCACTCATCCCCAATTAAATCAGCATGCCACATCTCGCGACCTCTCCTTGTCAGTGTCAGTATTAAGAATCAAACATTGATCCATTGCTATTTGTCCTTACAGAATTAAGCTCGCAAGGAAATTGTTGCAGCGGGGGACAATCCAAGAACAACTCACCTACGCGCGGAAACATCTACAATACGCCCGAACAAACCTCATCTACGTCCGTACCCTCCTCAGCTCCGTCCCCACACTCCTCAGCTCCATCAGAACCCATGCCAATACAGCCCAGAACCTCCTTCCCAGCTAGTTCCAGTCCCTCCTACTTATATTGGAACAGACCCTTCTTATTGGATTCGCCCAAACCCTCCTTCTCAACTCCGTCCAGTCCCCCCATCTCAAATTCGCAAAAACCCTACTTCTCTCCGCCCAGAGCCCCCTCCTTCTCAACTCCGTCCAGTCCCATCTCGAAAAGTAAAACTGGAGGTTCGAGCAAAACTGGGGAACGTAAGTTATTATTCTCGAATATATTTCGTTACAGGTACGTTAATAAAAGAAGTTAATTCAAGTTCCCTAAAAGTTACTTGAAAGTTCGAGTATTGAGCTCCGGCAAATTTTGCCGTATTTAAAGTTTCTATAGTCCGGAAAATATTTGTGTCAATAAGGAACTTTCTGTGTAGATAATATTTTTTGCTACTTTGGAAAAATAGTACAATTTTTGACTATTTTATCATAAAATGACGAATATTAAAGTATAAATACACACAAAGTGTCATATGATCAAGAACATTACACAATGAAAGCACACTAGAGAATTTCTTATTGCATTTTTTGCTGTATTTTAATTTTGTAGTCCGGCATTTTTTGCCGGATTTGAATTTTCTAGTACGGAAAATTTTGCCGGACTTGAATTTTCCAGTACGGAAAATTTTGACATCAACGAAATTTCTTTTCGTATTTCAACTTTTTTGGCAGTACACATTGTTTTGAAAAATATTGAAAACTTCATTGGTTAACGTCTCGTGATCTATACAATTAAAAATGATACAATAAGTTTTAAGTTTTACAATTGAAAAATTGATTTTTCATCTTGAAATTATCCAAAAAGAGGTTCGAGATGTCACAGATCACTGTTCTGTGACCAGTCACTAACACGCGTATTTTTTAAAAGGAGACTTGGAAAAGGGGTTCGAGATGGAAAATTCAAGTCCGAAAAAATTTGCCGGAATACAAAATTAAAAAACAGCAAAAAATGCCGGATTACAACATTAAAATACGGCGAAAATGCCGTATCTGTATACACTACGTACTTCAAATTCAACCTCCCCCCATTTATTTTTGAAGTTTAAATTAAATAATGGAAAAAAAACTAAAATTCTGAAAAAAAAAACAATTTGAATCGAAAATTTTTTAAAAGCATTGACCAATGTTCAAAATTTCAGGCTAAAATTTTTCAATTTTTGAGAGCCTTTTATTACAAATTTTTAAAGGACCCCGCACAAAATACCAAGAAACAAACGTTCAGTCGTTTGAGCTTAAACTGCCTGGAATGTATTCTTTAAGGTGTCCTGAATAAAAGTTCTTATGTGCACTAAGCTCTAAGGTCCCAAAAGTCCTTGGATTTCGAGTTACAGACACTTGAAGGTCATAAAATGACGATCTTTATTTCAACTTTCTGAGCGCTCATAGAAAAAACTGGGATTTCTATTAAAACCAATTTTTGGTTTCAAAGGAACTGCAACAAAAAGGAACCTCTCTTGCTGAAAAGGAACTCAAAATGATAAATGGTTTCTAAATGAAGCCAAAATATGGATTCAAATGGTTCTAATAAAGCCATTCTGCTACTTCTGCCTTGACTGACTTCAAAGATTTCACAAGTTAATGCTGCACATTTTGCTTCATAATTCGAATTAAATAATATTGCACTGGAAAAAATTTAATAAAGAAACTAAAATCATAGATATTAGTCATTCTTGAAAGGAAGATATCGCATATGAAAGGTGACAGTTTTTGAGGTTAAGTTGAAAATCCGATGTTTTCCACTGCGCATGCACAAGGAGCGCGGGACTATTTACAATGATATAATATACACTTGTAATATAAGGTTAATATAACATTTTGTTAAGAAGCTAGGTATTTCTATAATTCAATTTAATTTGTTTTAAAAAAGAATAAGAAACTTTGTTAATATTTATCTGTATGACTAATCATAGTTTTTATTGATTTTAAATGGTCCCGCGCTTTTCAGTACATGCGCAGTTGAAAACGTCGGCACCCGCCGATGGCCATCTATCGGATATGAACGTTCTAAAAAGAAAGCTTCAATAAGAGTTCCTTCAGAGAGTAAGTTCTGAATGATCCCAAGTTTTACTTGAGCCGCAACATTACTGATCCCTCAGTTTTTTCTGTGCTATACTGTAAATGCTATACCTTCAAGTGCCTGTAACTCGAAACCTAAGGACTTTTGGGACCAAACGGCTGAACGTTTTTTCCTTGGTATTTTGTGCGGGGTTCTTTCAAAAACTTTCAATTTGAATTAATAAATAAGTACTTTTAAATGCGTCATTATAAATAGCGTTACACAGTTTTAACAACGGATTGAATCGCATTATTTTTTGAGTTATTTGTATTCCCTGAATCCGTTTTTTCGCGTTGGACGCTGAGTTGAGAAATAAGGAAATTGGTGGAAGGCGCTAGGAAAGATGAGGAGAAGGGGTGATTTTTTAATTGGGTGCGTTCATATATCACGTAACTAAAAAAAGGTGTGGTGAGGAGCCAAGAAAAATATCACGGAGGGTTATGTGGGTTGGGGGGGGGTGTCTACATTTATTTAAAACCCAATCACGTGATTTATGGACTCTTCGAGTATTTGCCTGTTGCTCTCACCTATTTGACGACATTTCTCGTTCCCCTCTGTTTGAAATCATAAATAATAAATTATGAAATTATTTTTCTTCATTCATGTTCAAAACAAGAGAAGGAGAATAAGCAGAGGAGTCACTCGGTTGGTACTACGAAGTGCCGTAATTGTAGGCAAATCGGAACTCATTAAGGTGGAGGTCCCAATTTCTATGGACTTGGTCAATGAATGATCTGATCATAGTTTTGAGAACTCTATTGGTTCTCGCCATAGGATTAGCCTGAGGATAATAAAGTGGTGTGAACGAGCGGTGAATACCGAACTCCACAGCAAGGTAGTTCACCGCGTTATTATTAAATTCGGTGCCACTGTCCAAGTGGAGCACCTTAGGTGTTTCCCACCTTCTCACAATTAGTTCAAGGAAAGCTTTATTGATGCTTTCCGCATCGACTGTCCATGGCTCCTAGACTGTTCGTTGGGTCATAAGCCCTCGCGATTAGGCTTGCTCAGGTTTATTAAGCTGACATTTCTCGCAATTTCTAACGAAAGACATGATGTCTTTGAACATGCCAGGCCAATAATAGCGAATTGCGGCACGATGGTAGGTCTTCTCCCTACCTAAATGGCCGTCTTCAGGCGTGCAGCGCACTTCCTGTATTAGGTCTGACTGGAGGTTCTTAGGAACCACCAGTTTCCAAGCATCATAGTGCTCGATGATGTCTTCCAGCAGCGGATTGTTCCGATACTTAAGAAGCTCTCCGTTTACCACTTTCCAACCATGGTACTTCCCGGGTAACTTCAACACAGCCTCACGCCGTCTGGCATACCACTCGTTCTCGATGAACCCGTGTCTACCAATGAATGGATTTCAGTACCCCCTATCGTTATACTGACGTAGGGTCTCGAGTTGGTACTAATCCCTGACAGAATATCCGGCGTAGTTACAGCAGAGTTGTTATTGATTTGAGTCTTCTTCCCCTGAATATCTGAGAGTTTGGTAAGTTCAGCACTCAAAGATGGGTATGATTTAGAATGAAAGAGCGATTTTGAAGCGCGAGTGGGAACATGAGTTCCCGAATTCAATTGAGCGACTGACGGTGGGGAGGTCTCCCTCCCCGATTCATGAGTTGAAGCCAAATTATTGAAAGTCAAATCAAGCTGAGTTTCAGAAGGCAGCTTCTGATTTAATTCAAGTTTAATTTCAGCAGATGAGTTCTAAAATCAATTAAAATTTAATAGTCGAATTTGAAAAGGTTGAGTCAGGTATATCATTAATAGCAGAAATTAGGGTCTGCCGTGAACTAATAGGAGTGGCGTCGACCCTGAGACGGTCCTCCTTCAGTGGTTTTCCTGACAATGAGCAGAATCACAAGTCTGCCTAATTTGACCGTGCTTGCCACAATTATAGCAGAACTTGGCCCATCGAGTTTCATATTTTCTCCAACCGTGATAAGCTCCACCACAATTGAAGCAGGGTGGTTTAGCCTTTGGTTGGACCCTCTTCTTCGGAGGTGGACTCCGTCTTGAGAAGTCAGGCTTAGCTCCTCACTGTGAGTCTCACCCTTATTAGTTTTGGAACTGGATCTATTATTATTATTTCTGGCCTTATTACCACTTCCCGAATCAGGCTTATCATGTGAAGAGTCCTGGGTGCCCAGTTTATCCGTCAACTTCACCAATGCACTCACCAAGGATTCCAGATTGGAATTGGCACCGCTCGATGCGCTTCCACTGGTAGTCCTACCAGCTCCGCGAGAAAAGTTGGTTTGTTTTGGCATAAGCCAATTCAGGGAAGAATGAATCTTTCGGGCTAGGAGGTCGACGCTCCCCTTTATTTAAATTTGCTGTTCTTTCCACTTCAACTGCAAGCAGCGTTAACTGATTATAATCAGAAAAATCGAAGCGGCGAATAGACCTCTGAAGATCAGGTCTGAGGTTACGATAGGCCCTGTCCATCTGGTCTTGCATGGTAACAGACCATTAAAACTTTAGAAACAAACCTTGCAAGCAGGTTAGAAAATCAGCGGTCCTCGCATCCCGACCCTGATAACGAGTGGCGACTTGTTCCTCAAGACGCTATTAATAATTTATGTCCCCGTACATCATAAGGAATGCCTGTTTGAAATGCTGCCATGTGGGCCAGGCATGACAATTATAACAGAACCATTGTAGGGGTAATTTTTCAAGGATGAATGGAATCCCTACCATTAACTCCTCATCGGTAAGGCCTGAGACTGAACGTCCCTCCTCTACCCTGGTCAAGAAATTTTCCGTACTGGTTTCATTATCCCCACTAAACGTGATGCCTCATTTCTTTACAATACTGTCCAACGTTTTATTGTGGGACCTAGAATAGGAGTACTGAGTGGGAGGGGGCCTAGCCACGTCTGACTGATTAGGGTGCGCAAAAATTGACGTGTAAGGTGGTAGGATTGAGGCAAGCATCCCAATAGTGGTCTGATGAAAGTAGGGACTAAACCTCGGTGGTCCAGCCGCAAACGGCGTAGACGCCGCAAAATGTGCCCCTAGGCCAGGCGATACCTCTGTCGACATGACGTTGACTATTGGCCGGAAGAAAATTATTGTAGCCAATAACCGGCTGAGCGCGTTCCTAAGTTGACACGGTATGTATTTGGTCGCGCTGGGACGATGACGTCAGCGGATTAATTTCCCATCTTCTATACGGAGTGGTTCGTGTCGAGTTAACCCCCTCAAAACGCACGCGAGGATCTGTGGACAACCGTGAAACGGCTCTATTTTGAGGGTCCACATGTTGCGATGCAATGTCAACTCCTACCGACACCTGTAACAGAATTGTTACTCGTCATTTTGGCTCGACGCGGCCCTGCACGAACGGGTTGCTGGACCGCGTACGAGAAGGGACGGAATTCCCCGAGGGGACCCGAATCCTCCGGTGGTAACGCGGGTGCGATTAGTCTCGGCTCGTTCGTTCGGCCATACACTACTTTTCTTTGGGGCTCCGGCCATCGCTACAGTGTGCTATTGGGACCGCTCTCCGTCGACCACCTACGATCGTCCATCACCTAGGATTCGCCCCGCCTGAGGAAACCCCAGGTTCCGAACTCGAGGGTCGACTACTCCCTCAACCTGGGCCACCACCGCTTTCCGGCCTGCAGCCGCGGATGTGCAGCCTACTACTCTGCTTGTAAGTGGTAATAAAAACCCTTTTATCTTAAAGGCGACTTTTTAGTGCGTTCATCCCTTTTCTCTCGGCATCCAGGTCCCTTTTCCCTCCTCGGTAGGCATCCTCGCCATACACCATACTTCGTGATGGTGCTTGCGCGGTGATTGTATCATATAGGCAAGGGATGTTCCCTGCCACGCAGCCCCCCCTTATTTCAATACTGTTTGGTGCGTAAGGGATCGAGGTCATTACTGCCCTCGTATAGCAGAACACGGAGGAGGTACTAGTGACCGAAGTATGGACGCTAGTTTTACCCGAGTATGACGGTATGGAATGTGGTTCAAGGGGGCGGTTACTTAATTGCCCCCCAGTACCGAAAGCTGGGGATATGAATAATCTCCGGGCGGCACCCAAGCATTCGTCGTAGGGATCCACCTCACCTTCTCAGGGACCGTATGGCCCGGGCCCGTAGAACCTCTAAGGGTCCCAATATGTCAAGTCCCCTTTCGCCCAAGTATCGTCTGAGGTCATCCCCGGACATTCACAAGACGCAAGGAGGGATCTCAATCTCCCGCTCATCCGCCATTTTAAATGGATATTCAATTTCACAGACAAATTCAAAATTTCAAGGTACAATAAGAATTTCAAGGTACAATAAAAATTTCAAGGTACAATCAACAAAGATTCACAGTAATCAAGTAATCAATTATTATCAAATTTAGCATGGACATCAACCGATTGAATTCAATAAGTTTCAATTACCCTGGCGGAATATTCAAATCCAGGTAATTAATATTGTTGAAGCCTCTGGTGATTCCTACGATTGGTGTGAGTCGCTTTCACCAATAGTCATGATTAATCAATTGGTGGGTTCAATTTTCTTAGTTGACATTGAGGTTATGTTGGGGTTACTGCTATGCAACCTGAGGGTCGTTTGTCCGTTTGTCCTTGGTACATCAAAAAGGACAAAGAAACAATTTTGAACTGACCAATAATCATTATTAGTTAATTTAGGTGATTATTATTTAAATTGTTGCATTGAGGTTATGTCGATGATGCTGCCATGCAACTTGAGTTTTGTCTGTTCATCCTTGATACATCAAAAAGGATAAATAAACAATTTCTAACTGACTAATAACCATTGTTCTTCAATTAGGGGATTATTATTCAATTTTGCATTGAGATTATGTCATTTATGCTGCAATGCAAATTCAGTTTTATCTGTTTATCCTTGAGACTTCAAAAAGGATGAATAAACAATTTTTTAATTGACAGGTAATCAAGATTACTTAATTCAGGTGAGTAGTATTTAATTTTGCATTGAGGTTACGTAAATGTCACATCAATGAGACCCTAGCTTTAATTGTCTGACCAATCAAACTTCTTCAAACGTTTGTAATTGTTCATCGTTAATTTAAAAAAAAATTGTATTCAAATTTTTAAAATAAATGATCATTCAGTTCCATCTCTAAAAGGAAAGTTAATTTGTTTTGATTACACCCGAAATAAAATTTATTTAACTTCAATTCCATTTTGACTTTGTTTGTTTCTCCTGATAATTTGATTCGATTTTGATATTTTCACTTATTTAAAAAAAAATTATTTAGAATTATATTTTATTTTTAAGTGGTGAACTTTAATTGTTCAGTGTTTTGTCAACATCCGAATCTCCATTCAAATTAGATTCCTATGTGGTGACTCATTCTCTCTTATCACCAGTCACCTCACACTTGAAAACAGTCACCATTATGATTGGAACTTTAATTGTTCCGATTAAATTATTAATTTTTGAAAAACTTTTCAAATGCTTTGAAATTTTTAATGAAAAAATAATTTCAAATTTTCCCAGGAACTTTAAGAAAATTTTCTTATTCTCTTGACAATCTATTTTTCTCACATCACTTCAAGTGTTTTTTTTTTGTTTGTAATTTCGCAAAATTAAAAAAATTTCCTTTAAAATCTAAAATCTTTACTAGTTTTAAAATATTTCCGAGTCTTTTCAAAATTTCTGAAACTTTTATATATCTTTCAAAATAATTCAGGTTTCATAAAAAAAAATCCAGCAAAATTAAAAAAATTGTTTTGAAATCTTATAGAGTCTTTTCCAACATATTTTGAAACCTTCAAAACTTAAAATTAATCTTTACAAAAAAAGGCAAATCATTACGAAATTTTCCCAGAAATCATATTGTCGGTACCGGTAAGATTGTTGTTACAGTTACCGACAACCTTTTTATTTACCTTCAGCGATATTAAAAAACGCAATGTTTTTGTCCATAATTTCATTTTTCTCATCTCTTTAAAAGTGTGAAAAAGTTTACAAATTATAGTGCGGTAGCAAAATGTTAAGAACGTAATTATTTGCTAATATTAAGAAATTATTTACGAACAAAGTTTTCTCTTTTCTCAATAATGTTTAGAAAAAGTTAGAAATCAATGTTACCATGAAATAAAATGACTTATTTGGAAATGTTGGTTTACAAAAATGATAATGCAAAAAATTCGAAATCTTTATTAATAGACAAATTGAAAAGTCATATTCACGCAGTATCGCAACCAACCAGGTTTTCGGTAACAATATATATGCGATATTTCGTGACTCCAACTTTTTAGGGATCTAAAATTATTTTATTGGAACGTTTTCAATTCAAAATCGTTCAATGTATTTAAAAAAAATGTTAACGCTTTCAATTCAAGATTATCAATTATTAACTATGGTATACAATTTTTTAAATTCAACAAAATAGTTCAATTTTGAAACCGTACAAATTATTTTTTAACCGTACAGTTGCATTTTCAACAAAAAAGATCTAATTGCTATCAAAAGAGGTGAATTTTCAAACCAAAATAGTGAATTACCTACATAACAGTTGAATTTTCCACCCAAAAGTATCAATATCAGTATCCAAAGTTTAATTTTCAACTTTCAAACTAAAAATGATCAATTTTGAACAAAATATTTGTATCTTCAACCAAACAGTAGAATTTCTAACTAAAGGAGATGAATTCTGAACCAAACATATGATAGTAGACTTTCAAATTAAAAAGACTTAACTTTCAACGAAAAAGTTTTTCCATTTCTCCTTCTTTTACAATAAATAATGAAATAACCGTTTGTTATACATGTAAAAAAATGAGCCAATTATTTTTGTATTGGTCAAGAATTTCTAAAGAAAGAAGGACCATACAGAAACAAA
The DNA here is from genome assembly GCA_932195095.1 of Andricus curvator. Taxonomy (NCBI): domain Eukaryota; kingdom Metazoa; phylum Arthropoda; class Insecta; order Hymenoptera; family Cynipidae; genus Andricus; species Andricus curvator. The sequence goes on from CAKNYM010052974.1 coordinate 833,727, forward strand.
TTCTTAATTCTGTGTGAACGTAAGTCGTCTTTGTGAAATCCTTGGGATTCTTGGGAATATTTTTGAATCTTTGTAAACTCTTTGAAATTATTAATATCTTTGAAATCTTTTAAAATCTTTATAAGTATTTGAAATCTTTGTAAAATCTTGACATTTTTGTGAAATATTTTAAAACCCTTTTGGAATCTTTTGAAAATTTTGTAAAATCTTTGAAATTTTTGTGAAATGTTTGAGATCTGTATTAAATCTTTGAAATATTTCTTTAATCTTGAAATCTATTCAAATCTTTAAAATCAGGTGTACTGTATCCTTTTTGAAATCTTTTGAAATCCTTATGAATTCTTTGAAATATTTTTGCAATCTTTCCGAAATCTTTTGTATTCATTTGAAATCATTGAAAAATTCCAAATCTTTTTGAAATCTTTTAAAATATTCTATACAATTTTGAAATCGTTTAAAATCTTTGAAATGTTTTGTAATCTTCAGAATACGCTGGAAATTTTTGTGAAATCTTTGTAATCCTTGAAATCCTTTAAATCGTTGAATTATTTGTTAAACTTTCCAAAATGTTTTGGAACCTTTTGAAATGTTTCGAAATCTTTGAAATCCTTTAAATCTGTTGAAAGTTTTAAGATCTTTGAAATCCGTGAAATGTTTGTGAAACGTTCAAAATCCTTTTGAATATTTTGAAATCTTTTGAAATCCTTAAAAATATTTTGTATCCTTTTGAAATCTGGTATACACTCAAAAAATGGGTGGGCAACCCCTCGAATAATCCGTTTAATGGCCATAACTCATTCTAATTCTGAAACTGAATCAACATCGAAATTTTCAACAAATAATTTTTATAATTTGTAAGTTGATTATCACAAAGAAATTTATATTTTAACATTCTATATTAGCGGAGAAGAAATTAAAAACTTATAGAATTATTCACGATATCAAAGTATATTCATTGCAATCTATAATACAATTGATACAGTCTGCAAAAAGTGCCTTGAAATCTGTTTATTTATAATAATTATAATAATTTATGATGATAGATTATTATATTGAAATTACTGTCCGCATTTCAATAAAATAATTTAAATTAGAAGGAATCTGTATTATCATCGGAGTTGGTAACTATCGATCATGTCAAAATCTTTCACAACTGTGAAACTGGAAATCAACATATCGATCTAAGGTAACTCCTCAATAACAGAAATTCTTAACGACATTCCAGACTAGATGGAGTTTGAAATTCTGAATTAAAATTTTTATTTTGCGAAAAAAGATCTTTCTCCTTCGCTCCGCTGGGAATCGAACCCAGGTCTTCCGATTGCCGGTCGGGTGCTCTTACCACTAAGCTACTAG